>JAGIQG010000003.1:71971632-72352671 GCA_024679065.1 Sphyrna mokarran | reverse complement strand
TGTTCTATGTTCTATGTTTACAGCTGAGTTTGTAGCTGTCTGATATGAAGCACAATCTTGTTTGATACAATTACTATTAATTTGTTCACATTTAAAATACTTCATAATTCCTTACCATTTTCAGGTGATTCCAGAAGCCTTTGTATATCTAGAGGGTGACAAAATGAGATATGCATTTTAGGATTTCACTTTGTTATGCAGATCGACATTTCATTTTAATTTCACTAGTTTGCAAATTTATCAGGCAAATGGTTCTAGCCGCTTGCTCATTATCAACAAATTATAATGGGAATTACTTTAGAATGAGTTCATCTATAATATTAATGCTCAGAGATGATAGTTGAAAGAAATAAATGCGTGTCCTGAACTTTCATGGTTATTTACTGTCACATTTTTGATGAAATTAAAAGCAAAGTATTGCGGATGCTGGAGTCTGGAACCAAAAAAGAAAATGCTGGAAAATCTCAGCAGGTCTGGCAGCACCTATAAGAAGAAAAAAGACCAGATGACTCTTTGTCAAAGTTTTGTCAAAACTTGATGGGAGTTTTGTTGGCACAGTGAAGATTCTAATAGAGTCCACAGCTAACTCTTTCTCTTTCTCGTTCACCTCAGACATCTTTTCTCATTCTGTTTTTATCTGCGTGACAAATTTGCAGATTTTTTTGCATGTTAAATAACATGGGAAATGAATATCTTTAGAACAAGCAGAACACTAATATTCCTTCAGAAAGAAAACTTCTGCTCTTATCCAAGTCGACATGTAGCCGACTCTACCCTTAGCAAAGTTACCTAATTCTTAACCGCTCCCTGAGACAAGTCTCACAGTTCTATTTCCTCTTTAAAAAAACACTACAAAGAATGAATTATTAGGGTATTTGAGAAAGTTGCTGACCACCAGGACAATGAGGGGTGAACAAAAAGTACTGAACTAGCAACAAGCAAATCAACGGTAAAATTAAAATAGAATCCAATGCCATCTGGCTATTGTGGGGTAATAAAAATGATGATCCTCTCCGAAAGTGTGAATCCATTCTGATTTAGTCAGAGCTGGCATGGTGATGTTTGTGAATGATTCTGTAAATGTTTGCTTTCTGTGAAATGTATACACATATGCACAACTTACTAGTTAAGTTACTTTAACTCATTCCATGATATTTCCTTTGCCATTTATTATGACAAACTTTTGGAACAGCCTGTAATTCTCTTTTAATTCTGCTTCTCTGTTTTTTGGGGTAAATCACTATTTTGATAGAGGGGTTACAAGTCAGGGCTACTTGTCTGTCTGAACGGTCACCATCATTCTCACGAGGTATTGCTGGAAGTGATATCCATTCTCTGGAGGCTAATAACCATTCCTCAGCATACAAAAACATTTTTCTCATTTAGGTGTTGAATGACCTATTGTGATTTACAGTATTCTCTGTTTCTGATTCTCAATCGATGTTGATCTGCACTTAGATCAGTACTTGAATGACTGAGCAATGTTTCATAAGAAACACATTGAAAAGTAAAACCCTGGTGTTGCTGGAAAATTGAAACAAAGACTGGAACTGCCCAGCAGGCCTCAGGGCCACTTCAGAGCGAATACCAGAGCACAAAATATAGAAGCAGCCACCTGACCTTTCAAGCTTCCTCTTGCCATTCGAAACATTCATGGCCAATCTATGCCAGCTTCAACACTTTTTCTGTGCCATTTCCCCAAAATCCTCTTTTTATTGATCTATCAAGTACTTTTCCACCTCCACTTTAAATACCCTCTCATGCCAGGAATTAGCATGAATCTCTTTTGATCTGCCTCCAGTGTTACTCTATTATTTTAAAGGGAAGGGGACCAAAACTGTACACAGTATTTCAGGTGAAGCCTCACTAACACCCTGTAAAATTGCAACAAAACCTCCCTATTTTAAAACTCCAACCCCTTTGTAATAAAGGCCAAAATGCTATTCGCCTTCTTAACTATTTGATGGATGTGTTTGCTAGCTGTTTATTAGAATACCTAATTCCCTCTGTACTTGCAATCTCTCTCCATTTAAATGATAATCTGCCTTTTGATTCCTCCTATCATAAGCATTCTTCCTAGCATAACGTCATATTTGGCCGCATTAAACTCCGTTTGTCTGGATTTCTTAAGAACATAAGAACTAGGAGCAGAAGTAGGTCGTGTGGTCCCTCCAGCCTGGTGCGCTATTCAGTAAGATCATGACTGATCTTTTTGTGGACTGAGCTCCGTTTACTCACCTGTTCATCATAACCCTTAATTCCTTTAGTGTTCATAAATTTATCTATCCTTGCCTTAAAAACATTCAATGAAGTAGCCTCAACCACTTCACTGGGGAGGGAATTCCATTCTCTGCTACACCATGTCCACTCCTTTCTCAGTTCATCTGCGGTGGCACAGTGACACAGTGGTTAGCACTGCTGCTTCACAGTGCCAGGGACCCAGATTCAATTTCTAACCATAGATCACTGTCTGTGTAGACAGCAGAGTAAATGCTTGGGGTTAAGGGGATAGGGCCTGGGTGGGTTTGTGGTTAGTGCAGACTCAATGGGCCGAATGGCTCCTTCTGTACTCTGGGATTCTATGATTCTATCTGCTACTGGGGAGGCAATGGCATATTGGTATTGCCACTGGACAGATAATCCGATGACCCAGGATAATGCTCTGGGGACCTGGGTTCGAAACTCATCACAGCAGATGATGAAATTTAAATTCAATAAAGCATTTGGATTTAACAATCTATTGTTGACCAAGAAAATCACTGTCAATTGCCATAAAATCCCAACAGGTCAAACCTGAGCAAAAAAACCTCCTTCTAATTATTGTCTCCCCTCAGCTAATGAATCTGTATTCCTCCATGTTGAACACCACTTGGAGGAAGCACTGAGGATAGCAATGGCCCAGAATGCACACTGAGGGGAGTGGGGGGTTGGGAGGAGCTCTGTATTGCCATCACAGACTGTTACACTGGGACTGCAGCAGATGATGTGGGAACCGAAAAGAGGGAAAAACATACTTGACCTTAGACTCATCACTTGCCTGCCACAAATGCATCTGTCCATGACAGTATTGGTAAGAGTGACCATTGCACATTCCTGTGGAGATGAAGTCCTTTCTTCACATTGGGAAACTGTCTGTTGCATTGAGTGACACTAACACTGTGCTGAAATGGATAGACTTCAAATAAATCTAGCAACAAGACTAGGCACCCTTGAGATGCTGTGCATCAACAGCAGCCACAAAATTGTCCTGGACCACAATCTGTAACCTCATGACCTGGCATATCCCCCACACAACCATTACCATCAAGTCAGGAGATCAACCCTGGTTTAACAGAGAGTGGGATTGCCAGGAACAACTCCATGTTCAAAAATGAGTTGTCAACCTAATGAAACTACAACACAGGATTATTTGGGTGCCAAAAAGCATAAGCAGCAAATAATAGACCAATGGATCAGATTTAAGCTCTGCAATCCTACTACATGGAACAACATGAATGGTAGTGGACAATTAAACAACTCGCTGGAGGAGCAGGCTTCTCAAATGGAGGCGGGGTGGGGGGGGGCAGCACATCAGTGCAAAAGATGAGGCTGAAGCATTTGCAACAATCTTCAGCCAGAAATGCTCAATGGATGATTCATCTCAGCCTCCTCCGGAATTTCCCAGCATCAGACGTGCTGGTTTTCAGCCAATTTGATTCACTCCACATGATATCAAGAGATAACTGAAGGCACTGGTTGCTGCAGAGATATGGGCCCTAATAACATTCTAGCAATAGCATTGAAGACTTAGAGTTATAGAGGTTTACAGCATGGAAACAAGCCCCTTCGGCCCAACTTGTCCATGCCATCCTTTTTTTTAAGCCCCTAAGTTAGTCCCAATGGCCTGCATTTGGCCAATATTCATCTCACCCAATGTAACTGTCTAAATGCTTTTTAAAAGAGAAAATTGTACTGGCCTCTACTATACCTGGCAGCTTGTTCCAGGCACTCACCACTCTGGGTGTGAAATAATTGCCCTCTGGACACTTTAGTATCTCTTCCCTCTCACATTAAACCTATGCCCTCTAATTTTAGACCCTCCTACCTTTGGGAAAAGATATTGCCTATCTAACTGATTTATGCCCCTCATTATTTTATAGAGCTCAATAAGATCACCCCTCAGCCTTCTATGCTTCAGAGAAAAAAGTCTCAGTATCTCCAGCCTTTTTTTACAACTCAAACCATCAAGTCCCAGTAACATCCTAGTTAATATTTTCTGCACTCTTTCTAGTTTAATAATATTCTTTCTATAATAGGGTAAGCAGAACTGTACTTAATATTCCAAATGTGGCCTTCAACAAAATGAACCAACTCCTGTATTCAATGATCTGATGAATGAAGGCAAGCATGTTGAATACCTTCTTCACCATTCTGTCCATCTATGACTTCACTTTCAAGGAGCTATGAACCTGTACCCCTAGATCTCTTTGTTCTGTAACGCTCCCCAGCTCCCTGCCATTAATTGAATAAGTCCTGTCCTGGTTCAATCCACCAAAATGCATCACCTCACATTTATGTAAATTAAACTCCATCTGCCATTTGTCGCCCATTGGCCCAATTGATCAAAATCCTGTTGCAATCTAGAGATAACTTTCTTCACTGTCCACTATGCCATCAATCTAAGTGCCATCTGCAAACTTATTAACCAGGTTTCCTATATTCTCATCCAAATCAATAATATAAATTACAAATAACAACGGACCCAGCACTGATTTATGAGGCATACTGCTGGTAAACACAGTAAGATGTCTCACAAAATCAGGTTAAAGCCCAGGTTTATTTGGTAGCAAACACCACTAGCTTTCTGGGTTCTGCCCCTTCGTCAGATGAGTGGGGGGTTCTGATCACAAACAGGGCATATAAAGGCACACACTCAGTTTACAGAATACTGATTAGAATGTGAGTCTTTACAGCTAATCAAGTCTTAAAGGTGCAGACAATGTGAGTGGAGATAGCATTAAGCACAGGTTAAAGAGATGTGTATTGTCTCCAGACAGAACAATTAGTGAGATTTTGCAAACCCAGGCAAGTCATGGGGTTACAAATTGTGTAACATGAATCCAAAATCCTGATTGAGGCTGTCCTCATGATTGCAGAACTTGGCTATCAGTCTCTGCTCAGCAATGTCGTGTATCGTGAAGGCCACCTTATAGAATCATAGAAATCTACAGTACAGAAAGAGGCCATTTGGCCCATCGAGTCTGAACCGACCAATCCCACCCAGGCTTTACCCCCATATTCCTACATATTTTACTTGCTAATCCCTCTAACCTATGCATCTTAGGAGAACACCTACCCAAAGATCAGAGGCCGAATGCACGTAACCGCTGAAGTGTTCACCAACAGATGTTCACGACACATGGCAGTGCGGAGTCGCTGAGCAGAGACTGATAGCCAAGTTCCACATACATAAGGACGGCCTCAATCGGGATCTTGGGTTCATGTCACACTATTTGTAACCCTCATGACTTGCCTGGGCTGGCAAAATCTCAGTAACTGTGCTGTCTAGAGACAATATACATCTCTTTAACCTGTGCTTAATACTTTCTCCACTCACATTGTCCGCACCTTTAAGACTTGATTAATTGCAAAGACTCACATTCTAATCAGTATTCTACAAACTGAATGTATGTCTTTATATGTCTGTCTGTGATCAGAATTCCCTACTCAACTGAAGAGGGGGAAGAGCCCTGAAAGCTAGTGGCATTTGCTACCAAATAAACCTGTTGAACTTTAAGCTGGTATTATGAGGCTTCTTACAGTGTTTACCCAGTTCAATGCCGGCATTTCCACAGCACAGTGGCTGGTCACAGGTGCCCAGTTTGAAAAGCGACCCTCAACAATTACCCTTTCTATCTGTCATCAAGCTAATTTTGTATCCATTTAGCTACTTCACCCTGGATCCCGTGAGATTTAACCTTATGCAACAACCTACCATGCGGCACCTTGTCAAACGCCTTGCTAAAGTCCATGTAGATATTTCACTTGTGCTCCAGAACTTGTAGCACCCCCAGCCAAGCAGTTCCAGTACAGCTACAACACTGGCATCTACTGGACAACGTGGAAAATTGTCCATTACATAAAAAACAGCACAAATCCAACCTGGCCATTTGCCCCCACTCTCGCCATCAGTCTACTCTTGATCATCAGTAAATCATCAGGGTGGCATGGTGGCACAGCGGTTAACACTGCTGCCTCGCAGCGCCAGGGACCTAGATTCAATTCCAGCCTTGGTCACTGTCTCTGTGAAGTTTGCACTTTCTCCCCGCGTTTGCGTGGGCTTTCTCTGGGTGCTCCAATTTCCTCCCACAGTCCAAAGATGCGTGGGTTAGGTTGACTGGCCATGCTAAATAGACCCTAGTGTCAGGAGGATTAACAGAGTAAATATTTGGAGTTACGGGAATAAGGCCTTGGTGGGATTGTGGTCGGTGCAGGCTCGATGGACTGAATGGTCTCCTTCTGTACTGTTGGGATTGAGTGATTCTATGTTTCTAAATTGATTGATGGGCTCATCAACAGCACTCACTCAACCATAACCTGTTCACGGATATTCAGGGCCACTCCACTCGTGATCTCATTACAGCCTTGGTTCAAATATAGACAAAAGAGCTGAATGCCAGTAATAAGGTGAGAGTGACTGTCCTTGAAATTAAAGCAGCATTTGACAGGGGGAAAAGCCTCCGCTGGTTGGAGTCATGCCATGTCACAAAAGAAGAAAAGTATTTGTTGGAAATCAATCATCTCAACTCCAGGACATCACTGCAAGAGTCTTTCAGGGAAGTGTCCCAACCATCTTCAGCTGCTTCACCAAATGATTTTCCTTCTATCATAAGGTTAGAAATGGGAATATTCAGTATCATTCATGACTCGTCAGATCTGAAGCAGTCCATGTCCAAATGCAGCAAGACCTGGACAATATGTAGGCTTGGGCTGCCAAGTGGGAAGTAACATTCACACCACACAAGTGCGATACAATGACCAACAAGGGAGGATCTAGCCATCACCTCTTGATATTCAATGGCATTACCATCACTGAATCCTCCAGTATCAATCTGTAGCTTTGACAAAGAGTTTTCCAGACTTAAAACATTGACTCCAATCTCTCGCCACAGATGCTATTAGGCCTGCTGAGATTTTCCATCATTTTCTGTTTTTGTGTCAGATTCCAGCAGCCACAATAATTTGTTTTTATTAATCTCCTGGGGGTTATGATTGACCAGAAACTGAGCTGGACTAGCCATATAAGTACTGTGGCTCCTAGAACAGATTAAAGTCTATTAATCCAGAGGCAAGTAATTCACTTCCTGACTCCCCAAAGACATCACTTACAAGGCATAAGTCAGGACTGTGATGGAATATTCTTCACTTTTCTGGATGAGTGCAGCTCCAATAACACTGAAGAAGCTCAACACCATTCAGGACAAAGCAACCTCACTTGATTGGCATCTCTTTCACAAACATTCAATTCATCCAGCATCATTGAATAGTGGCAGCAGTATGTACCATCTACAAAATGTACTGCAGCAACTCACAAGGCTCCTCTGATACAACCTTCCAAACCCACAACCACTTTAATCTCGAAGGACAAGGGCAGCAGATACATGGGAAGACTACCAACTGGAGGTTGTGCTCCAAGCCGCTCACCATCCTGATTTGGAAATATATTGCCATTGATTCACCGCTGCTGGGTCAGATTCCTGTCATTTCTTCCCTTTCAGCACTGCAGGAGTACCTACACCATATGAACTGCAGGGTTTCAAGAAGGCACCACTTTCTGGTGCAGAAGGTGAAGTCACATGGGATCAGAGGTGAGCTGGCAAGATGGATACAAAACTGGCTCGGTCAAAGAAGACAGAGGGTAGCAGTGGAAGGGTGCATTTCTGAATGGAGAGCTGTGACAAGTGGTATTCCGCAGGGATCAATGCTGGGACCTTTGATGTTTGTTATATGTATAAATGATTTTGGAAGAAAATGTAATTGGATTGATTAGTAAGTTTGTGAACAACACAAAGGTTGGTGGATTTGCAGATATCGATGAAGACCATCAGAGGATACAGCAGGACATAGATCAATTGGAAACTTGGGCGGAGAGAAGGCAGATGGAATTAAATCTAGACAAATGTGAGGTAATGTATTTGGAAGGTCTAATACCAATAGGAAATATATGGTAATTGGCAGAACCCTTAAGAGTATTGATAGGCAAAGGGATCTGGGTGTACAGGTACTCAGGTCACTAAAAGTGGCAATGCCGGTGGAAAAAGTAGTCGAGAAGGCATACAGCACGCTTGCCTTCATCGGTTGGGGTATTAAGTTTAAAAATTGACAAGTCATGTTGACACTTTATAGAACATCAGTGAGACTGCACTTGGAATATAGTGTTCAATTCTGGTTGCCACACTCCCAAAAGGATGCGAAGACTTTGGAGTGAGTGCAGAAAAGATTTACCAGGATGTTGACTGCTATGGAAGGCATTAGCTATGAGCAGAGGTTGGGGAAACTTGGTTTGTTCTCACTGAAGTGACAGAAGTTGAGTGGTGACCTGATAGAAGTCTATAAGACGACAAGTTCCATCCCACCATCAGACTCACCATGGACTATTCTCCAGAATCAGTTGCATTCTTGGACACACGCATGTCCATCAAGGACGGTCACCTCAGCACCTCACTGTACCGAAAACCGACAGACAACTTCACAATGCTCCACTTCTCCAGCTTTCACCCTAGACACGTTAAAGAAGCCATCCCCTATGGACAAGCCCTCCGTATACACAGAATTTGCTCAGATGAGGAGGATCGTGACAGACACCTCCAGACGCTGAAGGATGCCCTCGTGAGAACAGGATATGGCACTCGACTCATTGATCGACAGTTCCGACGTGCCACAGCGATAAACCGCACTGTCCTCCTCAGAAGACGAACACGGGACACGGTGGACAGAGTACCCTTTGTTGTCCAGTACTTCCCTGGAGCGGAGAAGCTACGACATCTTCTCCGGAGTCTTCAACATATCATTGATGACGATGAACATCTCGCTAGGGCCATCCCCACCGCCCCACTTCTTGCTTTCAGACAACCGCACAACCTCAAACAGATCATTGTTCGCAGCAAACTACCCAACCTTCAGGAGAACAGTGACCACAATACCACACAACCCTGCCACAGCAACCTCTGCAAGACATGCCAGATCATAGACATGGACGACATCATCAAACGTAAGGATACCATTCACCAGGTACACAGTACATACTCTTGCAACTCGGCCAACGTTGTCTACCTAATAAGTTACAAGAAAGGATGTCCCGAAGCATGGTACATTGGGAAGACCATGCAGACACTACGACAGCGGATGAATGAGCATCGCTCAACAATCACCAGGCAAAACAGTTCCCTTCCTGTGGGCAAACACTTCAGCCGTCATGGGCATTCAGCCTCCGACCTGTGGGTAAATATTCTTCAAGGGGGCCTTCGTAACACACGACAGAGCAGAGTCGCTGAACAGAGACTGATAGCCAAGTTCCACACACATGAGGGCGGTCTTATAGGGATCTTGGCTTCATGACACACTGTCTGTAACCCACGTAACTTGCCTGGGTTAGCAAAAAACCTCACTTACTGTGCTGTCTGGAGAAAATACACAATTCTCTAACCAATGCTCAGGATTCCCTTCACACACATTGTTAGCCACTTTAACACTTGAATAGCAGGTTAGATGTAAGGATTCGCATTCTAATCAGCAATCTGTGACTGTCTGTGTTGATATGAGTGCTATTGCAGACCAGAACACTGCATTTGCCTGATGAAGGCCATAGAGTCGAAAGCTCGCGAATTTACTATCAAATAAATTGGTTGGATTTAAAATTGGTATTGTAAAACTTTACTGAGTCTAGCCAGAGATGTCCACATCCCGTAAAAGGATAAAAGAAACACCCATGCCTTTGATTTCTGTATTCATGATTAATCCAATGCTCTCTTGGTTGGTCTTCCAGTTGCCATCCTCCACAATCTTGTGTCCCTTTAGAACACTACCATTATATCTTTGTTCACACAAAGGTCCATTCAACCCATCACCCCTGTGCTTGACCTAAATTAACTGTAGTTAGACAATGCCTCAATTCCTAAATTCTCATCCTTGTTTTCAAATTCTTCATGGCCTTGTCACTCCTTAATCTTCTCCAGCCTCATAATTCTCCAACATGCCTGCGTTCCTGTAATTCTGCCTCTTTGAATATCACAGATTTTTTTCACTCGGCCTTTGGCAGTTTGCATTGGAATTCCTTCCTAAATCTCTCCGTCTCACTATATGACTCTCCTCCTTTAACACATTTCTTAAAACATACCTCTTTGACCAGCATTTTAGTGATCTGAGTAATGGGTGGAAAAGTACCTATTCACCTCATGTATCGATGGGCAGAACAAGCCAATAAAATAATGCAAGAGTCAAGAAATCAAGATCATATCCAATTTTTTTGCGATTTTATGAGAACCAGATTTCCAGCGAGGTAAGCCTCTTGCCAGAAATAGGCAAGAAGCCGAATAATTTATTTAATTATATTTAAATGTGAACTTGCATCTATTTAATGAGCCCGGCACTCAATCGGCCAGGGTCTATTGTAGAGAGGTTCTCTCCAATGAGGAAAACACCTGTTCCCCATGAACAGGAACAGTCATGTCACCAGCGTTATTAGAGGCCATTGAGGCCCCCTACGGATGCTGAGGGCAAGGAGGGAGTGCCCCTTGCCCCCCTGCCTGCACCTTTGCACTGCTAGCCTGGCATCTGGAAGATAGCATCTTGGTACTATCCACCAAGCAGTACTGGGGACAGGGTGTATGAGGGTGAGGCCTGTGTGGCCAGGGCCTATTGGATGGAGCATGGAGTCGGTGGGGGGGAGGGTGGCACTGCACATCTGCAGATGCGATCGGATTTGGGGGGGAGCATTGCTGCTCTGCAGAATTTCCATAAACATAGACAAAGGTCATGGGTGGAAGAGGGAACTCATGCTGTTAAAATGGCAGCACGGGCTCATTGGGCTGAAGGGCCCGTTTCCCATGCTATGTTGTTTGTTGCTCTTTGTATATGTACAGATTGGTGGGAGGAGGTGGGGAAGGGGGTCACATTCCGTCTGGGCGACGAGAGGAGGAAGGCAGGGCTTATATGCCTGTGTGTTGTGGGGCTTGTGATTGGCAGTGGGGGCGTAGGGGGAAGAGTTTGTGAGGCTGCCTGCAACAGCAGGACCTGGCTGCTCTCTCTGTCTGACAGAGCCCCTACAGCTGAAATTGTGCATGTGCAGCATCAGAGATCTGCACATGTGCAGTAGCTCTCTCTACTGGCTGGCTGGAGAATTAAGCTCAGCCCACTGCCTGCAGCAGCTAGAAACAGTCTATATCATTTTTTTCAGTGACTAAGTATATTAGAATGGGTATGAAAGCTTGCCCAAAAAACAGACCAGGAACTTTCTTAGTTTTATACTTGCTGGACATTTAGAACCATTCTTGTAAAATTCCATTCAATATTGTAAAATTGCAAAATTTATGTTCAGTAATCTTCCTGTGAAGCACTGTGGGAGATTATATCTTGTTACAGATGAGATAGAAAGACAAGTAGCTGTTGTTGTTAGATAAATTGCTGTTGCAACATTTTCCTGAATTGAAGCTTGTTCTTCAGCAAAGAACAAAGAACAAAACGGCACAGGAAACAGGCCCTTTGGCCCAACGAGCCCGCGCCACCACCCTGTTGTTCCCACCTCTACCCGCGATCCCTGTCCATGTTTATAGATCTATGAATTAAAAACCAAATTTGAGACAATTTAGGGAGAATTTGTTTTGCCAATTAGCCTAAGAGCACATCTTTGGGATGTGGGGGGAAACCGGAGCACCTGGAGAAAACCCACGCAAGCATGAGGAGAATGCGCAAACTCCCACAGACACAGACCGAAATCCATGTATCTGCACAGCACAGCGATAGTCACTGAGCTGTCGTGTTGCCCATCAAATGGTCCAGGTCAAGAGTACACTTCTTGTTGTTAAGAAGGCGTACAGTGTGTTAGCTTTTATTGGTAGAGGGATTGAATTTAGGAGCCGTGGGGTTATGTTACAACTGTACAAAACTCTGGTGCGGCCGCACTTGGAGTATTGCATACAGTTCTGGTCGCCGCATTATAAGAAAGATGTGGAAGCATTGGAAAGGGTGCAGAGGAGGTTTACCAGGATGTTGCCTGGTATGGTGGGAAGGCCTTATGAGGAAAGGCTGAGGGACCTGAGGTTATTTTCATTAGAGAGAAGAAGATTACGTGGTGACCTAATTGAGGCGTATAAGATGATCAAGGGATTGGATAGGGTGGATAGTGAGAGCCTTTTTCCTCGGATGGTGATGACCAACACGAGGGGACATAACTTTAAATTAAGAGGTGGTAGTTATAGGACGGATGTCAGAGGCAGGTTCTTCACACAGAGGGTGGTGAGGGCGTGGAATGCCCTGCCTGCAGCAGTTGTGGACTCGCCTACTTTGGGGGCATTCAAATGTTCAGTGGATAGGCATATGGATGATATTGGAATAGTTTAGGTTAGAGGGTCCACTGGCCGGCACAACATCGAGGGCCGAAGGGCCTGTACTGCGCTGTAATGTTCTATGTTCTATGTACACTAACGACTTGAAGCACTAGGATACTCTCGAAAAAAAAATCCAAGAGCAGCCCTCTCACGACCCATCGCATGTATGCCCCTCGTTAAAGAACAAGGTGGACCAAAGCACCTGTAGGATAAAAACATATAATTTCAGATTTGTTTTGGATTCTATTAATTTTTTTTCCCAGAGTATCAGTCATAGATGACCTCGTAATGTCACTCAGTTTTCTTAATGAGCCTTGCTTTACACATTTACAAATGTTTTAACAGGAAATCAAAGGCCTTTAAATCATGGATAGGTCAAGTATCCCATGAGCACCAACTGCTCCCATTGGTTATTGGGAAAAATTTTCTACAGTTTAGGTAGGATTTAATAAAACAGACAGACACAAAAATGCTCATTCTTTGACAAGGAGAAACAGCTTCACTGGGGGGTGGATTGCGAATCTTTTGAGTTCTTTACCCCAGAGGGTTGCGGATGCTCCATCTTTGAATATCTTTAAGGCTCAGAGAGTTTTGCAGAGAGTTAAGAGATATAAGGAGTGAGCAGGAAAATGGAGTTGAAGAACAAGATCAGCCATCATCACATTAAATGGCGGAACAGATTTGTTGGCCCAAGTGATCTTCTCCTGCTCTGATTTCTTATGTTCATGTGTGTTGAGAAAACAGAGGAAAAGGCTGTGATGGTTGTTTTATTCACAAACTGATGTCAACAAGCCAAGGAAAATGATTTGGTATAACTGACACATGGAGGGGCACATACATACCAAGAATAGCAGAAGAGCAACTCAAGTGGTCAACTTGATTTGACAGATACACAAATAGATGATCCCAGCTGAAGACTCTTAAAGGGATATGCATGTATCAAATTTTCCAACTGCAATTACAATTATATCCAAAATGTTTTTGTAAATCCATAAACGATCCATGCTTGCACAATATTTCATAGTAAAGACTAAGCTAAATTTCAGTATTTCCATTGGAAATACGTACTTCAATTTAATCCCAATAAAGCTGCATTAACGAGCTAAAATAGTGAAAACACTCAGCAGGTCAGGGAGCACCTGGTGAGAAAGAGACAGAGTTAATGTTTCAGGTCAATGTCATTTTATCAGAACTGAGAACATATTTTTAAGATGTGTTTAAAACCTGATAATTTTTGACCTTTTCCCAGTTCTGATGAAGAATAATTCACCTAAAACAATAACTCTGAGTGGAACTCTTTGGGCAAGGCCTGGAAAATTGACAAGCCGTTCAAAAGTCCATTAACTTCAGCAGAACAAGATGATCATCCTGGCAGGAAGGACCAGAAAATTCCAGCCTTTATTTCTGATTTGATAAATTGTTCCAAACTGTAACTGCATGTGTGTGTGTGTGTGTGTGTGTGTGTGTGTGTGTGTGTGTGTGTGTGTGTGTGTGTGTGTGTGTGTGTGTGTCTGGGTGCGTGTATGTGTATGTGTGTGAGAGAGTCTGAGAGTGCGTGCATATGCGTGTGTCAGAATGTGTGTGTGTGAGAGTGTCTGTGCATGTGTGTCAGAGTGTTAGTGTGTTAAAAGTTGAATATGAGAGTGTGTGTTTGTGTGTAAGACTTTGTGTGTGTGTGTATGTGCATGTCAAAGTGCGAGTCTGAGTGTGTGTGTGAGTGAATGTGTGAATGTGTGTATGAGAGTGTCAGAATGTGTTTATGAGTCCGAGTGCACGTGTGTTTATGTATGTGAGTGTGTCTGAGTGTGCATGTGAGTTTCAGAATGTGAGTCTGAATATGCATGTGTCAGAACGTGAGTCTGAGTGAAAATGTCTGTGTGTGCATGTGAGATTGTGTTTATGTGTGTGTATGAGTGTTTGGGTGTGCATATGAATGCGTGTATGTAAGAGTCTGTGACCTGTATTATTGCAGTCATGTAGACTCTGTGTCTTCTCCAAAATAGTGGAGAATAGTTTCTCCAAAACTGTTTATATGCATGTGTGTGAGCGTGTGGAAATAAATTTGATGCATGCTAACATATGCATCTGTGGATGTACATGTGTGTATATTTATGATAACATAGGTGGCACATGGCACAATGGTTAGCAGTGCTGCCTTATAGCGCCAGAGAACCAAGTTCGATTCCTGGCTTGCGTCACTATCAGTTTGGAGTTTGCATGTCCTCCCCGTGTCTATGTGGCTTTTCTCCAGGTTCTCTGGTTTCTTCCACAGTGCTGGTCTCCAACCAGAACACCTCATTCACCTGACAAAGACCATAGGATCGAAAGCTTGTGAGTTTATATCAAATAAATCGGTTGGATTTAAACCTGGTGTTGTCAGACTTCTTAATGTGCTTACCTCAGTCCAATGCTGGCACCGCTACATCATGGTTAGAGGAATTAGCAGGGTAAATATGTAGTGATAGGGCCTAGGTGGAATTATTGGTAGTGCAGACTCAATGGGCCAAATGGCCTCCTTTGGCACTGCAGGGATTCTATAATTCTATGTGTGCATCTTGAATGTACTTAAATGGGTACAGTATTTGTACGGGAGATTCTACTTTTGGAATACAGCTTCTTAAATGTCTTTCTGAAGTGAGATAATGGTAAATTTAGTGTCAATAATACTTACATACAAAGCAAAACCACAATGGAAGGAACGGCAAACAGATGACGGCCACCAAAATTTTCAGGATGCGATCGAAGAAGCTTTCTGTTGCCATCTTGTCAGTGTTTGCATCTAGAATCCAAGTTAAAACAGACATACAAGTTCTATAATTGCCCCACTTGCATCCATCTCATCTTTATTACCAACTAAAATTGATACATGCAGTAAATATTCAAAACTATTTGGGTCAATTTTCCATACACTGTGTTAATATCTCCTAACATGGTAAATCTCCAAAATCATTGCAGTAACGTTTCCAAAAATTGCAACAATATTTTCAAGCCTTGTGTTACTTCCCTAATCGTTCAAGTAAATATTCCAAAATGTTGTGCTATATTTCTCAAAGTCTGGCTGTGCCCAAGATTATTTTGCTCCAGATTGTACCAAATGAACTGATTCACCTCAAGCAGACATGATTAGACAACTGGCCTCTATCTGTGTAGCATGGTTGTATGAGTGTGGTAAATTTGAATTATTGTGGATGTGGAACCTTTTAGAGGATTCAGAAGCAGATCATTTACAGCTGCTCAATCTCTATCTAAAATAAAGTTGAAAGTAGCAAATGATCAAATTGATAAAGCTATGTAGATTATCAAATCGCTGCTCAGCTTATCACATTGATGTTTGTTGGACTTTGCTCTGTGAAAATTGCCTCTCTTACTTTCTACATTATAACAGTGACTACATTTGAAAATGCATCTCATTGATGAAAAGTATTTTGGAATGCACCGAGCACATTGCTGCTCAATGCTTTGATTGGTCTGTGCTTGATGACACAGGTCTGGCAACTTATCTATGCTTACTGTGTTTGGTTGGTTAAACCTGGGTGTGAACCAATGAAGTAAACAGAGAAACTGCTAGAAACTGAGCTGGGATAAACATGAATTGAGATGTTTGTGACTATATAGGTATTTTAAAACTCTTGTAAGTAAACCTGTTGCAAATTTAGAAACTGGTGCCATCTCTCTGAGGCATATAGAAATGCAAAACTAAGATCATGAAAAACTCCATAAAAATGAAAGTTTTTTTCTTTTCCATCTGCAAACATTATCTTTCCCATTTTTGAAGGAAAGTATTCATTCTTGTGTCTTTTCAATTTACACAGCAATTAGAATTTCTCTGGACATGATGTGACTCATTGCTCAAATAAATACTTCTCAATCGGTGACACTTGTTGTCTTCCTCACACTCAGCAGCTTGTGTGCAGCCGATCCAGTTTAATCAATTCTGTGCAGAAATGAAGGAATATTTGTGCTTTAAATCCTTTTGTGTATCACAACAACAAAAGCTGCAAGGAAGTGGGTTAAATATCCTCAAATATCATGCGCTTCTCTGCAGTGTTAGCAAAATGTCGGAAATGATTGTTCAAAATGTTCGCTGATTACTGAGCTATGTCTTTTCAAAGGGACAAAGGAGTGATGACATCAACAAAAACCTGGGGTGCCAGAAGAACAGACTGATGTTTATATCAAAGCTGATCAAATGTCTCAGAAACCTCTCAAAGCGTTTCACACACATGATATATTTCTCAAGTGTGGTGACTTGTTGTCTAGTCAAAAGCATATTTTTAATGAAAATGCCTTCAGCTTCTATTATATGTAGGGCACAGCTTATAAACTTGAAGGCTGCAAAATTCAGTTCCATGGGCCAGAAATGTAACCACCCCAGGCCCAATTGGCAGGTGGGAGAGAGAGTGGCATGGTGGCAGAGTGGTTAGCACTGCTGCCTCACAATGCCAGGAACCTAGATTCGATTCTGGCCTTGAATCACTGTCTGAGTGGAGTTTGTACATTTTGTTGACATGTGTTTTCTCTGTGTGCTCTGCTTTCCTCCACACTTCAAGGATGTGCAGGTTAGATGTTCATGCTAAATTGCCCCATGGTATCAAAAAATATGTAGGTTGGGTGGATTACTCATGGTAAATGCATGGGGTAAACACAGCAAGAAGTCTCACAACACCAGGTTAAAGTCCAACAGGTTTATTTGGTAGTAAATGCTACTAACTTCCGGGGTTTTGCCCCTTCGACATGTGAGTGGGGAGTCTGATCATAAACAGGGCACATAAATGCACACACAGTTTACAAAATACAGATTAGAATGTGAGTCTTTACAGCTAATCAAGTCTTAAAGATGCAGACAATGTGAGTGGAGATAGCATTAAGCATTGGTTAAAGAAACAAGTATTGTTTCCTGACAGGACAGTAAGTGAGATGCTGCAAGTCCAGGCAAGTCAGGGGGGTTACAGAGAGTGTGGCATGAATCCAAGATCCAGGTTGAGGCCGCCCTCATGTGTGTGGAACTTGGCTATCAGTTTCTGCTCAGTAAGTCTGCGCTATCATATGTTGTGAAGGCTGCCTTGGAGAACGTTTAACTAAAGATCAGAGGCTGAATGCCCATGACCGCTGAAGTGTTCGTCAACAGGAAGAGAACACTCTTGCCTGGTAATTGTCGACCAGTGTTCATCCATCCATTGTCATAGCATCTACATGGTCTTCCCAATATACCATGCCTCAGGACATCCTTTCCTGCAGTGTAGATAACATTGGCTGAGTTGCAAGAGTATGTGCCATGTAGCTGGTGGATGGTATTCTCACATGAGATGATGGCATCTGTGTCGATGATCTGGAATGTCTTGCAGAGGTTGCTGTAATAGGGTTGTGTGGTGTTGTTGTCACTGTTCTCCTGAAGGCTGGATAGTTTGCTGTGTAAGAGGTCTGACAACACCAATTTTAAATCCAACCGATTTATTTGATAGTAAACCTGCTAGCTTTCGGCCTTTGTGCCTTCGTCAGGCGAATGAGGTGTTCTGGTCTAGTTTGCTGTGGACAATGGTCTGTTTGTGATTGTACAGTTGTTTGAAGGCAAGAAGTGGGGCTGTGGGGTTGGCCTTGGCGAGATGTTTGTCTTTATCAATGACATGTTGAAGACTCTGGAGAAGATGTCATAGCTTTTCCGCACTGGTGAAGTACTGGATGATGAAGGGAAGTTCCGGAGTGGGGAAACCATGACATCTTTAAGACTTGATTAGCCAATTAGCTGTAAAGACTCGCATTCTAATCAATATTCTGTAAACTAATTGTGCCTTTTTATGCCCTGTTTGTGATCAGAACTCCCACTCACCTGACGAAGGAACAGCGGTCCAAAAGCTAGTGGCATTTACTGCCAAATAAACCTGTTGTACTTTAACCTGGTGTTGTGAGACTTCTTACTGTGTTTATCCTAGTCCAACATCGGCATTTCCACATCATAAAATGCATGGGATTACAAGTATTGGGCAGAAGGGAGGATCTGGGTGGGATGCTTTTTTAGAGAATCAATGCAGACTCGATGGGCCAAATGGCCTTTTTCTGCACTGTAGTGATAGTATGGTAAAGATACAGCAGCCACCAACCTGAGCCCAGCCATTTCCAGTGGGTTTTTAGCGATACTGACATGGCATTGTAATTACATAGATACTTTAAAAGTAAACCTATTTAGAAACTGGTGTCATGTCTCTGACATATATAAAACTGCAGCACTAAGGCCATGAAAGGTGCCATACTGACTATGCATCAAGTCCTTTGATGCTGGTGCAATGGAGGCCTGAAACTCTGCAAGTATTGCCAGGGAGAATTCTGTCAATTCCAAGTGCATCCAAAGCAGTGTGCCCTGATTTGTAATGGGCACCAAAGGCAGAGTGGGCAAATCCTAAAATCAAACAGTGTTTAATGCTAATTTACTGCCTGACCTACCATTTGAACCTCACTGGTTTTGTTAATTCCTCTTGCTTAATCCTCCCCAGCTCAATGTATATTTGGGTTGCCTGAGGAACACTATCCCATTGTGCTGTTGAAAGAAATCAGCACACAGGTTTTAGGCAAGGTGCTTTTTACAAAAGTGAAATACTGTGCCAATGCTGGAATCTGAAACAAAAACAGAAAATGCTGGAAAATCTCAGTCGATCTGACAGCATCTGTTGAGAAAGAATAGAGCCAACATTTCAAATCTGGGTGATCCTTTGTCAGAAGGCACTTTTGATGTTCCTTTGCCACTGCAGTTTGCTTGCAATTATTATGTTCGGTGTTGTCAGAGGAATAGAAGTCAGATTCACAGGTAGGGGATGCAGTTAAGAAGGCATATAGTATACTGGCTTTCACTAATTGAGGAATTGAGTTTAGCAGTCAAGAGATAATGCTGCAGCTGTATAAGACCCTGGTCAGACACCACTTGGAGTACTGTGCTCAGTTCCGGTCGCCTCATTACAGGAGAGATGTGAAAGCCATAGAAAGGGTGCAAAAGAGATTTACAAGGATGTTGCCTGAATTACGTGGTGTGTCTTATGAGGATAGGTTGAGAGAGTCTTTTCTCCTTAGAGAGATGAAGGATAAGAGAGGACCTGATAGAAGTGTATAAGATGTGGAAAGGTATTGATCGAGTGGATTCTCAGAGGCTTTTTCCCAGGACCAAAATGGTTGCTACAAGAGGACACAGGTTTAGGATGCAGGGGAATAGGTATAGAGGAGATGTCAAGGATAAATTTTTCACTCAGAGGGTGGTGGGTGCGTGGAATCAGCTGCCGATGGTGGTGGTGGAGGCAGATTCGATAGGGTCTTTTAAGAGACTTCTGGATGAGTACATAGGACTCAGTAAGATAGAGGGTTATAGGTAAGCCTAGTAGGTAGGGATATGTTCGGCACAACCTGCGGGCTGAAGGTCCTGTTTGTGCTGTAGTTTTTCTATGTTCTATGTTCTAAATGGTACTGAACCCTGACAAGGAGGTGGAAGGAACTGAAGGCTCACCTGTAATAGGAGCTATGGTCAGCTGAATTGCAACTAGGCCCAGACTAGCTGAAGAAATATTGTTGTATAAAGCTACAGAGGATTTTGAAAAAACAACAGCTCATTGCAAATCAAAATTCCCCTCTCAGTGATTCCATGTTAAAACCGGTTACATATTAGCTTCAGCATCTACCAACTACAGGTAAATTGATAACTTGACAGGGAGATAGAACAGACGCAGCTGAGAGTAAAGATGTTTACACATCACAGAGCTGTAGAATCAGGAGGCCACTCAGCTCATTGATACCCAACTTGAATTCTTCCTGATAAATCACTCTGAACACGTGTTGAACTGGGAAGGATAAAGCAAGGGGCATTAACAGAACAGGTGAGGTTTAAATGGTAGGTCAGGCAGTAAAACAGCATTAAACACCTTAGCCACCTGGTGTCTTCAGAGAGAGCTTCTCCCACCTCCACCTTAGCCAGGTATAGTGTCTAACACAGTCGTGCTTTACCAAGGAGGTGCTATCTCCAACCATAGATCTGCAACCATAAGCATGGCAAGAGTAGTGTTGCCAGTGATTGTCAAGATGGACAGGGGTGTCAATTTCAAAGCAAGTGGCCATATTTCCAATATTTAGCAGTTTATCATGCATCACTCTAGATCAAAGGGCTTGGAATGACAGGAGATCTCATTGTCTTCATTCTTAGCAGAGTGAAACAGCATGATGGGCACAATGTATGGTATCAATAACATGGCCCTGTGTGCCACAGATATTAACAAGAAGATCATCAGAAATGCAAGAGCTTCCAGTTCCTAAACATGAAATTGATTGTCACCATGCCTTGAAGATTCTATTAATGAATACCTACTATCCAGGAAGAAGTTGCTGACACATTCATCCTGTGACAATCAGCTATTCTGCGATATTAGAGCCACCGCAGAAAACTAGAAAGTGGTTTCTGTATTACGAAACATACCTGCTTGTCACCTGGTTGCTGAATTACTTTCTCCACTTGACCACGTGAACCCCTGAGACAAAGGCAACAATGAGAAGCATCATGAAGCAAGCCATTAGTATCCCGAGTAGCTGTTCTACTGGTTGTTCTTCTTTAGGGGACCCTTTTGTGGTGACATGTGTCTTCCATAATCTCATTAACTAACTATCAGGCTCGTACTTACTGATTACAGCTCAGCCTTCAACATTATTATCCCCACAAAACTCATTTCCAAACTCCGCGGCCTGGGCTTCGGCACCTCCTTCTGTGACTGGATCCTGAACTTCTTAACCCACAGATCCTTACAATCAGTAAGGATAGGCAACAATCCCCTCTGCACAATCATTCTCAACATCGGTGCCCCATAGCCCCCTACTATATTCCTTGTACACCAGTGACTGTGTGGCCAAATTCTCCTCCAATTCGATTGTCAGATTTGCTGATGACACCATCATAGTGGATCAGATCTCAAACAATGATGAGATAGAGAACAGGAATGAAATAGAGAATCTGATGAACTGGTAATCTCTCCCTCAATATCAACAAAACGAAAGAGATTGTCATTGACTTCAGGAAATGTAAAGGAGAACATGCCCCTGTCTACATCAATGGGGATAAAGTAAAAAGGATCGAGAACTTCAAGTTTTTAAATGTCAAAATGACCAACAATCTGTTCTGGCACCCCCATGCTGACACTATAGTTAAGAAAGCCTACCAATGCCTCTACCTTCTCAGAGGACGAAGGAAATTTGGCATGTCAGCTACGACTTTCACCAACTTTTATAGATATACCATAGGAAGCATTCTTTCTAGTTGTATCACAGCTTGGTATGGTCCTGCTTTGCCCAAGACCGCAAGAAACTACAAAAGGTCATGAATGTAGCCCAGTCCATCACGCAAACCAGCTTCCCATCCATTCACTCTGTCTACACTTCCAACTGCCTCAGCAAAGCAGCCAGAATAATTAAGGATTCTGGACATTGTCTTTTCAACCTTCTTCCTCCGGGGAAAAGGGACAAAACTCTGAGGTCACATACTTACCAACTCAAGAACAGTTTCTTCCCTGCTGCTACCAGATTTTTGAATGAACTTACCTTGCATTAAGTTGATCTTTCTCTACACCCTAGCTATGACTATAACACTACATTCTGCACTCTCTCATTTCCTTCTCTATGAACTATATGTATCGTGCGTAAGAAACAATATTTTTCACTGTATGTTAATACTTATGATAATAATAAATCAAATCAAAATCAAATCAAGGCTACCATAAGAGCACAGCAAAGGTCATCAGGGCTTTGGAGGGCACTTCAGAACTGGGATCAAGAAAAGGAATAGACAGGAGAGTAGAGAAATTTGGAATCTCTTTTCTCCAGATGGGTTGATCAGTTACTAACAGGTTAGTCAAAAAGTTTCATCTCAACTTCAGCATTGCTCCACAATTCCCAACCTATCAATCCAATCTGTTTCAGACATACATAGCAATCTCAATGACATTATCCTGAAGTTAAAATCATCACCAACAAAACTATTCCACAACAACTTTATTCCTGGTATCATACACATCACTTATCCATTAGAGTTACAAAGCCATAGAATCAGGAGGTCACTCAGCCCATTGATACCTGAATTGAATTCTAACCCTTTCTGATAAATCATTCTCCAGCACTCAGAACCAGTCTTATGACTTTCCTGTCAAGGTCTGTGTTTTTGTATCTTGGTGATCAGAACTGAAAAGTAAATTTGGGAACTCATGCTGTTAAAATGGTGGTGTGGGCTCGTTGGGCCGAAAGGCCTGTTTCCCGTGCTGTGTTTTTCTTTGTTCTTTGTAAATCTAAGGCATATGCTGAGTTAAGCACTAGACTTCTCAAGTGTGGAGCTCTCACAGTGATATAGATTCACACTTTTTTTCTGACTGAGAAATCTGGCACACTGCAGTTCCTCATGAACTTCAGTCACTCCTCCATTGGCTAATCCATTCACATTAAGCTGCCGCCAACCTCTGAGATTCAATCCCTATGTTTTCCTTTGCTCGAAGTACAATAGGCAATTCTGCTTCCTGTGGTTGTAGCTCAGTGAGTTGTACTCCAAGCTTCGAGTCAGAGACTATGGGTTCCAGAAACTTGAACACCAAATTCAGTGCAGTACTGGGGGAGTGCTGCCCTGTCAGAGACGTAGCACCTTTCAGATGATTGTAAAACCAAGGCCCCATCTGTCCACTTAATTGGACCTAAAAGACCCCAAGGCACAATTTTGTGGAAGTTCTCTGAGATGTCTTGGCCAATATTTACCCTTCAATTTAAAAACAGATGAACTGATCACTATCTGAGTGCAATGTGAAAATTGGTTACTGCCCTTCCCACAGTCCAGTTGAAACTCCACTTTTAGAATATATCATTGCTTGTAAAATAGTTCTGAAATCATGAAAGATGCAATAGACATATTAGTTTTTCTTACTGCTCAGAGACTCTTTTGGCATTTCACAGTCTGAGTAAGTCATGACATTTAAATTAAATCCAAATCACAAGATAGAGAAGGATGCAAAAGGTCATTCGACTTAAAATTAGTTCATCCATCCATATAAGCTTTACATCCCCCATCATGTCATCAAATTGTCTTTTAAATGATTTCAAGGATTTCTTCCTCTTTCTATCTGAACACCTATTCCAAATATTGATCTTAAAATTAGAGCAACACAATTCAGAAGTGAATTCAGGATATGCTTTTTCACACAAAACAAAAGTTGGAATTCCTTCCCCCAAACAGGCTGGGATCAACTGGACTGTCAAGATTGGGTTTGTAGAGTTTTACTGAGTAAACGTTGCAAGGGAATTGGAGCAGGTGGTGGGAGAGTTGAGTAGATAAGCAATGATCCAATTGAATGTTGGATATAGAGACTAAAATGACTTGCTCCTGTTCCTAATATTCTGAAAATCACTGCTGAAGATATAAGTTGCTGTTTAATAAAATTGCTAGTGGATGTGTGTACAGTGAGGAGAGAGGGGCTAGAGTTAAACATTCATCCAGAGGGGGCTGGAGGCATCATGCTAATATTACTGGTTTAGTAATCCAGAGGCCCAAGCAAATACTCTGGGAGACATGGGTTCAAATCCCACCATGTCAGCTGGTGAACTTCAAACTCAATGAATTAATAAATTTAATTGACAGTAGCTGTGGAATAATTGTCAAAGAAGCAAAACACTGTGGATGCTGGAATCTGAAACAAAAACAGAAAATGCTGGAAGTTCTCAGCAGGTCTGACAGCACCTGTGGCGAGAGAATAATAGAGCCAATGTTTAGAGTCTAGATGATCCTTCGTCAGATCTCTAATTGAGCCAATGTTTGGAGCTGCTCTGACAAAGGATCATTCAGGTTCAAAATGTTGGCTCGATTTTCTCTCCATGAAACAATTGTCGACTGTTATAAAAATGCATTTGGTTTACCAATCAGTCATTCTTATCTGGTCTGACCAACATTTGACGACAAATGCACAACAATATGGTAGGTTCATAGTCATCCTCTGATAATAGTCTAAACAGACTCAATTGTAACAGTTAAGAATTGGCAACAAACGCTGGTCTTGCCAGTGATGCCAATACCCCATGAGGAAAGAACAGAGTCTAGCATATTCTGCAAATTTAGTGGGTAGAATAAGCTGGGAGCCTGATGATAATCCATGGAGTAGTAGCAGGATATAACAACAGACAAGAGAAAGGCATCTGCAAAGTGAAAGTTTTTCAAAGGCACAATTGGAAATTTGGAAAGACTAACAGATGGTGAACTTTTTTTGCAAGCACAGCTAAGCAAGCCAAACTAAGCCAACGTGTTACCATGATAATGGGCCCTTCCAGTGACTCCCACTACCAGCTATGTGAATGGTAGACTAAGAATCGTTTGAAGTACAAAGATGGGATGTCCTCGTTCACATTGCTGTGGTAAATTTGGACACAGAAAATCATTCCCACAGCTTTTAAAATGTGTTTCTCCAGCAGACACATATCAGCTTCAGAGTCAATAAATCTGAGCACAGTCACTAATAAATTAAGTAAGTCTATAGATTTAAAAGCTTCTGCCTCTCTGGTGGGAAATCTGTGTCGGATTCCAGGTGAGATGGTCCCTCGCCTCTGGCTGATGCATCAAGGATAACAGTGATGTTATCATTGTTAAAGCAAAGTATATTGGACAACACTCTATGTCCACACATGGACACATATCTGGAATTTGGAAGTTACTGTCGGAGTTACTCTTCTCCTCCCCTATAACAGTCCTCACTGATGCACTCAGAATTGAAATCAAGGCACTGTAGTGATGTTGTTGTACTGGCCCATTAATTCTCCAATAAAGATTCAGAAAAATGCGACGTTAATTCAGGAGTAAATTAATTACTGCTGAACAAATCCTGGAACTGAAAATATAATTTTACAAATATGCTGTCCAACATTTTCAGCATTCATATAAAATGGCAGAAATGTACAATAAAAGAATAAAATTGCATTTTTCCTTTTTTCTTTATGTCTTTTTCAACTTTCTCTTTCTGTACTCCAATCGTCTCGCCCTTCCTTTATTTCATTGTTTGCATAACATTTGATCTATTTAGTTTATGGTTTTTGGCTTGGATTCTGTGTATCTAAGTAAAGATTTATTGTTACCTGCTCTGTTCATAAGTGCTTCTATAGAGAATATCACACTCGATCAGATGCTAGATTAGCACATTGTGCTGCTCAAAAGTTGAGGAAACTCTGTGGATAGCTAGTACTGGAATCAATTTTAAGTATGATTTCTTCAATTACAAACTGTTACAATAGTATTAAGCTCCCAGGTTTCCAAACTCTTTAATGATAGCGCCATTTCATAAAGTCATAGAGGTTTACAACTTGGAAACTTGTTCATGCTGCCTTTTTTTCAAATGACTAAGCTAGTCCCAATTGCCCATGCTTGGCTCATTTCCCTCGATAGCCATCTTACTAATGTAACTATATAAATACTTTTTAAAAGACAAAATTGTACCTGCCTCTACTACTATCTCGGGCAGTTTATTTAGACATTCATCATCCTCTGTGTGAAAAGAATTGCCCCTCTAGACCCCCTTCTATCTCTCCCATCTCATTTGAAACCTATGCTCTTTAGTTTTAGATTCCCTTACCTTTGGGAAAAGATATTAGCTATCTAGCTGATTTATGCCCATCATTATTTCATAGACCTCTATAAGATCACCACTAAGCTTTCTATGCCCCAGAGAAAAAAGTTCCAGTCTATCCAACCCCGCCTTATAATCCAAACCATCAAATCCCGGTAGCATCCTAGTAAATCTATTCTGCACTCTTTCTAGTTTAATAACATCCTTTCTATAATAGGGTGACCAGAACTGCACACAGTATTCGAAGTGTGACTTGACCAATGTTTTGTGTAACTTCAACAAGATGTCCCAACTCCTGCATTCATTGTTCTGACTGATGAAACCAAGCATGCCAAATACCTTCTTCACCACTCTGTCCACCTGTGACTCCACTTTCAAGGAGCTATGAAAAAGTACCACTGGATCTCTTTGTTCTGTAACTCTCTCCAATATCATCATTAACTAAGGCAGCAGTGCTAAAAGCTGTGACACGGTTCAATAACCACTCTATGATTCTACGATCCGAAGAAACTCTTCAGGGTCATTTCCAATTAAAGATTGGTAGGCCAGCCGGGTCTTATATTCACTGGATAGTGATGGTCCATCACTGCTGGAGAAGGCTGGATCATTGAAAATGGTGGCATCAAGCTCCATTATAGAATTAGTAATCCAGAGATTTGGGCTGTGGCAACTGGGGTAATTTCAGTTTAGTTAACTAAAATATATTGGGAACAAAATGCTGTGTATGACATTAATAATGACCATAAATCTACCAGATAGTTGTTAGGGATGAGGTGGCCTTGACAATCATGCCCACGTTCTACGAATGAGTAAGAAACTTGATCTTAACAAATAGCTTGTTTTTATTGCGGGAATTAATTAAGTGGGCCATGGATTTTCAACCACAGTTGAAAGCTTCAAGATGTGGAGATTTCAGCACAATATCAGAGAATATCTTTCACACATGGAACAAATAATTCCTCCAGAAAACCTTGTTTGCAAATCTGACACTGACATTTGATTTTGTAATCTTTGAAGAGTGAAATAATTGTTTACATGGATGGTTTGAAACTGAAAGGTTATTTTTCTCTGGTGTATTCTGAGAACTTTTCACCTATTTTATAAAGATGTTTAATTATAAATGGGTATAATACCAAATGAACTAAATGGCTTCAATAACTATACGGCAGAATGGAAAGAACTAACAGCATGTCCTAATCCATTTCTTTCAGCATTGCACATGTTAAGTTGTTAGACTGAGAGAGTGGGAGGAAAAAGGGCAGAAAGTGTGAAGAGGTAGCGTAAAGGCATTTTTATAATGCTGTGAGGAGCAGGGGGTGAGGGGATGGTGTGGGTAGGTCCTGAGGCTACCAGACTTTAATGCGGGTGTCATCCGACTTCAGAAGGGAGCTTCTGATGGAGGCATCACCCACCTTTTGCACCCAGGATCTAAGTTTGTTGATTTTTCGACTTCCCCTAAGCCAGCCAATCCTTGCACCAGTTCAAAATTTGAAGCTGGGCTGGAAATTGCCCTTAGTGATCAAAGATTGGCCACTTAAGGATTTCAATTGGGGAAAGGGCAGGTTTCCCGAGTAAGGCCTTACCTGTCCCAGTGCAAAGTCACCATGTGAATCCAGGAATCCAGAGAGAATCCTGTTCCTTCAGTATCCCACCCAAAAATTCATCAATAGTAGCGTGAAATTTTGACCCATGGGTTCAAGTTTTGTTCACCCCAAGGGTGAAATTTTACAGTCCCTGTCAGGTTTTCAATTCGACCAAATTCAAAGGACTTTTAAATGATTTGCTGTACTTTTCAGCTTTGTTCCCCACCACGATGCAAGTCATGAAACTCTGCCCCAATAACTTGGGCACATGTTTATGCTGATGCTTCGGTTTACTACCAATGGAATGCTGATCTGCTGAAGGAGGAGGTGCCTTTCAGATCAGGTCTGAAATCAAGCCTCAGTCTTCTCTCTCAGGTGAATGTGAGAAGATGCAATATTTTGGAGAAAAGCAGGGGATTTGCCTTGCCAAACATTATTCCTCAACCAATAAAACTTAAAGATGGATTACCTGATCATTACACATTATTATTTCTGGGATCTTGCTTTGCATAAATTGGCTGCGGTGTTTCCTACATTACAAACATGTCCAAACTAGCGCATTGGTTGGGATTTCATGGCTTTGTGACTGGACCTCTCTCCTTTATAACTCTCAGAGAGTTCAGTGCAAAATTCTTTTGTCCTTTTAGTGATCGAGGCAAAGACTACTAAAGGTTAAATTGGTGAACAATAATGGGATAACTACGTAAGGGAAGCTGATATTCATACCATTTTATTCCCTTCAAATGTTAACTCTGACTTGAATTGTAAAATTATGATAATTTTGGAGGGTTTTATGTGGAGCAGATGACCCATTCTGTTAGGTCTTCAAACACAGTACAGAAGTTGAAAATTACTTTCCACAATTGGACACTGAAACAAAGAGAAAGCAAAGGGTCAAAGTGGATATGAGGAATCAGCTGGCTGACAAGTTAACAGTGTGGCTGAAACTTTAAATGATCAATTTTACATCTTTCCTTTTCTAGATTTTCCAATAAGCAACATTGGTGGAATGCTTCTGAATTCATGCAGAAAATTAGCAACCAGCAGAAGCTTGAGCAAGGTACTCCTGATCAACTTTAAAATGAATAAAAAGGAAGATGTTAATCTGCTGTCAAAATTCTCTTCAGCATCATCCGGGTCCATTTACACTTAACCTTTTGCCAGTTTGGTCCTCACGCTAGTAAGAAATGCAGCTGGTTTCCATCAGCAGAAATCAGATGTGATGGCCTGTCTGGGGCACGGGGGGGGGGGGGGGGGGGGGGGGGGGGGAATGAATGGAGCTGTGCAGTGGTCATTGAAGCCCCTAGTGGCTGGGCAATGCTACTTGGGGCATCTGCACCCTTGTCCACAAACCCCGCCTGCAAGGGGAGGCCAAACCAGTAGCAATTGCCACCAGGGGTGGGGTGGGGAGGGGGCGGAACTTCCGCATCACCAGACCTCCCTGGGCAAAAAAGGGAAGGAAAGAAGGGGAGTGCACAATGGCACTCCAAGTGCTCATTATGTGGAGATGCCGGCATTGGACTGGGGTAAAAACAGAAAGAAATCTCATTACACCAGCTTAAAGTCCAACAGGTTTATTTGTAGCAAACCCACAAGCTTTCGGAACAAGCTGTCCCTTCGTCAGGTGGGTGGGAGTTCTGATCACAAACATGGCACAAAAATACAAATTCAATTTACATGAATAATGATTGGAATGTGAGTCTTTACAGCTAGTCATATCTTAAAGGTACAGACCATGTGAGTGGAGAGAGGGTTAAACACAGGTTAAACAGATGTGTATTGTCTCCAGATAGCACAGTTAGTGAGATTTTGCAAGTCCAGGCATGTCATGGGGATTACAGATAGTGTGACATGAACCCAAAATCCCGGTTGACGCCGTCCTCATGAGTGTGGAACTTAGCTATCAGTCTCTGCTGAGTGACCCTGCATTATTGTGTGTTGTGAAGGCTGTCTTGGAGAATGCTTAACTGACAATCAGAGGCCAAATGCCCATGACCACTGAAGTGTTTCCCAACAGGAGAGAACAGCCTTGCCTGATGATTGTTGAGTGGTGCTCATTTATCAGGCAATGGTCTGTTTGAGGTTGTGCCCTAGTCCACAGCAAACTACCCAACCTTCAGAAGAACAGTGGCCATAAAACCCCACAACTGATTGGGAATGGTTGTTTGAGGGTAAGTCCACGCTAGGCATGTGGGACTCTTTCAAGGGAATACTGAAAATGTTGCAAGATAAGTATGTGCCGGCCAAGAGGAAAGATGGGAAAGGTAGGATTAGAGAGCCATGGATTACTAGGGATATTGAGGACTTGGTTAGGAAGAAAAGAGAAGCGTACGATAGGTCGAAGCAGCTGGGAACCGAGACAGCATTGAAGGAATATAGAGAGAGTAGGAGGGAGCTCAAACAGGAGTTAGAAGGGCAAAAAGGGGGCATGAAATGATGTTGGCGGACAGGATTAAGGAAAACCCAAAGGCTTTTTATTCCTATGTTAGAAATAAAAGGGTGGTTAGAGGAAAAATCGGACCTCTTAGGGACAGAGGAGGGGAACTGTGCTTAGAGCCCGAGGGAATGGCGGAGATCCTGAATGAATACTTTGCGTCAGTATTCATAAAGGAGAGGGGCTTGTTGTCAGCTCCTGTCTCTGAGGGAGCTGTGGAACAGTTGAGGGAAATATCCATACCGAGGGAAGAAGTGTTAGAGCTTCTAGGTAACATTAAAACTGATAAATCTCCTGGGCCTGATGGCATTTATCCCAGACTGCTTAGGGAGGTGCGAGATGAAATCGTTGGGCCTCTGACGCAAATCTTTGTCTCTTCCTTGGACACAGGTGAGGTCCCAGAGGACTGGAGAATAGCTAATGTTGTACTGTTGTTTAAAAAGGGTAGTAGGGATAACCCTGGAAATTATAGGCCGGTGAGTTTGACGTCAGTGATAGGAAACTGTTGGAGGGGATTCTCAGAGATAGGATGTATAGGCACTTAGAGCGTTGCGATCTGATTAGGGATACGCAGCATGGATTTGTTAAGAGGAGGTCGTGCCTTACAAATCAGGTAGAATTTTTTGAGGACGTGACGAAATCAGTGGACGAAGGGCGAGCCGTTGATGTTGTCTATTTGGATTTTAGTAAGATGTTTGACAAAGTCCCTCATGGGAGGTTAGTCGAGAAGGTCAAGGCAAATGGGATACAAGGACAGGTAGCTAGATGGATAAGTAACTGGCTTGGTAATAGCAGACAGAGCGTAATAGCGGAAGGGCGTTTTTCTAGCTGGAGGTCGGTCACTAGTGGTGTGCCGCAGGGCTCGATACTGGGACCTCTTCTATTTGTAATATATATAAATGACTTGGAAGAGGGAGTAAGTGGAGTGATCAGCAAGTTTGCAGACGATACAAAGATTGCTGGACTTGTGGATAGTGAGGAGCATTGTCAGGCGATGCAGCAGGACATAGATAGGCTGGTAGCTTGGGCAGACAGATGGCAGATGGAATTCAATCCTGATAAATGTGAGGTGATGTATTTCGGGAGAAAGAATGTAGGGGGGAGGTATATGATAAAGGGTAGACCTATTAAGAGTATAGAAACGCAGAGGGACCTGGGGGTACAGGTGAACAAGTCTCTGAAGGTGGCAGAGCAAGTGGAGAAGGTTGTGAAGAAAGCATATATTATGTTAGCCTTTATAGGAAGGGGTATAGAGTACAAGAGCTGGCCTTTAATGTTGCAGTTGTATAAAATGTTGGTTAGACCTCATTTGGAATACTGTGTCCAGTTCTGGTCGCCTTACTACCGGAAGGACTTGGAGACTCTGGAGAGAGTGCAGAGGAGGTTTACCAGGATGCTGCCTGGTATGGAAGGTCTGAGTTATGAGGAGAGATTAGGCAAATTGGGACTGTTTTCCTTAGAAAGACGTAGCCTTAGAGGAGATCTAATAGAGGTGTACAAGATTTTGAAGGGGATAGAGTAAACAGGGTTAAGCTTTTTCCTAGGATGGACTCAAATAGCACGAGGGGTCACGGGCTTAGGGTGAGGGGGGTAAGGTATAATTTGGATGCTGGAGGGAGTTTTTTCACACAGAGGGTGGTGGGGGTATGGAATGCGCTGCCAAGTAAAGTGGTGGAGGCAGGTAGTCTGGAGTTATTTAAGAAATACTTAGATGGGCTCATGAACAGAATGGGAATGGAGGGGTATAGAAAACTGATTTAAAATAGGGATCATGAGCCTTGGGAGTCCCTGGGAAGTGTGTAAATAGATGATGATATTGATGTACTTGTTTTTATCCTACGGGTGCTTTGTCCACCTTGTTGTCTAATGAGGGGCATACACGCGATGGGTCGTGAGAGGACTGCTCTTGGATCTTTTTCGAGAGTATCCTAGTGCTTCACATCGTTAGTGTATGCTTGACCTGGACCATCTGATGGGCAACACGACAGTTCAGTGACTATTGCTGTGCTGTGCAGATACATGGATTTGGGCCTGTGTCTGTGGGAGTTTGCGCATTTTCCCCGTGCTTGCATGGGGGTTTTCTCTGGGAGCTCCGGTTTCCACCCACATCCCAAAGATGTGCTCTTAGGCTAATTGGCAAAACAAATTCTCCCTAAATTGTCTCAAATTTGGTTTTTAATCCATAGATTTATAAACATGGACAGGGATCGCTGGTAGAGGTGGGAATATCGGGATGGCGGCGTGGGCTCGTTGGGCCGAAGGGGCCTGTTTCCCGTGCTGTTTTGTTCTTTGTAACCCTGTCACAGCAACCTCTGTAAGACGTGCCAGTTCATCGACATGGATGCCATCATCTCACGTGAGAACACCATCCACCAGGTACATTGTGCATTCTCTTGCAATTTGGCCAACATTGTCTATCTGCTGGAAAAGATGTCCCAAGGGTTGGTACATTGGGGTGACCATGTTGACACAATGACAATGGATGAATGAACATCGCTTGACAATCTCCAGGCAAAACTGTTCCCTTCCTGTTGGGAAACACTTCAGTGGTCATGGGCATTCGGCCTCTGATCTTTGGGTAAGCATTCTCCAAGGCAGCCTTCATGACACACGACAGTGCAGAGTCACTGAGCAGAGACTGATAGCCAAGTTCCGCATGAGGACGGTTTCAACCGGGATCTTGGGTTTACACTATCTGTAACCCCCACAAGTCTTGTCTGGACTTGCAAAATCTCACTATCTTTCCTGTCTGGAAACAATAGACATCCTTTTAACCTATGCTTAATGCTTTCTCCACTCACATTGTCTGTACTTTAAGACTTGATTAGCTGTAAAGACTTACATTCTAATCATTATTTGTGTAAATTGAGTTTTGGCTTTGTGCCCTGTTGTGATCAGAACTCCTACTCACCTGATGAAGGGACAGGCTGTTCCGAAAGCTTGAGGCTTTTGCTACAAATAAACCTGTTGGACTTTAAGCTGATGTTGTGAGACTTCGTACTGATTTTACCCCAAGTGCTCTGCAGCCATCTTCACTAGTGAGCTTAAACTCCCTTCATTTTTTTTGCACAGAGTTCGATAAGATTGCAACTCACAGCTTGCTGCAAAAAATGATGCCATTCTCTCCTGTTTTCTCCTTGCTCAGCACTTAGAAATTTTTTCATAAGATCATGCCCATTGAATATTTTTTAAGGTTGTATTAGATAGATTCCTGATTGACTTGACCATCAATGGGGTAGTAAGGCAAGTGGATTGAGATCAGAGACAGATTTGCCATCATCTTATTGAATGGCAGAGCAGACTCAAGGGACTTAATAGTCTACTCCTGCTCCAGATTCGTTTGTTTGTGTGTATGAAATTACACAAAGTTATACGTAAAGATCATTACATCCAGCAAACATAGACTCATCACTTTAAATGATGTCAGGTATATGATTTTAGGCATTGGATTCTGCTTATTTGCAAAACCAGTAATCAATTTGATCATCGTATAGAATCTCTATAGTGCAGAAGGAGGCTATTCAGCCTATCAATTCTTCACTGACCACAATCCATCCAAGTCTTATTCCCATAGTACCAATATTTACTTTGCTAATCCCCTGACACTAATGGAGAATTTAGCATGGCCAATCCAGCTAACCCACACATGGGAGGAAACCACAGCACCCAGAGGAAATCCATGCAGACACGAGGAGAACGTGTAAACTCTACAGATACAGTGACAAGACTGGAATTGAACCAGGCCTTTGGCTTTGTGAGGCAGCAACACTAACCACTATGCTACCATGCCGCCCCTTTGAAGTAAATGTAGCAAAATACAGCAAGTTCACATAAACGTTAATGAAATAACAAGCAGTAGCCTTTTTATAATGACACTGGTTGAGGAATAAATATTTGCCAGAACTCCACCGTGTACCATTTTGTTTTCAAGATAAAAGCCAGCTGATTATTTACTTCAAGCAGAATATTCCTTAATCATGCTAATCATAATAATCATAGAGCATTTAAGATGGTGCTTCTTATATGTTTAAAAGCATCTTGATAAGGAATAAGATCGTTATCAACTTGGATTATTGGAAAGAAGATCACACTTCAAGAATTTGTTATCATTGTCTGCCTATTTAACAGAGTAAGTGGCGATATATATTGTTTACCTTGACTTCATTTAATCTACACAAGGATTTCCATTTATGTGAACAGACTAGAGAAGATGGGATTATTCTTCAGAAATCATTAAGACAATGATTTCTTAATTGTCTTAATTCTGAAAGCTTTTGCTAAAGTAAATGGGAAGGAACTGTTCCAGTCATTGACAACTGGAGGACAGAGATTTTGGGTAAATGGCAAAAGAACCAAAGATTAGAGGAGGTGCAATATTTATATGCAATGATTTGGGAAGTACTGACTAAAAGGATGATAGAAGCATATTGACTAATAACTTTTAGCAGAAATATTTGCGGGAAATAAGAGATAGGAAGTGGAAATAATTGAATAGCTTTTTCAAAGAGCTAGTGCAAATATGATAGGCAGAATGGTCTGATTTTGTCCTATACACATTATCCTGTGATTCAATAACTTTCAGGAAATTGTTCTTTACAAATAAAGTGCACAGGGTTGAAACTAATATTTTCAATGAGGGAGTTGTATGTTGACAATGAAAAAGGAAGAGAGGATGTTTAATCAATTAATTCCCATTGGACAGATTTGGTCTCCCGATTCCCCTCCAGGAACAGCTCTCAATTTTGTCAGCAGAGCATTTAATTTTGTGGATGATGTTGAGTTATGTACGACAGGAAGAATGATGAGAAAACTAAAGAAATTTAGCACCTCAGTAAAGTGGTGGGTAGTTTGAGAACTAGTTCAGCTACAATACACGCTTTAAAATGAATTTTAAAAAGTGTCAAATATTCTTAGTTTATTCGTTTTAATGTTTTACATTAAGTAATAGATGTTTGCTCATTGTTAATACATGCTAACAGTGACTGAGTGAGGTGAAAGTGCAGCTCCTATGAGAAACAATAGGTGGTTTTAAATGCATGCGAGGTAATAGATTCCACTGATATTCTCCATTTTATGCCCAATGATAACTTATTTGAACATTTGTGCAAAGCTGTCAGGATAGTTAAATGGTACATATGAAATAAATGAGTTAAATATGGCTTAATTATTTCAGATTATTTAAATTGACATATAGTTGTTAAAGAGGAAAGCTCAAAGCAGCGCTTTAATTGTGGAGGTGAGATGGTTTATATTCATAGTCATAAGTATCGAGTCAGGATGGCACATCAGTCATAAACTATAAGAATAAAACTTGAGCACTTTATGAGTGCAATCAGAATCCTGATGTTAAATATTACCATGAAATTGCTCCAGGGTATGGGTTATTTATTGTGATATAGATTTTATATGTTGTGCCATGATATTCACATTGAAGGATTGCATTATTATTACTGCTAGTTTATTGAGAAATCATTTGCAATTAATTGCAGAGTAAATATGCAGTACTCTTTAATCAACCTCCTGATCAAAATTGGCTGTTATTAATCCTTGGAACTAGCATCAAGCAGAATAGTTGTGTGTCTGTTCAATAACATATCATGCCATTTACTGCTATCTTTTGGAGAATTTAGCCAGTGAATTGACAATCTTTGTTAACTGAACACTGACAATATCAATAATAAAGACATTTATTATGTTTAAATCAGGTTTTGAATTTGTGAAGTAATAGTTAGAACAGGTATTCTAAGTAAGGTATGTTACCTTTCTTGAGATAGAACATAGAACATAGAACATTACAGCACAGAACAGGCCCTTCGGCCTTCGATGTTGTGCTGACCAATATAAAAAGCCAAAATAAAAAGTTCTAATTGGTTTTAATTGGACTATAAAAACCAATGACCCTCCAAACTAAACCATTCCCTTCTCTTCCATATACTTATCAACTAACCTCTTAAACGCCACCAAACTTGGCGCATCTACAACTGCTGCAGGCAGGGCATTCCACTCCCGAACCACCCTTTGGGTAAAGAAAATGTATGGATCAGGTTTTGGGAACTTGTTTAAGGCAAAAATTATAAGTTTTCACTCACTGAATAGACTAAATAGAGGGTTACTCAAAATTGTCAAATTCAGCCATATCTGATTACTCATTAGCCGAGTAGGGGCCTTTTGTGACAAAGAAATTATGCATCTCAGTCGAGTGTTGACTGAGCAATTCTGTTTCCCAGCATCAGCAACCTGTCAACCAGTCACTAGACTTCTCTCAGTGCTGCCTCCAGCACACCAAATAGCAAACTAAACTGCATCGACATATATTGTCCCAATAGCTGACAGCCACCCGATCCCAGATCTGCACAAGCTTGAAAAGAATTAACAGGTCAATAAGCAGTCATTAAAATGGTGCTTTGTTTCTGCAAAGTGAAGGTATTTTCACAGGAAAAATAACTAAATATATAATTGAATGGAGAACAAAACCACTGCAACAGAGGTGTAAAACAACTGTCAGATTTGTTTAAGGGACAGCGTTTAAGAATAAGAGGCTTCTTATTCTTCTCTTGGAGACTTCTCTTCTCTTGGTGTGTGAAATTCTCTTTCCCAGAAAGCAGTGGTGGCTGAGCATTTAAATTTATTATTCAATGCTGAGCTGGATAGATTTTTGAGAGTTAAAAGAAAGTCAAGGATTTTAATTGGTTTTGATTTGATTTGATTCGATTTGACTTATTACTGTCACGCGTATTAGCATACAGCAGAAAATATTGTTTCTTGCATGCTCTACAGAAAAGCATAATGTTGATAGAAAAGGAAATGACAGAGTGCAGAATGTAGTGTTACAGTCATAGCTAGGGTGTAGAGAAAGGTCAACTTAATGCAAGGTAAGTCCATTCAAAAGTTTGATGAAAATAGGGAAGAAGCTGTATCTTTTTCCTGATGGAAGAAGATGGAAGAGAGAATGTCTGGGGATCCTTAATTGTATTGGCTGCTTTGCCAAGGCAGCGGGAAGTGTAGACAGAGTCAATGGCTGGGAAGCAGTACGCATGCAGAGCTATTGCATCAATTTGAATAATGAAGTGCCTGCATTTATATAATACCTGTCACATCCTTGAGATGCTGTAAAATGCTTCATGGACATTTTTTTCATTTGCCCTTGAAGTGAAAATTCAACCTCCTAAATCCTTCAACAATAAAAATAGAAAATGCTGGAAATTCTCAGCTGGCCAGGCACCAATGATGCAAAAAGAAACAGAATTTAGATGGCAGGATTTTTCTGTCCCATCTTCTCCACTGCCTATGGAGTAATGGGAAATGGCCTGCCATTTGCTGGCAGTTGGATCTTCTGGTTGCCTTGTCATTAATAGGATTTTCCACTGAATATACTCTTTACTGCCAGGATACAGCAGGGCGGTGTTGTTGGTGGGACCAGGAGATCCTGCAAGCATGAATGGCCAGAAATTTGTGACCACATTCCAGCATTTTCTGTTTTAATCTCAGATTTCCAGCAACTTCAGTATTCCACACAGCAAGTTGTGAGCTGTAATGTTCTGATTCTCCAGCATTCAATTTGGGAGTTCTTGTAAGTTTCGCTGGGGAATCTCTAGGAAGTTCCCAGATAAGAGTTTACCTGACAATTGTCTGAAAGCGTGAACTTCCCCTGGACAATTACACTGGGCTGGGAGCCATTCAAAGGGAGTTAAATCATTAACTTCAGAGTTAGAAGAATAAAAGCACTTCTAACCTAAGTGTAACTTTGTGTTCTGTTAAACACAAAGGCTGAGCTCCTCATGCCAAACTTCTGCCCAGCCCCCACACTCTGCTAGACTCCTGATTCCCCTCCCCAGGGTCTCCTAACATCTAACCAATCGAACCAATCCCATCATCTGCCAATGTCCAAACTCCCTATATCCTCATGTCCATCCACTTCAACCTCCCCCAGTGTCCGCCCTCCCACCTCCAGTATTCAAAAACACGATGTCCGACATCCTTCGTTCCCTGATATTGGAATCCTCCCTCCAAATGTCCAACATTTCCCAAATCTGAACTATTCCCTGATGGCTGATCCTTAACCCCTCATATCTAATCCCCGCGCCCCCCCCCAACCCCCCATGGCTGAACACCCCCGCTTAGGGTCCGACTCCCCCTCGAAAGGCCCCACCTCTCAAATTCCACCCACTTACCTGAAACACATAACTTCTCCCTGGCTTCTTATCTCCAACGGGACATTTAAATTCACTTGCTTTATGGCAGCTAAAGCTGCAAAAAGAGGGTGTGCTCTCCTTCACTCCATTTCATTTACACTTCATTGCTTGAGTCCCATCTGGTCTGTGTCGGGAAAGTCAGATGATACAGCTGCTTAATAAATATAGCTGTGATGTGGAGGTGCCGGTGTTGGATTGGGGTAAGCACAATAGGAAGTTTCACAGCAACAGCTTAAAGTCCAATAGGTTTATTTGGTAGCATAAGCCACAAGCTTTCAGAGCTTTGCTCCTTCATCAATGAGATCTCTTCTAACCTCTCACCTGATGAAGGAGCATAAAGTGATTAGCTCACCATGTCAAGGCTGATTTTCACATCTGCCACAGCTGGATGGGACAGTACAGGCATGGGGCCCCCATCACAGAGGACAATGTCCAGATCAATACCTTGCCCCCAGCTTCAACCCATCCAAACCACAAAACCCTCAAGAGACCTTTTCTCTGTAGCCTGGAATCAACAGAGAGGCAAATGGCCACTGGATGTACCCCCTTGATGTCTACTTCTGGGCCGATGGTGCCAGACCAGGTTGTTGGTGCCAGGGCACTGTTGACAGTGCCAAGACATGTGGCCTGAAACTGGGCCTGAGTGGGGGTTTGAGGGAAGAACAACAAAGATCAAAGAAAATTACAGCATAGGAACAGGTCCTTCGGCCCTCCTGGCTTGCACCTACCATGCTGCCCAACTTAACTAAAACCTCCTATCTTACCAGGATATCCCTCTATTCCTATCTTATTTATGTATTTGTCAAGATGCATCTTAAAAGTCACTACTGTATCTGCTTCTAATACTTCCCCCGGCAACGGGTTCCAGGCATCCATTACTCTTTGTGTAAAAATCTGCCCTGTATATCTCCTTTAAACCTTGCCCATCACACCTTAATCTGTGTCCCCTAGCAATTGACTTTTCCATGCCGGGAAAAAGCTCTCATAATCTTGTAGATTTTCATCAGGTCTCCCTTCAATCTCCACCGTTCCAGTGAGAACAAATCAAGTTTCTCCAGCCTCTCCTCATAGCTAATGCCCTCCATACCAGGCAACATCCTGGTAAATCTTTTCTGTACCCTCTCCAAAGCCTCCACATCCCTCTGGTAGTGTGGTGACCAGAATTGAATACTATATTCCAAGTATGGCCTAACTCAGGTTCTATAAAGCTGCAACATGACTTCCAATTTTTAAACTCAATTAAAAATTGTATCCCGGTCAATGAACGCAAGCATGCTGTATACCTTCCTGACTACTTTCTCCACCTGCATTGCCACTTTCAGCGACCTGTCTACCTGTACACCCAGATCCCTTTACCTATCAATACACTTAAGGGTTCTACCATTTATTGTATATTTCCTATTTGTATTAGACCTTCCAAAATGCATTACCTCACATTTGTCCGGATTAAATCCTATCTGCCATTTTTCCGCTCAAGTCTCCAGCTATATCCTCTGATGGTCCTCATTGCTATTTGCAAATCCACAACCTTTGTGTCGTTTGAAAACTTACTAATCAAACCAGTTACATTTTCCTCAAAATCATTTATATATATTACAAAGAGGAGTGTAAACTCGGAACGGGGTGGCTAGGAGGATGGTTTGATTTGGGAAGAAGGTTGAATGGGAATGCTGAGTGGTGTCATTGTGTCACCCTCATACCTGCATTGGTGTAGATAGGGCGGGGGATGGAATGGGGGTTATTTGTGGGTAAGGAGATGGCCCTCTTTAGTGAGGGGCTAGGGCTCGATAGGTTAGTTGGGAGAATGCCATTTCATTTTTTTGGGCAGAGGCGGATATGTCTCCAAGCACAGAGATTGGGGCATCCTTTAAAAAGATCTCTGAACAGCCAGGCTGCTTGGTGTGTTTCCTAGAATGCATATATTTACAACCATCAGTTGGGTGAATCCCATGCTGCCAGCTAGCAGGAAAATAGGAGAGTTTCCTGTTGGCATCCACACAGCCCAAATTCAGGAGAATCACAGCCTTTGAGTCTGAAGCTTCCTCTGACAATTAAACAATTTCTCTTGTTTTTTTGACTGCAGTGAGTCCACATGATAACATTATAAGGCTCAAATTATTTCAGCTGGGTCTCATTTTCATCCTTCAAGCAATATGGGGTAGCACAACGGCATAGTGGTTAGCACTATGAGACCAGGGTTTGATTCCTGGCTTGGATTACTGCCTGTGGAGTTTGCACATTCTCCGTACATTCCACGTAGTGTGATTTCCTTCCACAATCTGAAAGGTGTACTGGTTAAGTGCAATGGCCATGCTAAATTCTCTCTCAATGTACCCAAACAACTGCTGGATTTGGCAACAAAGGGATTTTCACAATGATTTCACTGTAGTGTTCATGTAAGCCTACTTGTGACACTAATAAACTAAAAAAAAGTGCCAACTGGAAATATGTTACTCATGGCAACTTGCTGTCTGAGGGACATAGAACATAGAACATTACAGCGCAGAACAGGCCCTTCGGCCTTCAATGTTGCGCCGACCAATTAAGAAAAAGCAATGACCCTCTAACCTAAACCATTCCCTTTTCATCCATCAACTTATCTACTAACCTCTTAAACGCCACCAAACTTGGCGCATCTACAACTGCAGCAGGCAGGGCATTCGATACCCTTACCACCCTCTGGGTAAAGAACCTACCTCTGACATCCGTCCTATAACTACCACCCCTTAATTTAAAGCTATGTTCCCTTGTGCTAGCTTTCTCCATCCTAGGAAAAAGGCTATCACTGTCCACCCTATCTAAACCTCTAATCATCTTATGTGTTTCAATAAGGTCTCCTCTTAGCCGCCTCCTTTCTAACGAAAACAACCTCAAATCCCTCAGCCTCTCTTCATAAGACCTGCCCTCCATACAAGGCAACATCCTGGTAAACCTCCTCTGTACCCTCTCCAATGCCTCCACATCTTTCTTATAACGTGGGGACCAGAACTGCACACAATACTCCAAGTGCGGCGCACTAGAGTTTTGTACAGTTGCAACATGACGTTGCGGCTCCGAAATTCAATCCCCCTACCAATAAAAGCTAAGATTCCGTATGCCTTCTTAACAACCTTATCGACTTGATTGCCAACTTTCAGGGATCTATGCACATATATACCAAGATCCCTCTGTTCTTCAACACTATTAAGAGTCCTACCATTAGCTCTATACTCTACACATTTGTTATTCCTGCCAAAGGGAATTAACTCACACTTTTCTGCATTAAACTCCATTTGCCACCTCTCGTCCCAGCTCTGCAACTTGTCCAAATCTCTCTGCAAACTATAACACCCCTCTTCACTATCTACCACTCCTCCGACTTTGGTGTCATCCGCACATTTACGATCATCCTACGATACCCTCATCCAGATCATTTATAAAAATTACAAACAGCAGGGGCCCCAAAACAGGTCCCTGAGGTACACCACTTGTAACCGAACTCCACGATGAATAATTTCCATCACTTTGTCTTCTATCAGCTAGCCAATTCCTAATCCAATTAGCTAAATCACCCTCAATCCCATACATCTGCATTTTCTGCAGAAGCCTTCCATGGGGCACCTTATCGAACGCCTTACTAAAGTCCATATATACCATATCAACTGCCTTACCCCCATCCACCTCTTTGGTCACTTTTTCAAAAAACTCAGTAAGGTTAGTAAGGCACGATCTACCCTTCACAAAACCATGCTGACTATCCCCAATCAATTCGTTTCTCTCTAAATAACTATAAATCCTATCCCTAAAAATTCTTTCCAATACTTTGCCCACAACAGAAGTAAGACTCACCGGTCTATAATTCCCAGGAAAGTCTTTATTCCCCTTCTTGAACAATGGGACCACATTCGCTATCCTCCAGTCTTCCGGCACTATACCCGTAACAAACGACGATCTGAAGATCAGAGCCAGAGGCTCTGCAATCTCCTCTCTTGCCTCCCAGAGAATCCTAGGGTAAATCCCGTCTGGCCCAGGGGACTTATCTAACTTCAAACCCTCAAGAATATCTAGCACATCCTCCCTATCTACTTCAATACTTTCCAGTTTACAATCCTGTATCCCAGTGTTCTCCACAACTACATTTACGTCTCCCTGCGTGAATACCGAAGAGAAATATTTGTTCAGTGCCTCTCCAATCTCTTCAGGCTCCACGCACAACTTCCCACTGCTGTCTATGACTGGCCCTAATCTTGCCCTAACCAATCTTCTATTCTTAACATATCTAAAGAAAGCTCTAGGATTCTCCTTGATCCTATCAGCCAAAGTCTTCTCGTGTCCCCTTTTAGCTCTTCTCAACTCACTCTTTAGCTCCCTCCTGGCTAATCTATAGCTATCCAGACAGCAAGCCAACCTGTGCCTTTGGAAGGGGAAGGTAAATGTTTAGCATTTCTTCATAGAAAAAGTTTTGTATAAACAAAGAAAGAATGATGATAGACAAGACACTGCCTTCTTTGTGATGTGTTGATAGAACAGTGAAGAGGCCGGTAAGAGGCTCTGTAGGTGAGAGATTCCAAAGCAGACATGACGGGAGCTGGTTTTGCATGATAATAATGCTGGCAGAATCATGTCTAGAGATGGAGGATAACACTATTTAATTATCTGACCAAAGCTATCAAGCTAAGAGCTTAAACTTTGCAACTCTTTTATTCTGAATACACTCCTGAAACTACATTCTTCCCCATTTCCTATATCAACGTCTTTCCACCAATCATAGACACGGCTGTATATCACACCTTGCTACTTATAACCACATCCAAATCTTTCAAACTGCGAGAAGCAACATTCTGCATTTATTTGATTAGAACATTTTCCAGATAGTTTTTTTTAACGCTTCATACTGCATTTACTTTTTATGCAAACTACATCAGAAGTTCTAATAGTCATTTTCCGGACCACAGACTAACCACTTCCATCTCTTTTACAGGTTAAACTGATAAGTAATCAAAGAACGACAGAAAAAACCAGAGAAGGTGTAAAAAAACACAATTTGTCAGTGTGTCAGTTTCAGATTGAAAAAGAATTCCAGATTGGATACTGATCTTCTGGGAACATCTAAAAACAACTTTAGCCAAGGTCAAGTCCAGAAACAACTTGGTTGCCAAACCAGCCTCACTGATTGCCAGGATGGCAGGACTGATATACAAAGGGAGATTGAATCTGTTGGGATTATATTCACTGAGTTTGGAAGAATGAGGGGGCTCTCATAAAAACCTATAACATTCTAACAGAACTAGACAAGGTAGATGCAAGAAGGGTGTTTTTGATGGTGGGAAGAGTCTAGAATCAGTGGTCACAATTTGAAGACACAGGGTAAAGCATTAAGTTTTTTGAGAAAGTGACCAGAGAGGTGGATGGGGGTAAGGCGGTTGATGTAGTATATATGGACTTTAGTAAGGCTTTTGATAAGGTGGCCCATGGAAGACTTCTACAGAAAATGCAGATGTGGGGAATAGAGGGTGATTTAGCAAATTGGATTAGAAATTGGCTGGCAGATAGAAGACAGAGGGTGGTGGTTGATGGGAGATTTTCATCGTGGAGTTCGGTGACGAGTGGTGTGCCTCAGGGGTCTGTTTGGGGCCCCTGCTGTTTGTAATTTTTATAAATGATCTGGATGAGGGTATTGAGGGATGGATCAGTAAATTTGCAGATGACACTAAAGTTGGTGGAGTGGTAGATAGTGAAGAGGGGTGTTATAGTTTGCAGAGTGACTTGGACAAGTTGCAGAGCTGGGCCGAGAGGTGGCAAATGGAGTTTAATGTGGAAAAGTGTGAGGTAATGCACTTTGGCAGGAACAATAAATGTGTAGAGTATAGGGCTAATGGTAGGGCTCTTAATAGTGTTGAGGAACAGAAGGATCTTGGTGTATGTGTCAATAGATCCCTGAAAGTAGGCAGTCAAGTGGATAAAGTTGTTAAGAAGGCATATGGAGTCTTAGCTTTTATTGGTAGGGGGATTGAATTTAGGAGCCGCAGCATCATGTTGCAACTGTACAAAACTCTAGTGCGGCCGCACTTGGAGTATTGTGTGCAGTTCTGGTCCCCACATTATAAGAAAGATGTGGAGGCATTGGAGAGGGTACAGAGGAGGTTTACCAGGATGTTGCCTGGTATGGAGGGCAGGTCCTATGAAGAGCGGTTGAAGGATTTGAGGTTGTTTTCGTTAGAAAGGAGGCGGCTAAGAGGGGATCTTATTGAAGCATATAAGATGATTAGAGGTTTAGATAGGGTGGACAGTGATAGCCTTTTTCCTAGGATGGAGAAAGCTAGCACGAGGGGACACAGCTTTAAATTAAGGGGTATGAGTTATAGGACGGATATCAGAGGTAGGTTCTTTACTCAAAGAGTGATTAGGGAGTGGAATGCCCTGCCTGCAGCTGTTGTAGATGCGCCAAGTTTGGTGGCGGTTAAGAGGTTAGTTGATAAGTATATGGATGAGAAGGGAATGGTTTAGTTAAGAGGGGCATTGCTTTTTATTTTGGTCGGCACAACATCGAAGGCCGAAGGGCCTGTTCTGTGCTGTATTGTTCTATGTTCTATGTTCTATGTAAGACAGACATAAGGAATTTTTTTTCATAGAGCTTGTGGAATTCACTAACATAAAGAAATGATGCCAAATCATTGTATGTTTTCAAGAAGGATTTTGTTAGGGACCAGATCTGAAACCTTAAGGTATATAATTAAGTCTGACTGGACCTCAACTTTTTTTTTAAATTTGGCATGCGTCTGAGGATAAGGAGTTTTACTCCAGATATGATTCTATTTATAAGGATGCTGCCTGGATTGGGAGGCAGGCCTTATAAAGATAGGTTGAGGGAGGTGGGACTCCTCTCACTGGAGAGACGTAGGTTGAGATGTGATCTGATAGAGGTTTATAAAATGTTGAGAGGAATAAATAGGGTGGATTCTCAGAGGCTATTTTCCCGGGCTGAAATAGTCAGTACAAGAGGACACAGATTTAACATGCAGGTAAGCAAATACAGAGGGGATGTTAGGAGTAAGATTTTCACTCAGAGGGTGGTGAGTGAATGGAATTGGCTGCTGTCAGTGGTCGTCGAGGTGAAATTGCTGGGGTCTTTTAAAAGACTTCTGGATGAGTATATGGGAACTAATGGGATAGGGGATTATAGATAGGTCTGTAGCTTGGTAGGTATAGATGTGATCGGCGCAACTTGTGGGCCAAAGGGCCTGTTTGTGCTGTAGTGTTCTCTGTTCTATTGATACACTAGGAAGCTTTTATCAAAAGAGATTAGTTGGGTAAATACCTGAGGTTAAGGGATTAGGGCTTGTGGAATGATGGTTGGTGCATACTTAATGGGCTGAATGTACTCCTTCTGCACTGTAGGGGCTAACATTTAAACTGTATTGTTAAAAATAAAATTTGCTTTCATAACAAAGAACAAAGAACAAAAAAAAAGCTCGGGAAACAGGCCCCTTCGGCCCAACGAGCCCACGCCGCCACCCCGATGTTCCCACCTCTACCCGCGATCCCTGTCCATGTTTATAAATCTATGGATTAAAAAACAAATTTGAGACAATTTAGGGAGAATTTGTTTTGCCAATTAGCCTAAGAGCACATCTTTGGGATGTGGGAGGAAACCGGAGCTCCTGGAGAAAACCCACACAAGCACAGAGAGAATGCGCAAACTCCCACAGACACAGGCCCAAATCCATGTATCTGCACAGCACAGCGATAGTCACTGAGCTGTTGTATTGCCCATCAGATGATCCAGGTCAAGCATACACTAACGATGTGAAGCAGTAGGATAGTCTCGAAAAAGATCCAAGAGCAGCCCTCTCACAACCCATCGCGTGTATGCCCCTCATTAGACAAAAGGTGGACCAAAGCACCTGTAGGATAAAAACAAGTACATCAATACAAGTACAAACAAGTACATAGAACCAAAGTAGGACATACAGGATAAATGGTAGGACTCTGAAGAGTGCAGTTGAATAGAGAGATCTGGGAATACAGGTACAGAATTCCCTAAAAGTGACATCAAAGGTGGATAGGGTCATAAAGAATGCTTTTGGTACATTGGCCTTCATAAATCAGAGTATCGAGTATAAAAGTTGAAGTGTTATGGTAAGATTATATAAGGCAATGGTCAGGCTGAATTTAGAGTACTGTGTAGTTTTGGTCACCAAGTTACAGGAAGGATGTAGATAAGATTGAAAGAGTGCAAAGAAAGTTCACAAGGATGTTGCCAGGACTTGAGAAGCTGAGTTACAGAGAGAGATTGAATAGGTTAGAACTTTATTCCCTGGAACGTAGAAGAATGAGGGGAGATTTGATAGAGGTACATAATATTTTGATGGGTATAGACAAACTGAATGCAAGCAGGCTTTTTCCACTGAGGCTAGGGAAGAAAAAAACCCAGAGGGCATGGGTTAAGGTGAAAGGAGAAAAGTTTAAAGGGAATATTAAGGGGGGATTTCTTCATGCAGAGAATGATGGGAGTGTGGAATGAGCTTCAGGATAAAGTAGTAAATGCGGGGTCACTTTAACATTTAAGAAAACTTGGACGGGTTTATGGATGAGCGGGGTGTGGAGGAATATGGTCCAAGTGCAGGTCAGTGGGACTAGGCAAAAAATGGTTCAGCACAGACAAGAAGGGCTAAAAGGCCTGTTTTTGAGCTGTACTTTTTCTATGGTACTACAGTTTTCTAACATGACAAAGTACACCTCTTAACTGCTAATCTATCTCTGTTAGTTTCAATTTAAGCAATTCTCCTCATAGACTTAATCCCTCTCCAAAATCATTTAGTAAACAACACTTGTTTTTACTTGTTACCAGTCCCAGGGTCTTTTAACACTCCTTGGAGAGGGATAGAGATATCTATCTTTCGAGACTCAAACAGCAACCTCCAGAGGGAGAAATACAATGCAGACCCAAGCAGGAACTACCTATTTGTCTCTATAAGCTTAGTTTTGCCCATTCACATGACTCTGCCTCTTGCAAATCAAACTAATTAAATCCTACTCTGAAACTCCAGGGGAAAAACCTAAAATAAACAAAAAAAAATGCATTAGCTCAGATTAAAACAAAAACCCCATTATTTAGGATCAATTATTCTTCTGCGTGTCAAACATGGAGCTACTTAGTTTGATGGCAGATTGGCACCACACGAATCAGAGCTTAAACTTAAACACAAGGAACATGATATAAATACATTTCTTACAGGCACAGTATCATCAAAAGTTAGATATGGTTCTTGGGGTGAAGGGAATCAAAGGAAATGAGGGGAAAGCAGGAACAGGTTACGTAGTTGGATGATCAGCAATGATCATGATGAATGGTGGAGCAGATTCAAAGAGCTCCTATTTTCTATGTTTTTAAACTTAGCCAGCTCAGCAGAGAGTGCTGCTATCACCACCCTCGAAACCTCAGCACTCACACTTCTAGTGAATGACGGGGCAGGCTCTAAGGGCTAGATGGCCCACTCCTGCTCCTATTTCTTATGTTCTCATATTCAGTGTCAGAATACTGCACCTGTGTTTGATCAAGATCATCTCATACACACACAGAATTGACACTTAGCTCAATGTTACTATGTGTATCATTTATGAAATATTACACTCAAAAGCACTCCTTCGGCTCCCTGTTCTGGCAATATTATTCCTCAAAATATCTGCTGGCTTGCAACAACTCACAAAATAATGGAAAAAGTTTGCAATGCCATCACCACCATCCCCCCAACTCCCACCAACCCACTAACACTTCATCCTGATCTATTCATGAAGATACAACCCCTCCCCATCAAGAAAGCCTGATCTGGAAAAAACTGCCACAGAGGACTTCAACAGAAATTCCATCCAGACAAGTGAAAGGGGAATCATTTGACATGACAAACAAGTACAGACTCTGGAATCATTCTGACAGATTGGAAGGTAGCTAATGTAACACCACTTTTTAAAAAGGGAGGTAGAGAAAAACAGGGACTTACAGAGCAGTCAGCCTGATGTGAAAAATGGGGAAAATTCTAGAGTCTGGTATCAAAGATTTTAAAGCAGAACATTTGGAAAACAGTGGCAGGATCGGACAGAATCAATGTGGATTTATGACAGGAAAATCATGCTCAACGAACGTACTGGAATTCTTTGAATATGTAACTTGTAGAGTTGATGAGGGGAACAAGTTCATGTGGTTCATTTGGACTTTCAGAAGGCTTTTGCCAAAGTCCCACATAAAAGATGAAAGTGTAAAATTAAAATGAATGGAATGGGACACAGTGTATTGAGAAAGATAGAAAACTAGCTGGTAGACAGGAAACAAAGAGTCAGAATAAATGCATTTTTTTCCAAATGGGAATCAGTGACTTGTGCAGTATCTCTGCGAGCAGTCCTAGGACATCAGCTATTCACTATATATATATTAATGATTTAGATGAGGGATGTAGAATCTCCAATTTGCAGATGACATAAAGCTGAGTGAAAGGATAAGCTGTGAGGAAGATATAGCAATGCTTCAGAATGGTTTAGAAAAGTTTGGACGGCTGACTAGTTTCAGCTATCCTTCCAAAGAAAGAGTGGTTCACCTTCAACAGTTCAGGACTAACCACAGCCCCTACTTAGCCAACTTCCACAGTTTGGGCATTAAGTACATCCCCTTATGTGCCTGTAGGAGACAGAGCAAATGATACCACACATCATACACGAGTATCCAATCCACACACTCAGCAGAAATCTATCCACATCCAGCAAACAAGATTGGAAGAAATTGATTGTAGAACATAGAACATAGAACATAGAACATTACAGCACAGAACAGGCCCTTCGGCCTTCGATGTTGCGCCAACCAATTATGAAAAAAGCAATGACCCTCCAAACTAAACCATTCCCTTCTCTTCCATATACTTATCAACTAACTCTTAAACGCCACCAAACTTGGCGCATCTACAACTGCTGCAGGCAGGGCATTCCACTCCCGAACCACCCTTTGGGTAAAGAACCTACCTCTGATATCCGTCCTATAACTATCACCCCTTAATTTAAAGCTGTGTCCCTCGTGCTAGCTTTCTCCATCCTAGGAAAAAGGCTATCACTGTCCACCTATCTAAACCTCTAATCATCTTATATGTTTCAATAAGGTCTCCTCTTAGCCGCCTTCTTTCTAACGAAAACAACCTCAAATCCTCAGCCTCTCTTCATAAGACCTGCCTTCCATACCAGGCAACATCCTGGTAAACCTCCTCTGTACCCTCTCCAATGCCTCCACATCTTTCTTATAATGCGGGGTCCAGAACTGCACACAATATCCAAGTGCGGCCGCACTAGAGTTTTGTACAGTTGCAACATGACGTTGCGGCTCCGAAATTCAATCCCCCTACCAATAAAAGCTAAGACTCCATATGCCTTCTTAACAACCTTATCGACTTGACTGCCTACTTTCAGGGATCTCTGCACAAATACACCAAGATCCCTCTGTTCATCAACACTATTAAGAATCCTACCATTAGCCCTATACTCTACACATTTATTATTCCTGCCAAAGTGCATTACCTCACACTTTTTCACATTAAACTCCATTTGCCACCTCTCGGCCCAGCTCTGCAACTTGCCCAAGTCCCTCTGCAAACTATAACACCCCTCTTCACTATCTACCACTCCACCGACTTTAGTGTCATCTGCAAATTTACTAATCCATCCTTCAATACCATCATCCAGATCATTTATAAAAATTACAAACAGCAGGGGCCCCAAAACAGACCCCTGAGGTACACCAATTGTCACCGAACTCCAAGATGAATATCTCCCATCAACCACCACCCTCTGTCTTCTATCTGCTAGCCAATTCCTAACCCAATTAGCTAATCACCCTCTATCCCATACATCTGCATTTTCTGCAGAAGTCTTCCATGGGCCACCTTATCAAACGCCTTACTAAAGTCCATATATTACCACATCAACCACCTTACCCCCATCCACCTCTTTAGTCACTTTTTCAAAAAACTCAATGAGGTTAGTAAGGCACGACCTACCCTTCACAAAACCATGCTGACTCTCCCCAATCAATTCATTTCTCTCTAAATAACTATAAATCCTATCCCTAATAATTCTCTCCAATACTTTGCCCACAACAGAAGTAAGACTCACTGGCCTATAATTCCCTGGAAGGTCTCTCTTCCCTTCTTGAACAATGGGACCACATTCGCTATCCTCCAGTCCTCCGGAACCACACCCGTAACCAACGACGACCTGAAGATCAGAGCCAGAGGCTCTGCAATCTCCTCTCTTGCCTCCCAGAGAATCCTAGGGTAAATCCCGTCCGGCCCAGGGTACTTATCCAACTTCAAACCCTCGAGAATATCTAGCACATCCTCCCTATCTACTTCGATACTTTCCAGTTTGCTACCCTGTACCTCAGTGTTCTCCATAACTACATTTACATCACCCTGCGTGAATACCGAAGAGAAATATTTCTTCAGTGCCTCTCCAATCTCTTCAGGCTCCACGCACAACTTCCCACTGCTGTCTATGACTGGCCCTAATCTTGCCCTAACCAATCTTCTACTCTTAACATATCTAAAGAAAGCTTTAGGATTCTCCTTGATCCTATCAGCCAAAGTCTTCTCGTGTCCCTTTTTAGCTCTCCTCAACTCACTCTTTAGCTCCCTCCTGGCTAATCTATAGCTATCCATTGCACTAACTGAGCCTTCAAGCCTCATCCTGACATAAGCCTCCTTTTTCCTTTGTCTTTGGGACTCTGCATTCAATAAATAAATAAATTAGATTGAAAACTAACACGTATCTTTCCAGGTTTTCTGGTACTGTACAGAGAATCAGGGACATGGTTTATGGCGATACTCTGGCAGGGCGGGGCCTGAGAGAGCTGGCAAGGCCTGCTGCACTGAGATCGGGGCCATCTTTAAAGGGTACTATGTTCATATTTCCTGCTGTGTTCCCTACATTACAATAGAGATCACATATCAAATGTGATTTGATTTTAAAATTGATTTTAAGATTGATTTTAAAACTCTTTGCGATGTCCTGTGGCTGCAAAGTGCTATGTAAATGCAGCTCTTCCTTTTTCCCCTTTTGTCTTCCCTTGTTTCCCGCTCTCCAAGGAAGTTTCTAAAAGTAAATCTATAAATATTGCTGCAGTGTCACAATAGCTGCCAAAAGAATAGTTCAACACTGCTGCAAAGTTTTCTATTGCAGACATACAGCCACATTCATGATTCCAGGATATTTCCCTTGTCAGTTTTACAGCAATGTTTGCTCACATCTGAGCCCCTTGCCTCATCATATTTTCTTTCCTTAGTCTGCAGGAAGGATATATCGTGAGAAGTATTGGCTATGGTCACTCTTTTGTGTTTTGGAGTGAGATAGTTATTGGACCTGTCAACATTATCATGGGTTCTATCCATTCTTCAGATTCTACTTGACTGTGACTTCCATTGCAATTTTATATTAAGATATTTCAAATAATCCTGCCCAAAAAAATTCAGTAATTCTTTCTCTTGCCAATCTGTCTTCAATCAATTACTGTATCTGACCACGTGCTTTATGTTGATGACAGAGATGTATTTGCTAATTAGGTAACTCCTACGCATCTAGTACAGGATTGAGGAGGTCCTTCAGCATGTTTTACTATTCAGTCCTTTCAATGTTGATCTGTGACCCAACTCCATATACCTGCCAAAACTCCATATCCTCTGATGCCCTTATCCTACAACTAACTTCGAACAAGATTTGTAAGTCTGAGAACTGATTGAATACAGGAATTATTATGTGATAATAGTAGCTTCAGCAGTTTTACACACATGTTGAAACATACCTTTACAAAATAACACATCAGAGGGGAATGTATGAAATCAGGGCTGACTATCACTTCCATTGTTTTAGCCCACAGAATAATGCTAGAACATTTACCTTGTGAAATTGAATTTCTTAGATGCATATTTCACAGAGTGGGAAAGTTGTGTACAAAACATGTTTCCACTGGGCCATGCTGTTTTCTGTACAGCTTGACACCCAAACCACTGCAAAAAATTGCACTTGAAGTGGGAGCTGTACATTAAATTGGTTAGGCCCAGGAATGGAATTCATTGCCTTCTGAATTTTTATTCATTGCATTTGTTTTTAGGCTTTTGAGGAGGTTTAATAAATTTAGGCTGTTTATTAAGCACAAGGACACTAACAGACATCTTTTCATAGAATCATAGTATCCCTACAGTGCAGTCGGAGGCCATTTGGCCCATTGAGTCTGTACTGACAACAATCACACCAGGTCTTATTCCCATAACCTTGCTAATCCCTGACCAAAGTGCATGGCTAATCAACCTAATCCGCCCTATTAAAAGTGTAAAATATTATTTTGCAATTAAACTGACTGCTGCCTAATTTTGTAACTTATAAGTGTTTTTTGTGCTTTTTAAAAGTTATTTTCAAATAATTAAATTCAGGATACTTACATGCAGTGAACCAAATACCCAAAAGATGTGCATTTTTTGTGACCAACTCGTTTTGAATTGTGTTAATCAAACTGCGCCAGGTAATCATTCTTAAATACATCAAGGATGTTTTATATTATGCAAAAAGAGATTCTAAACTTCTGTCCAATTGCACAAGTTCATCTAAGGCTTTATATCCAGTGATGTGCAAATGAGCGCGGCAGAGCCCAGAGCAAAAATTCCAATTCCGAGAACTAATCTGTGCTTGAGCTTCATTTTCACTGCACTCAAACTGTGACTTTTGTGATGTCAGCAGGGCTGTCAGTGAACAGAAGAGATGGATGAAAGTATCCACCTGTGGGAGCTTGGTGATATGAGTAGTTCAGCCGCAAATTTAATTCAGAAAAAAGTTCATGAATTTGAAGAAATATATTAATATCCAGTTGGAACGGCGAGGATGAAAAGGAAGGAAGAAGACCTGCATTTACATTAGGATCAGTCAAAATTATTCCAAAATAATTTGTCAGTTTTTTTGCAATGAGTGTCCATCCAAAATGGAAGTCTTCCTTTGTCCTTACCAGTGAGTGTTGTTTTTCTGAATCCTTGAGAAAATACTGAAGATAGTGATCAAATGGAAAAAAAGTGAATCAATCAGAATAAACTTGGCAGTGGGTGCAGAAAAATTAATGTATAATTGTTGTGAAGACAAGCCTTAATCTAAAGTGTTGGAGATGGCAAAAGACTTGTGTTCATTGCAGAAATATTTATAAACAATTGTTCCTGGAATTGAGTGTGAACGGTCAAAGGGTAACATCGACAAATAGAATGTCTCGGTTTGTTCCAGGCTATTTAAAAAGAAAATAGAGACATTGGAAAGGGTACAAAAAATATTCACATGGTTGGTGCAAGAATTGTGAGGTTATACTGATTAGGAAAAATTGAATAGGCTGCAGTTATTTTCTCCTGACAGATCTGGGGAAGGGGAAGGATTGAGATATTTAAAAATGCAAACAGTTTCGATAAAACAGGCAGAACAAAAGAACAAAGAAAATTACAGCACAGGAACAGGCCCTTCAGCCCTCCAGGCTTGCGCTGATCATGCTGCCCGACTTAACTAAAACCCCCTAGCCTTCTGAGGACCATATCCCTTTATTCCCATCCTATTTATGTGATTTTTTTCAGATGCCCCTTAAAAGTCACGACACTTTCCACTACCTCCCCGTGGCAATGAGTTCCACCTCCCTCTGTATACATTTCCTTTAAATATTGCCTTTCCTACCTTGAACCTGTGCCTCAAATAATTGACTCTCCCACCCTAGGAAAAAGCTTCTGACTGTCTACTCTCTCTATGCTTCTTATAATCTTGTAGACTTTCTATCAGGTCACCCCTCAACCTCCGTTGTTCCAGTGAAAATAAACCAAGTTCCTCCAAACTCTCCTCATAGCTGATGCCCTCTATACCAGGCAACATCCTGGTAAATCTTTTCTGTACCCTCGCCAAAGCCTCCACATTTTTCTTATAGTGTGGCGACCAGAACTGCACACTACTTTCTAAGTGCAGCCTAACTAAGGTTCTATAAATCTGCAACATGACTTGCCAATTTTTAAACTCAAAGCCCTGGCCAATGAAGGCAAGCATACCATATGCCTTCTTGACTATCTTCTCCAACTGCATTGCCACTTTCAGTGACCTGTGTACCTGTACACCCTGATCCTTTTGCCTATCAATACTCTTAAGGGTTCTGCCATTTACTGTATCAATCTTTCTGCTTGTGGAGAAAAGCAAACCTAGAAATCATCAAAAAAAATCACCACGAAGATATCAAATACAAAATCAAGAAGAAATTTCTTTGGCGAATGTGAGAATGAAAATGAAAGCTAAATTCTTGTATCTGAGATGGATTGCTCAGGCTGGGAAACTTCCCTACTTGAACTGTGATGACCTCAGTGAGACCCATGAGGTTGGCCACTTGGAGTATGAGCTCTCTGATTGAGGTAATAATTGTCTGCCTAATCATCGAGTCTCAGATCCTAATCTAAAATTAGAGGCTATAGTTTCAGAGCAGCAGTTGGAGATGAAGAGGAATTTCTTCTCTTAGGGAATTGTGAATCTTTGGAATTCTCTACCCAAAGAGTTGTGAAAATTGGGCCATTGATATATTGAAGACCGAGTCAGATTTTTGAATTGTTTGAGGTCTAAGATTACAGGAAACAGGCAGGAATGTGGAAATCAGACTAAGATCAGTTCATTTACATTTTATTGAATGGCACAGCAAGTTTGAGGGGCTGAGTGGTCAAATCCAACTCCAATTATTATATTTGTATGGCAGAACCTTTACTACCAGATAGTTGAGATCTGCCACAACAGATTAATCATTGGAAGGAGTTCACAAAGTGTCCACAAATGAGCATGCTAAGTTTGAAAAAGAAAATTACTTTAATGAGGATCCTTGCAGTCTAGAAAGAGTAAGAATGCTCTCCTGGACTCAACAAGGAAACCCTAGTCTTTTCTCTACAGGCTACATTGGCAACCTTTATGGAACCACCTTTCCAGCACTAACTTCGTGGAGGGGACTCTTGCCTTCTACCCACTATTCCAGGGACACAAAATCTAGTTTGTAGTGTTGTATTGAGATAGCGCTGGACTATCCCGAGTACCGTTTTTCAAGTCAGTCACAGAACTGAGTCTGCCCTCTTAGACTATATTTCACGTTTTGAAGAACAGCAGAACAGATGAGAGCTCAGTTTAATATCTCATCAGAAAGACAATGTTGCTGCAATCCCTCAGTATCACACTGGAGTGTTAAGCTAAATTCAGCAGAAGTGTCAAAGAGCTGGAGACAGCGTTTTTTTTTAAATGAAATCGCTATCAAATATTAGGTTTTATCTTTTTCAAGGGAAGTGTAGGCAGGATGTTATGCTCCATGAATTTATGATTTAATATCTGATTTAAGACTGAGGAAAAAAACCACATCAGACAGAAACATATCAAGACAAATCTAAATTGTAATAGATAAAAAGTGCACATATTCTGTGTGAACCAGCTATTAAATACACAGTGCATGATATATCACTGAAGCATGGATTTCTGGCTCCCAGGTCTTGTATATGATGAAGAGTACAGATTCAGGAAATTAAATGGTTGAACTAGGCTGTAGTTCAGAGAAGTGATGAATACATAATTTTCAAGAGCTGAGCATAAGTTGCTGTCAAGTACTCTAATCACTTTTGCTATTCCCCACCAACTTCCCTGCACAAATTTATCCTCACTGAGATTTAGGTTGGAAGAACTTATTGCTTCCATTTATTACTTGGAAGGTAAGAATCTTGGTGGGGTACGGGAACAAAGAGTTCTCAAAATAGAAATAACAGAAACCCTACAGTACAGAAAAAGGCCATTCAGCCCATTGAGACTGCACTAACCACAATTCCACCCAGGCCCTAACCCCCTATCCAAACATATTTTACCCACTAATCTTCTAACCTGTGCATCTATGGTCAATTTAACATGGCCAATCAACCAAACCCGCACATCTATGGATTGTGGGAGGAAACTTGAGCACCCGGAGGAAACCACACAGAAGCGAGGAGTATGTGCAAACTCCACACAGACAGTGACCCAAGCTAGGAATTGAACTCAGATCCCTGGAGCTGTGACGCAGCAGTGCTAACCACTGTGCTACCGTGCCGCTCCACTGTACTACCACGCCGCCCACTGTGCTACCCTGCCGCCTACTGTGCTACTGTGCCGCCGGTACATTAATCACTAAAGATTGCACCATAGGTTAATATAGTCACCTACAGGCAAACCAAACTTTATTTCTGGTGGAGTAGCATTGAAAGGTTATGCTAAACCTGTGCCAAGCCTTGTTTAGGCCATGCAAAATATTGCTTGCAATCCAGGTCCCCATATTATAAAAAGGGTATTGAGGCACTGGAGAAGGTGTAGAAAAGATTTACAAGGATGATATCAGTAATATGTCGGTCTACATTATCAGAAAATGATTGCCAGGATGGATCTCTGTTATCTTAAAAAAAGACCGCTGAGGAATGACCTCATTGAGATCTTTAAAATTATGAAAGGTTTTGATTGTGTGAATACTGAGAGAAAGTTTCCCATTGTGGGGAAGAGCAGAACTAGGGGCAGAACTAAGAGCAGAACATACTCGCAGAGAAATCCAATTGGGAATTCAGAAGAAACATTTCTAGCAACTAGTGGTGAGAATGCAGAAACCTTTACCGCAGAGATTTTGAAGTAAATAGTAAAGATCACTAGTGGCAACTGGTATGGCCCACGAGACATTTGTTTGACCATTGCCCATGTACAGGGTTACTGGATTCTGGGTTTTTTTTTTCCCTACCAAATTACTGAAGTGATACACAAAGCAAGGACACATTAAGTGAGGTGCACTCTGATTGAATAACATTGTCTATGAGAGCATGTGCTACCTCTGCTTTCAATCAAAGCGTAAGTATTTATTTCATTTCCACCATTTGAAGTTGATAGTTCTATTAATGTATGAATGATGCAGCATTTTCTACAACTCAGTGTGAAATGTTCAGCATGTATTCAATCTTATTCATGCGGTCATGGTTAGTGAACAAGTCTAATTTCAATCTTGCTGCCCACTGAGATGATGGTAGGCCACTCGTGTGGCCCAATCACTAGCCTAGGTTGCTTATCACTGGGATGGGTGTATTTAAGACAATATATCAGGCAGAAATGAATAGAGGATTAGGATGGGAGATTTAGATCGGCAGCATAAGCACCACCTGGACTGTTTGCTCTGAACAGCCTGTCTCTGTGCTGGATATCCGATGTAATCTCCATCTGTGTATGTACCTTCACTCTATTTCCAACTTTTTATTACCCAGTTCTCAGTACTAAGAATAATATTTACATTTTCTATCAGCAAATTGCATGTAGGATAAATTTGAAGTTGATTTATATTTGGAAAATAAATTCAACTGAAGAGGGGAGCCAAGATAGCGAATGATGGAATTAATTTCAAACTGTTTCAAGAAAATAATGCAGTGTTTAATTAACACTGCTGCCTCATAGCTCTAGGACCTGTGTTCCATTCTGGCCTTGGGTGACTGTGTGGTGATTGCACTTGTCTGTTTCCACAGAGTGTTCTGGATTCCTTCCACAGTCCAAAAATATGCAGATGAGGTTCATTGGCCATACTAAATTGTCTCTTAGTGTCCAAAGAGCTGTAGGTTCAATGAATTAGGCATGGTAAATGCATGGGGTTATAGGGAGAGGAGAGAAGGTAAGATGATCTTTTGGAGAGTCGGTACAGACTTGATGGGCTGAATGACCTCATTCTGCACTGTGGGATCCTATGGATTCTATAATTCTATGTGCCTAACCCACACAAATTTAGACTGTGGGAGGAAATCGGAAACCCACGGAGAAACGGGCATCAAGTTTCAGTATGAGTGTGACATGGTGAATAATTTTCAATCATGCTTCATGGCATTAGACATTTTGGTAAAACCTCAACAAAATCACAGCATCAAGAATGATGAAATCACAATGTAGTGATGGCACAGAAAAACTTTGAAGATACGGTCCTGGGATAACGCTTAAATAACGGCCTGTAGCCAATCCCTTGTGATGAGATTGTAATGCACAGCCTGTCAGTTCAATGAATGAACAATATGTCGAGAGGATCAGGTGAGCTCCATTAGGAAAGGTGAGTAATCATAGAACATAGAACATAGAACATAGAACATTACAGCACAGAACAGGCCCTTCAGCCTTCGATGTTGTGCCGACCAAAATTAAAAGCAATGCCCCTCCAAACTAAACCATTCCCTTCTCTTCCATATACTTATCAATTAACCTCTTAAACGCCACCAAACTTGGCGCATCTACAACAGCTGCAGGCAGGGCATTCCACTCCCTAATCACTCTTTGAGTAAAGAACCTACCTCTGATATCCGTCCTATAACTCATACCCCTTAATTTAAAGCTGTGTCCCCTCGTGCTAGCTTTCTCCATCCTAGGAAAAAGGCTATCACTGTCCACCCTATCTAAACCTCTAATCATCTTATATGTTTCAATAAGGTCCCCTCTTAGCCGCCTCCTTTCTAACGAAAACAACCTCAAATCCCTCAGCCTCTCTTCATAAGACCTGCCCTCCATACCAGGCAACATCCTGGTAAACCTCCTCTGTACCCTCTCCAATGCCTCCACATCTTTCTTATAATGTGGGGACCAGAACTGCACACAATACTCCAAGTGCGGCCGCACTAGAGTTTTGTACAGTTGCAACATGATGCTGCGGCTCCTAAATTCAATCCCCCTACCAATAAAAGCTAAGACTCCATATGCCTTCTTAACAACTTTATCCACTTGACTGCCTACTTTCAGGGATCTATTGACACATACACCAAGATCCTTCTGTTCCTCAACACTATTAAGAGCCCTACCATTAGCCCTATACTCTACACATTTATTGTTCCTGCCAAAGTGCATTACCTCACACTTTTCCACATTAAACTCCATTTGCCACCTCTCGGCCCAGCTCTGCAACTTGTCCAAGTCACTCTGTAAACTATAACACCCCTCTTCACTATCTACCACTCCACCAACTTTAGTGTCATCTGCAAATTTACTAATCAGGGTGTGGATTGGATCGGTAATGAGAAAGAGAGTGTCAGAGAAATAAAATAAACAAAACAACCTCATAAAAATCAAGCCAGCGAAGATTACAATTGCAAAAGATGGAGATTTGGAAAAGCATGTAAAAACATCCCAGCTACTACAGGAGAAAGAAAGTCAAACTATCCATAAAATTGCTTTGTGTGAATTAGGATACAGCTGATCTACGATCCAAATTCAAAATGTTTAAACAATATACAGTCATGGCTTCTTGACTCAGGTGTACTTGAAGAAGACAATCAAGTTGTTAAAAATCAACTAGCAATTGGGAATGAAGATCTACACAAGCTGAAACACAAGGTAAACAGCAGAAAAGCATAAGAATCAAAAAATATGGAATGGGATTTTCTCAAAAAATCCTAAGTGTTGAACTTGTATAAAAACTGGAACAATTCCCACTGCTTTTTTCAGCAAGGTTTTCAAAATGAATCTCCCAGACTCAATGCATTGCAGAGTGCACTAGCATGTAGCTCTCGAAAATCAGTGAACCTATTCCCACTGCAGATGCCGGCAGCGTAGCACTGAGTAGCCCACTGCACAGGCTACTGCTCATACACTGATTGGTCAGCACCGAGAATGGAGCATATGCAGTAGCCCCACACTGCCGGTCTCCAATTGCTGGCCATCTTGATCACTGGCCAGCCCTGCGATCCTGCAACTCTACCCCTCAGAACACTCCACCCCCACCCAACGTCCCACGACCCCCCCACCAACCACCACCACCAAGTAACTGGCCCACCGGACATGTGCAGCTAGTTTCGACCCCCACGCCACTGTCCCTAGCCTGCCTTTATCTGCCTCCCCCCACCCCGGCAGCTCTGATTACCATCACATTTGCACTTCTATCCATTGCCACATGCAGCCTTCCCCATCCCAGCAGGGAGGATCCGGCGGCCAGAGACTCACAGAGGCTGTGATGCCTAGCAGGGAGCCCACTGTACAGCTTTTACTTGAGTCTCCACTGTCAGTGGATGCTGAGAACAATTATATAGCTTGATTTTTCAAACGCAGTGACAGCAGACAGAATTTTTGAGTTGATGCTCAAATCCACTCCCATGGAAACATTCCAGAAACATCTGTTACACGAGCCTAAGGCATTGCGTGTCGTTGAGCACCTACTCAAGGATGAATGCAAGTCGAAAGCAATCCTCACAGGTTGAGGAAATTGACAGGTCCCAATTATTGAAGCACTGACTGGAACACCCAAACCTACCAAGCCATATGAAAGGAGGAGTATCTTCTGCATGCAATGAAATGGCCAGCTTTATTTCCATTCTGCAAGTTATGTGGTAGGAAGGGTCATTGGCAACCACAGTGCACTAGGGCAAAGGCTGAAGCAAATACAAAGAGTCATGAACTGATCCAAACAGATACAATAGATACCTTCAACCAAGAAGACTGACCATTCAGTATCTTTCAGAAACATATACATAAGGTAATTGATAAATGGCAACGTGGTGGCACAGTGGTTAGCACTGCTAACTCATAACATCTGGGACTTGGGTTTGATTCCAGTTTTGGGTGACAGTTTGTATGGAGTTTGTTCATTCTCCCCATCTGCACAGGTTTCCTCTGTCTCCAGTTCCCTCCCACAGTCCAAAGATATGTAAGTTAGGTGGATTGGTCATGGTAAAAATGCCCCTTAGTACCCCTAGATGTCTAGGTTAGATGGATTAGTCACAATGCATTTAGAGGTTACAGGAATCAAGCGGGAGAGAGGAACTGGGTAAGATACACTGTCAGAGAGTTGAAGACTCAATGGGCCAAATGACCCTTTTGCACTGTCGGGGTTCTATAATTCTAAAGCAGAAAATGATAACGTGTGTGATGGGTAAAATGTGGTAGAATCAGAGAATCTCTTCAGTGCAGAAGGAAGCCATTCATCCCATCAAGACTGCACCAACAACAATCCCACCCAAGCTCTACTCCCATAACCTTATTTAACCTGCTGATCCCTGAAAGTAAGGGATAATTTAGCGTGGCCAATCAACCTAATCCACCAACCTTTGGAGTGTGAGAGGTAATCCAGAGGAAACCCATGTAGATTCTGCTCAGATAGTGATGCAAACTGGTCCCTGGTGCTGTGCAACAGCAGTGTTAGCTACTATGCCACCATGGCAGAAACATGTTTCATGCCATCAATCTCATGGAAAACCAGGTTCCAATTACACTTTGCCAACTTCAAATTCGTCGCCTGAAGGAAGTAGGGAACTATTCATTATTGGCCAAGATTGACAGGGGTAAGTGCCAGATTTTGGCACCAGACATTCTACATTACGGAGACAAATGCCCAGTGATTGCAGGATTACAGGCATGCCATGTCCTCACACTAGTAACAATCCATGGAAGCAGCCAGACTTCACAAAGCAGATCAACTTCAGAAGCTACCCCTCTCACCTCAATTCAGACTTAATATTAAAATATCCACAATGTTTTCACAATATCATGCATGATATTGACCTATTAAGAGTATAGAAACACAGAGAGACTTGGGGTGCAGGTGCATAAGTCTCTGAAGGTGGCAGAGCAGGTGGAGAAGGTTGTGAAGAAAGCATACGGAATGTTAGCCTTTATAGGAAGGGGTATAGAGTACAAGAGCTGGCCTTTAATGATGCAGTTGTATAAAATGTTGGTTAGACCTCACTTGGAATACTGCAACCAGTTCTAGTCGCCTTACTACCAGAAGGACGTGGAGACTATGGAGAGAGTGCAGAGGAGGTTTAACAGGATGCTGCCTGCTATGGAAGGTCTGAGTTACGAGGAGAGGTTAGGCAAATTGGGACTGTTTTCCTTAGAAAGACGTAGACTTAGAGGAGATCTAATAGAGGTGTACAAGATTATGAGGGGTATAGATAGAGTAAACAGGATTAAGTTTTTTCTAAGGATGGACTCAAATAGCACAAGGGGTCACGGGCTTAGGGTGAGGGGGGTAAGGTATAATTTGGATGCCAGAGGGAGTTTTTTCACACAGAGGGTGGTGGGGGTATGGAACGCACTGCCAAATAAAATGGTGGAGGCAGGTACTCTGGAGTTATTTAAGAAATACTTAGACGGGCACAAGAACAAAATGGGAATGGAGGGGTATAGAAAACTGATTTAAAATAGGGATCATGAGCCTTGGGAGTTCCCTGGGATGTGTGTAAATTGTCGATGATATTGATGTATTTGTTTTATCCTACAGGTACTTAAGTTTGCCTTATTGTCTGATAAGGGGCATACACACGATGAGTCGTGAGAGGGGTGGTCTTGGATTTTTCGAGAGTATCCTAGTGCTTCACATCGTTAGTGTATGCTTGACCTGGACCATTTGATGGGCAACACGACAGCTCAGTGACTATCGCTGTGCTGTGCAGATACATGGATTTGGGCCTGTGTCTGTGGGAATTTGCGCATTCTCCCCGTGCTTGCGTGGGTTTTTCTCCGGGTGCTCCGGTTTCCTCCCACATCCCAAAGATGTGCTCTTAGGCTAATTGGCAAAACAAATTCTCCCTAAATTGTCTCAAATTTGGTTCCAATGCATAAATCTATAAACATAGACAGGGATCATGGGTAGAAGTGGGAACATCGAGGTGGTGGCGTGGGCTCGTTGGTCCGAACGGCTTGTTTCCCATGCTGTTTTGTTCTTTGTTCTTTGTTCTTTGTTCAGACAGTATTGCTTTTGATAATTTCCGTTTGGAAATCCTGGGTAGCCAGGATTTCCTTCAACCTCACATGGACTGCATCACATGCCTTGCATCAGGATGTATCTGTATTGTCAATGAAATTGGAAAGGGGAAAGCAAAATTATGATTATGATCTGTATCTATTGATGCAAGTGGCATGTAATGAAGGTTTGAAGTTCACCAGTCTAAAATATTGCATTATTATCCTTTGTTCTCTTTATTCCAGTGCCGGCATATGTTTGATCCAAGTAAAATAGAGGATACTAAAGCTTGCCAACTCAAGAGAAAAACAATCTTCAAAGACATCCAAGTCTCATTATTTCTTGCATTCTTACATTCCCAATTTCATTCGAAAATTGTCTTGCCTAACGGAATTGTTGATAAAGAATGTATGTTTCTTGTGGCACAAAGCCTACTGATACCTCATCAAAATATTGAAGCAGTCATGATCAGAAGTATCAACATTGCAATTTTACAATCCTGGGGGGACAACTGTCCTGGAGATTGATGCTCATCTGTAATGCAATCCAACCACTTTGATACTGAAAAGGAAACATTTGGAAATATACCCTTTATATGATTCCAGCTACATTTATCTAATTTCCTTTGGGAAGGAAATGCAAGAACATAAAAACATAAGAAATAAGATCAAAGTAAGCCATCTAGCCCTTAGAGTCTGCCCCGCCATTCAATAAGATTATGGCTGAACTGAAGTGGATCAGTCCCACTTTCCCACTTTCTCCCCGTAACCCATAATTCCCTTCGCTATCAGAAACCTATCTATCCGTAACTTAAATATATTCAATGAAGTAGCCTCCACCACTTCAATGGGCAGAGAATTCCAGAGATTCACCACCCTTTGAGTGAAGAGGTTCCTCCTCAACTCTGATGTAAACTGCGCCCCCCCTCCCTTTATTTTGAGACTGTGCCCTCTAGTCCTGCTATCCTTTCTAGGCAGGAAGAATCTCTCTACCTCTACCCTATCCATCCCCTTCATTATCTTACATGTCTCTATAAGATCTCCCTCAGCTGCCTAAACTCCAACGAGTACAGACCCAGTCTATTCAGGCAAGCTTCTGTCCTTGCCTGGTTTGATCTACAATGACTCCAGAGCCATAGCAGTATGGTTGACTCTCAATTTGCCCTCTGAAATGGCCTAGCAAGCAACTCACTAAGGGCAACTAGGGATGGGCAATAAATGCTGGCCAGCCAACAATGCCCATATCCCATGAAATTAATAAAAAAATTATCTATGTATTTGGTAAAAGATTTGTGGTAGAAATTGACGAAGAGTCACTGGATATGATTTGGAAAAAGACATTAATCTATGTATTACCAAGATTGCAATGTCTCTGGATAAAGATTCAAAGTTATGACTGTGAGATCAAGAACAAGCTAAGTAACCTCATCGTCACAGCGGATATATTTCACAGATCGCTTAATCCATCAAAATCAGAAGATGTATCCTTGTATCTACAATTTGACTTCATTAATATTAAACTTGAAGATGTTCTCCAAATTCTTGTTGTTCACTTCTCACAATGCAAATGCTAGCATCTACACAGAAGAAAAGATGAAAGATTCCATATAACAGAAATTGTGCAAGACTACCGCTGAATGTTATGGAGTCGTAGAGGTTGAATTTTGGCCTGATTTGATTCAGCATGCCTACAAATATATCAGACCATTTTGGTCAGAATTTGATGAGCTAAGTATCTCCTGGGGAGTCATTTTTAAAGGTAGGCAGGTCATCATACCGGAAACTTTGCAACCTGATGTTCTTTAAGAACTTCAACAGCCACATCTGGGCATAAATCAAATGAGAAAACCTACGAGACACTTTATAGGGTGGGTATGAACAATAATATTGAAGTCATCACAATGTAGTGCAAGGCATGTCCAGAGCATACATTAAATCAGCACATAGAACTATTAATTCTACTTGTGGTTCCTACCAATCCTTGCTCTAAAATTGCATGTGATCACTTCCATGTCCATGGTCTTGACTTCATTGTCGTCATTGAATAATTTACCAATTACTCTATTATTCAACAATTGAGAATATATCAGTCACAGCTGTTGCACACATTCTCAGAAGTATTTTCAGTTTACTTGGTGTCCCTGGATGATAATGATCCCTTGATTACTGGTGAGCATTTCAGGATATGTGTGAGAAATAGAATATTGATCACACTACTTCATTAATCTAGATCTAACAACCTAGCTGAATAAATTATTTGCACAGTTAAATTCCTAATTCTCAATCTAGACAGACAAAGCAAATTCTACACATTGCAATGTTACCTCTGAAAGAGATATCTTTAAGTGCAATTATTCCATCACTGGCAAAGGTCACGTTTGACAAACCAGTGCATACCAATTTACCCACACTTACCCATTCTAATCTCAGAAACGACAGAACAACTTTTAAAACTACATGTCAAGATGACTAATGTGCACAATAAAAATGCAGGTCCAGATTTGCCAAGTTTACAGTTGGGACAAGTTCACATCCAGGACCCCAACAGAAATGTGACAACCAGCCAAGGTGACAAAGATTTGTTCAGAACCAAAGTCCTATGAAGTCATTACACACAAAGGTGAAATAATGAAGTGGAACTGAGGACAAATCAGATCCATTCCAGCTTCACAAAAACTGTACAATTTTATTGGATCAAAGACAAGATCCCAAATCCAACCAGGATCATCGTCCAAGAATGACAATCCTACAAGTTGCTGTGAGAAATTAAAGACACCTCCAGACAAAGTTACTGCTGTAAGATCTGGGCAAACCAGCTGATTACCTCTATGCTTTAGAGACATACAGATTCATCAGGTCTATACACTCACGTAATGATAACTAAGTATGAACATGTATGGTAAATAGTTACAATTCTTTGGGGGAGGAAGTATCTTTAAAATCAGACAATGGTGTATTATGCCTTTAAGGGATAGCATCACAGCATTGTTTTAGGGGAAGTGTGAAATGTGGTCCAATCTCAGTTTCACTATGGCCTATGAGTACAACATACACACACAGCTGTGCTATTGATAGCTTCAAGTTTCCTATTGACATATATCTGTTCAGATATGCCCAGAGTTAATATGTGAACCCACTACACATTTGTACAATCCCTTATGGTGTCTTCTGGATCATTATGAGAATACACAACAGTGGTTTACCCACAACAGAACTTAACGCCAATATCCAGTTCAAATCATGTTAGGTTCTGATAGGGTCATGACAGTCATATGCTCTTGGCATATAACTGGATTTTGGGCTGAATGGGCTTGGAAATATTGCATGAACTGTTGAATTGGATGATAAATGTTGAAAACAATGGAGACTGAAAGAGAGTCAGGGTTTGTAGTAGTAGTATTTTTGCATGACGTGATTTGGCTGGGAATTAAGCAGAGGATTCAGCAACAATACCATTGTGTTTTGATGTTAATTGTTGTTCAGTATGTAGTTGCCTCTGAGTCAAAAGCTGTCAGTCTGAGCCCTGCTCCAGTAGTTTAGCATAAACTCTAGGCTGACACTCAAGTGCAGCACTGAAGGTGGGCTGCATTGTCAAATGAGGCACCAAGTCAGTAGGATATAAAGGATTGTGCAAAACTCTTTTGAAATGGAATCTTGATTAGTAATTACTCCTGGAGCAGTATAACCAAAACAAATTATCTGGTTATTTGTATCATTACCATTTGTGGGATGTATGTGAAAATTGGCTGCTGCATTTCCGACATTAGGGCAGTAGCTGCAATTTAACAATTCTTCATTGACTGGAAAGAACAAAGAACAAAGAACAAAACAGCACGGGAAACAGGCCCTTCGGCCCAACGAGCCCACGCTGCCACCCCGATGTTACCACCTCTACCTGTGATCCCTGTCCATGTTTATAGATCTATGGATTAAAAACCAAATTTGAGACAATTTAGAGAAAATTTGTTTTGCCAAATAGCCTAAGAGCTCATCTTTAGGATGTGGGAGGAAACCGGAGCACCCGGAGAAAACCCACGCCAGCACAGGAAGAATGCGCAAACTCCCACAGACACAGGCTCAAATCCATGTATCTGCACAGCACAGCAATAGTCACTGAGCTGTCGTGTTGCCCATCAAATGGTCTAGGTCAAGCATACACTAACGATATGAAGCACTACGACACTCTCGAAAAATCCAAGAGCAGCCCTCTCACGACCCATCGCGTGTATGCCCCTTGTTAGACAACAAGGTGGACCAAACCACCTGTCGGATAAAAACAAGTACATCAATATCATCATCTATTGACACACTTCCCAGGGACTCCCAAGGCTCATGATCTCTATTTTAAGTTTGTTTTCTATATTCTTCCATTCCCATTCTGTTCACGTGCCCATCTAAGTATTTCTTAAATAACTCCAGAGTACCTGCCTCCACCACTTTACTTGGCAGCGCATTCCATATCCCCACCACCCTTTGTGTGAAAAAACTCCCTCTAACATCCAAATTATACCTTACCCCCTCACCCTAAGCCCATGACCCCTTGTGCTATTCGAGTCCATCCTAGGAAAAAGCTTAACCCTGTTTACTCTATCTATACCCCTCATAATCTTGTACACCTCTATTAGATCTCTTCTAAGTCTACGTCTTTCTAAGGAAAACAGTCCCAATTTGCCTAATCCCTCCTCGTAACTCAGACCTTCCATACCAGGCAACATCCTGATAAACCTCCTCTTCACTCTTTCCAGAGTCTCCATGTCCTTCCGGTAGTAAGGCAACCAGAACTGGACGCAGTATTCCAAATAAGGTCTAACTAACGTTTTATACAACTGCAACATTAAAGACCATCTCTTGTACTCTATACCTCTTCCTCTAAAGGTTAGCATATTATATGCTTTCTTCACAAACTTCTCCACCTGCTCTGCCACCTTCAGAGACTTGTGCATCTGCACCCCCAGGTCCCTCTGCGTTTCTATACTCTTAATAGGTCTACCCTTTATCATATACCTCCCCACTACATTCTTTCTCCCAAAATGCATTACCTTGCATTTATCAGGATTGAATTCCATCTGCCATCTGTCTGCCCAAGCTACCAGCCTATCTATGTCCTGCTGCTTCGCCCGCCAATGCTCCTCACTATCCACAAGTCCAGCTAGAGAAACACCCTCCCACTATTACTCTCTGTCTCCTATTACTAAGCCAGTTACTTATCCATCTAGCTACCTGTCCTTGTATCCCATGAGCCATGACCTTCTCAACTAACCTCCCATGAGGGACTTTGTTAAACGCCTTACTAAAATCCATATAGACAACATTAATGGCTCACCCTTCGTCCACCGTTTTCGTCACCTCCTCAAAAAATTCTACCAGATTTGTAAGGCACGACCTCTCCTTAACAAAGCCATGCTGTGTATCCCTAATCAGATCGCAACGTTCTAAGTGCCTATACATCCTATCTCTAAGAATCCCCTCCAACAGCTTCCCTACCACTGACGTCAAATTCACTGGCCTATAATTTCCAGGGTTATCCCTACCACCCCTCTTAAATAAGGGTACAACATTAGCTATTCTCCAGTCCTCTGGGACCTCACCTGTGTCCAAGGAAGAGACAAAGATTTGCGTCAGAGGCGCAGCAATTTCACTTGCACCTCCCTAAGCAGCCTGGGATAAATGCCATCAAGCCCTGGAGATTTATCAGTTTTAATGCTACCTAGAAGCTCTAACACTTCCTCCCTCAGTACGGATATTTCCCTCAACTGGTCCACAGCTCCCTCAGAGACAGGAGCTGTCAACAAGCCCCTCTCCTTCGTGAATACTGACACAAAGTATTCATTCAGGATCTCCGACATTCCCTCGGGCTCTAAGCATAGTTCCCCTCCTCTGTCCCTAAGAGGTCCGATTTTTCCTCTAACCACCCTTTTGTTCCTAATGTAGGAGTAAAAACCCTTTGGACTTTCCTTAATCCTATCCGCCAAAATCATTTCATATCGCCTTTTTGCCCTTCTAACTCCTCGTTTGAGCTCCCTCCTACTCTCTGTATATTTCTCCAACACTGTTTCTGTTCCCAGCTGCTTTGACCTATCATACGCTTCTCTTTTCTTCCTAACCAAGTCCTCAATATCCCTAGTAATCCACGGCTCTCTAATCCTACCTTTCCCATCTTTCCTCTTGGCCGGCACATATCTATGTTGCAACATTTTCAATATTCCCTTGAAAGAGTCCCACATGCTAGCCACATACTGCTCCAAAGATCCTTCCAGTACACATTTTACAAATTCTTGCCTGTCCAAGCCCCCAGCTCTAGGTACCTTCCAATCCACCCTAGGGAGATTAAAATCTCCCACTATAACGACTCTGTTCTTTCTGCACCTATCCAAAATGTCTTTACATATGCCTTCTTCAAATATGTGCGGGCTGTTGGGTGGCCTATAATACACCCCTAGCATAGTAATCGCCTCCTTCCTATTCCACAACTCCACCCACAGCGACTCCGCTCCTAACTCCTCTGTATTGTCCTCCTTCTGCACCGCCGTGATGCTCTCCTTAACTAACAATGCCACTCCCCCACCTCTTCTGGATCCTCCTCTGTCACGCCTGAAACACATATACCCAGGAATGTTCAGTTGCCACTGCTCCCCTTCCTTTAACCACGTCTCTGTCACCGCAACCACATCCAAGTTCCTCGCAAACATTAAGGCCCTAAGTTCATCCGTTTTTCCTGTTATGCTCCTCGCATTGAAACAGACACACTGCAGACCTCCAAGCCCACTTGGAACCTCCTTCTCTCTGGTGTATTTCTTGCTTTAGAATGTTCCAGGGATATGAAAGTCATTTTAGGAATGCAAATCTTTTTTACTCTTTCTATTGCTCTGCATGTCTGGTTAATACAATCATTACTGTAAGAAGTACCTCAACTTTGGATAGGCTGTCAGACTAGCCTAAAACTCTAGTTACCAAACTGCAAACAATAGATTCTATTGCTGAGCAACAAAGTTGGGAGTTCAGCCTCACTCTGTATACTGGCCCTAAAGCTGCCTAAGTCTACTTTTGATACAGGACACACACAATGTAAATGAAGCATTACCATCAGGGAAATCACTGCACAAACTAACTTCATCCATTCAGTTCCTGAGCCAGATATTGAGAAGAGAAAATAGCTGCAAGTTGCTTTTGTCCACTAGCAGAGGGATAACCTTGCAGATTTCCTTTGACTAATACATTGGAATTTATGATGCATTCACTTCATATAGTTATTTCCAGTTGACAGTTGTTGCCATGGTTACTGAAGATGTGGATGGTACATTCTTTAGTACCATACTTTATCCTTTGTATAACATATTCTCAGATTCCTAGCTACTTGAATCTTGGTTGTTAATGTACTTTCGTAATATTGAATTATATCGTATTAGACTAAACCATTTTTAATATATCGAAAAATGTTTGTTTCTTCCTACACCAAACAAATTTGAAGTTTCACTTGGAATTCATATAATATAAAAATATCTTGATCCTAACATTTTCTTGGCCATCTGATATTGAGAATTCCCTACAATTTATTATTGCCAGGCCATCATAAATTTCTGGTCCCCAATTTTCCAGGTTTCCAGATGTTACAGGAAAAATTCAGTGAAGTTGTGAGAAGTTAATGTGTTGAAATATTTGTCACATAAGCCTAATGCTTTCTTTGTTAACAGGAATCCAATGACTCACAGAATGTATGAAAAGAAAAGATCCTTCACCCTTATGCCCTGAGATTGATTGTGATTCTGTTCAACTGAATGTAAGCAGGTCGACTTATATCCCCATCCAGGTAGATGGGGATATACTAGAATACTTTTGATAGCTTATCTAATATTGTCCATGAATCCCACTGTTGATCAGACTTTTTGAGGAATACTTCATCTGGGCTCAAACATGCTAGTTATTATAGAATAGCTAACAATAACAATAACAATAGCAATTACCATTTAAGCTGATTGTACCAGGTTGAGAACAAACTCAGATGTGCCTTACCTGATCAGCACTTAAATCAGGTTAAAGAATTCTGAAACTGATTTGTTTACATTCTTCACAGAATCTGATAAGATTATAACCTTGGTCTAAACATTCTGTAAAGAGTCAACAATCATATTGTGGTCCAGAGATTTCAGATAGTTTGTTATTTTATACTTTGGTCTCCTTTAGATTTCTGCTTCGAGAAATGTTCTCCTTTAGATTTCTGCTTCAAGAATGAATTCCATCCAGTATATTGCAGAGTCACACAGCAGCATTGTGCTGCTAGACTGACATCACAATGAGTACTATGAATCAGACCACTATCTCTTCAGTTCTGTGTTTATCATGGTTCCTTTCAGCTTTCAGTCCAAGGTTAATAGTACAGAACTTGCAGGTACATTGTCCCAACTCTAGACCTCCCCATGTATCCTTCCTCCTTCCAGCATTTACTCCATACCTTCAAAAATCTGCAATGAAAATTGCAATGTCTGTGTTTACGTTTATGTCCATAGTCAAATACTAGAGTTTGGGGACTCTTCAAAATGAAGAAAATGTTAGTTCGAGCCAGTTACTAGTAGTTCAGCGATCTTGAGGGGCTGGTGAAACATCAGTAACTCTAAATGGTTTAGAACAGAAGATAAGAGAAAGCTCTTCACAGAGAGGGAGTGAAAACTGTGAAGCTATGGAATTCACTTCCAAGGTTCTAACATATGTCTGATTAGTGTCAATGGTGCATCATCATTTATGTCACATAGTAGTATCAATCCCCATACAACAGTATTTACACACCCTGCTCCACATCATCCTAAAGCTTTCCTTCCCCTTCTTATCCAGTACATTAATTTCTCGCACAACCAGTAACATAGAACAATACAGCACAGAACAGGCCCTTCGGCCTTCGATGTTGTGCCGACCAAAATAAAAAGCAATGCCCCTCCTAACTAAACCATTCCCTTCTCATCCATATACTTATCAACTAACCTCTTAAACGCCACCAAACTTGGCGCATCTACAACAGCTGCAGGCAGGGCATTCCACTCCCTAATCACTCTTTGAGTAAAGAACCTACCTCTGAGTTTAGACGGATATCAGAGGTAGGTTCTTTACTCAAAGAGTGATTAGGGAGTGGAATGCCCTGCCTGCAGCTGTTGTAGATGCGCCAAGTTTGGTGGCGTTTAAGAGGTTAGTTGATAAGTATATGGATGAGAAGGGAATGGTTTAGTTAGGAGGGGCATTGCTTTTTATTTTGGTCGGCACAACATCGAAGGCCGAAGGGCCTGTTCTGTGCTGTATTGTTCTATGTTACTGGTTGTGCGAGAAATTAATGTACTGGATAAGAAGGGAAGGAAAGCTTTAGGATGATGTGGAGCAGGGTGTGTAAATACTGTTGTATGGGGATTGATACTACTATGTGACATAAATGATGATGCACCATTGACACTAATCAGACATATGTTAGAATCTCAAGAGCTATGTTAGAATCATGCCTAGGAGCTACATGTCTACTCAGTAACCTGTTTAGATTAAAGATTAATAAACAAAAGCAGTTAAGGGTGGGTGGGATTTTACGGATTTGCTCGACTGGAGACCAGAAAATCCCTCCTCAGGTCTAAGGAGCTTCCTTTTACCCACTCCTCACCTGCTCCTATTCCCATGGTGGGTGGGGCAGTAGAATTCCAGTGAGTATGTCTACATCTGTCTAGTGACCACACTGCACATCTAGATTGCAACACACAAGGACCCAATCTGAGAACATGGTGGCGGTAATGGAAACATTGATATTAAAGTCACATCAGCGTTATTGAGGGAACCAAAGTGAAGAAATTTTTGAAAGCAACTTGCTAAAGAACGTATGAGAGGAATCAATGATCTGCCATCCATTATATTTAAGATTTTGTCTGATTGGAAAGTCTGATGATTAAAGGATCATTGGTCAGTTAAGTATGATAATAGTACCTCTAGTATCCATCTTAAGTGTAGTATCAAAACTTCAAACTTAAGCCATAACTGACCAATAGTCTGGATTAAGACTATCAACTTTGCTCAAGAACTCTATAATTTTGATTGCATGTTGATTTACAATTTTTTGGATCAAGTGCATTTCATGTATACTTTCTTGTCTTTAACCTTGATGAAAGCTGTTGGGTTTACAGAAGTGTTTGAAATGTCCAGTTTTGCTGCTCTGGAAGCATTCCACACCCCCTGTTGGGCAGTCCTGAAGTTGTGCCATGCTGCAAACATTTCGAAATGGCTGCTGGCATGGATTTTCCAGGCCTTTCTCCTGATTTGATAGGCTTTCCTGTGGGTGCGGCCACTAACTATCCGCTAACCCAATCAACAGAGCTATGTAAAGTTTCCAAGTTGCCAAATTGTAACCCAGGGTGAAGTGCTCATGCTTTGCCTACCTTGCATACTGGACAACTTGATGTAAAATCTTTGATCCACAGAAAGTCAGACATTTTTAATCCCATACACCCATGACTCTGCAATCATGGATTATGCATCCTCAGCAGTTTCTGTACCCAAGATCTAGGTAGGTGTTTGCAGTGTCTGTAGGAGACTCCAACAACAAAAGGTTTATTAACTAATTATAAGATATACCCAAGTTAAGGGTCTGACAGAAACATTTGCACAGGTCTACTCTTCTCCTTACTGACCCCAACAGAAGGTCCTCTCTATCCCAAGACATGTGTCCTCTCTTCCAATCAATCCAACTTCTCGCATGATCACTCTCCAGTCCGATCCAATCATGTGCGTGCAAAAGGGCCATGTCACCAAACCAGACAGCATTCTTTCTGGTTGTCTCTCTCTGTCCAAGTTTGCAAGAAATTACATAAGAGTAGCGAATGAAGCCCAGACCATCAAGCAAACCGGATTTCCATTCATTGATCCCATCTACACTTCCCACTATCTGAGAAATGCATTCACTGGCTCAAAATCCAGGAATTCCCTCCCCAATGGCTTTGTAGGTTAACCTACATGGATTGCAGCAATTCAAGATAGCAGCTCACTACCACCTTCTTAAAGGCAACTAGGAATGGGCAATAAATGCTGGCGAGCCAGGAACACCAATGTCCCACGAATGAACGAATAAAAAAAAATGCAGTTAGCATAATCAAGTTCCCCATGCACCTTGGACATACTCTCTTCCACTTTCTTCCATTGGGCAAAAGATATAAAAGTCTGAGGTTACGTACCAGCTGACTCAAAAACAGCTTTTCTCCTGCTGCCATCAGAATTTTGAATGGACCTAGCTCATATTAAGTTGGTCTTGATCTTTCTCTATACCCTAGCTATGACTGTGACACTATATTCTGTACCCTCTCCTTTCTTTCTCTAAGTATGATGTGCTTTGTCTGTATAGCGCACAAGAAATGATTCTTTTCACTGTATCACAATACGTGTGACATAAATCAAATCAAATCATATCATTGACAAACAGCACTATCTCAATCAATTAAGTTGCTTTAAAATATAAGTTTTGGATCCCTTGTCAGGTTCCTCAGCCAGTCAGTTGAATGATTTGCCTTTTAACCATCATTTTATTTTTGTGTGTTCTGTCCTTTCTGCTTTACTCTGTACCAAGCCTGTAAATCACTCATTTTGCAGCAAAATAGGTAAAATCTTTACACCGCGTGTAACCTGAGAGCGGTCTTCCCAACACTGAAGACAAGCTTCCATCCCTGAAGATGTACTACCCCTCTCGAGCTCTGCTGCATCCTCCCTTGGACTGTTTCCCACCACAAATGGTTCATCTCATGGGTCACACTGTGTAATTCACTTGTGTCTTGTTCAGCGTATTCAGCCACTTGGGCCATCTGTATGGCTTTCTCCAAAGAGCTTTTAGTCTCAGCCAGCAATTTTGTTTTGTATGATGGTGCTGTTGATCCCACAGACCAAACGGTTTCTCAACTTCCACCCCAAAGCTGGGACTAATTTGCTTGGCTAAATATTACAGTCTGGTCATAAGCCCAGAGATCGTCTCCCCTGCTTCCATCACAACAGAATGGAACTTATATCTCGACATGATGATTAAAAGTTGGGGGTTACAGTGGTCTTAATGTATCCCACTACCTGGACAAAAGACATGTCTGGAGGATTAGGGTCCTCACCAGATAAGTAATATGACCTTCTGTTTTCCTCCATCGATAGGGCATCGATTGAGATAGTGCTGTTGGATGAATGAACACTGCTCGATAATCACCAGGCAAGTGTTCCCTTCCTGTTGGGGAACACGTCAGTGGTCACGGGAATTCGGCCTCTGATCTTCGGGTAAGCATTCTCCAAGGCAGCCTTCACGACACACAACAGCGCAGAGTCATTGAGCAGAGACTGAAAGCCAAGTTCAGCACACATGAGGACAGCCTCAACCAGGATCTTGGGTTCATGTCATACTATCTGTAACCCCCATGACTTGCCTGGGCTTGCAACATCTCACTTACTGTTTTGTCCGGAGACAATACGTATCTCCTTAACTTATGCGAATGCTATCTCCACTCACATTTTCTGTATCTTTAAGACTTAATTAGCAGGTTAGCTGCAAAGGCTTGCATTCTAATCAGTATTCTGTAAACTGTGTGTATAGTCATATGCCTTTCTCCGAGCAGAACTTTGCACACACCTGACAAAGGAACACTGTTTCCGAAAGCTTGTGGGATTACTATCAAATAAACTGGTTGGACTTAAACCTGGTGTTGTGAGGCTTCTTACTGTGACACCCACCTTCACCAGGTCTGCAGCTGTAACTGAGCGACATTGAGAGAGTTTCTACAGTAAACCTTGAAAGGGTGAAATCCCAATTGCAGTTGATGACCCCAGTGAGTGGGAACAGTTCATGGAGTTGTGCCAACAACTCGGGATCGTTGACTGATAAGGGTGCATTCAACACGAACCCTGTAGACAATAGTGGTACGAAAAGTGTTAGCCAGTGGTGTGCCACCTTCTGCGCTGCAGAAGGGAAGGAAAATCCCATCCTATGTCTTCAGCCACATCCTATAGACCCTGCAGCCTGAGCCTGCATCTCCAGTTATTCAGAGTTCTAAACCCTATACATCAGCAGATGAGTGGCTAAGTACTTGGAGTCTGCATGGTGAGTCTCTGCAGAATAAACCAGTCTGCTGTCAACTTCATCACTGTCACACTGCATATGAAATACAGTGACCGTGATACCGCTGATGTAAACCACCAATCCCTGAAACAATTCCAAATACTCAATGAAAGTTTGAATTAACCCATTTCTAGGCAGGAAAGCAAGTAAAAACATCCAGGAAGGTAGAGAAATTTTAGCAAACTTAAACTGAATAGAATTCACACAGAGACTAAACTTATATCAGACAGAAGGAGAGAGCAACATTCAAAGGATAGCAGAGATGAGACACAAATATTAATAAGATACTAGCAAGACTACGCTCAAGACTTGTGTGAAATCTTTTATTAAGTAATTTGAAAACAACTGCTTGTCTCTTTAAGGATCTATCTGCAGTCTAAGAGCCTCAAGACCCATGGAGCCAATCGGGGAGCAGGATGGAGGGGACCACCCTGTAACCTCAGGTTTTCGTTCCAGAAATTTCTGAGAAGCTGCTGCAAGTCTCTAAAGCCTTTACCTATAAATAAACGTGTTGTTGTTTTTCCCTTAAGTGGTGAACAAGAATTATTACATTGGTGATGAGGATAAAAGTCTCAAACTGTGATGTACAGATTCTGTAGATATGTGAAGTTGAAACAAAGAAGAATAACTACAAAAATGCCCCAATTTGGATGGATAGATCTTTTTGATGTTTCCATGGAGATCTGGATGCTTTCACCTTGAAATTATGTCCATTTGTGATTGACCCTTCAATCAAGGGCTGCCGATCCATTCTGTCCATGCTCCTCATAATCTTGTACACCTCTATCAGGTCACCCCTCATTCTTCTCTGCTCCAATATAACAACCCAAGCCTATTTAACCTCTCTTCATAACTTAAATGTCCCAGCATAGGCAACATTCTGGTGAATCTTCTCTGCACTTCTTTCAGGGCAATCAAATCCTTTTGATGATGTGGCAACCAGAACTGCACACAGTACTCCAGCTGTGACTTTACTCAATATAACAAGACCTCTTGCTTTTGTAATCTATTCCTTGATTGATAAAAGCAAATGTCCCTTATGCCTTTTTCACTATTCCACTAACATGCCCTTCAGAGATCTATGGATGAACATACCAAGGCTCTTTGTTCCACAGAACTTCCTAGTGTCATGCCATTCATTGAATACTTCCTTATCAAATTACTCCTGCCAAGTGTATCAGCTCACTTATAGAACATAGAACATTATAGCGCAGAACAGGCCCTTCGGCCTTCGATGTTGCGCCGAACATTATAAAAAGCAATGACCCTCCAAACTAAACCATTCCCTTCTCTTCCATAAACTTATCAACTAACATCTTAAACGTCACCAAACTTGGCGCATCTACAACTGCCGCAGGCAGGGCATTCCACTCCCGAACCACCCTTTGGGTAAAGAACCTACCTCTGATATCCGTCCTATAACTATCACCCTTAATTTAAAGCTGTGTCCCCTCGTGTTAGCTTTTTCCATCCTAGGAAAAAGGCTATCACTGTCCACCCTATCTAAACCTCTAATCATCTTATATGTTTCGATTAGGTCCCCTCTTAGCTGCCTCCTTTCTAACGAAAATAACCTCAAATCCCTCAGCCTCTCTTCATGAGACCTGCCCTCCATACCAGGCAACATCCTGGTAAACCTCCTCTGTACCCTCTCCAATGCCTCCACAACTTTCTTATAATGTGGGGATCAGAACTGCACACAATACTCCAAGTGCGGCCGCACTAGAGTTTTGTACAGTTGCAACATGACGTTGCGGGTCCGAAATTCAATCCCCCTACCAATAAAAGCTAAGACTCCATATGCCTTCTTAACAACCTTATCGACTTGACTGCCTACTTTCAGGGATCTATGCACAAATACACAAGATCCCTCTGTTCATCAACACTATTAAGAATCCTACCATTAGCCCTATACTCTACACATTTATTATTCCTGCCAAAGTGCATTACCTCACACTTTTCCACATTAAACTCCATTTGCCACCTCTCAGCCCAGCTCTGCAACCTGTCCAAGTCTCTCTGCAAACTATAACACCCCTCTTCACTATCTACCACTCCACCGACTTTAGTGTCATCCGCAAATTTACTAATCCATCCTTCAATACCCTCATCCAGATCATTTATAAAAAATTACAAACAGCAGGGGCCCCAAAACAGATCCCTGAGGTACACCACTTGTAACCGAACTCCATGATGAAAAATTTCCCTCAACCACCACCCTCTGTCTTCTATCTGCTAGCCAATTCCTAATCCAATTAGCTAAATCACCCTCAATCCCATACATCTGCAGTTTCTGCAGAAGCCTTCCATGGGCCACCTTATCGAACGCCTTACTAAAGTCCATATATACCACATCAACTGCCTTACCCCCATCCACCTCTTTGGTCACTTTTTCAAAAAACTCAATAAGGTTAGTAAGGCACGACCCACCCTTCACAAAACCATGCTGACTATCCCCAATCAATTCATTTCTCTCTAAATAACTATAAATCCTATCCCTAATAATTCTCTCCAATACTTTGCCCACAACAGAAGTAAGACTCACTGGCCTATAATTCCCCGGAAGGTCTCTCTTCCCCTTCTTGAACAATGGGACCACATTCGCTATCCTCTAGTCTTCCGGAACCATACCCGTAACCAACGACGACCTGAAGATCAGAGCCAGAGGCTCTGCAATCGCCTCTCTTGCCTCCCAGAGAATCCTAGGGTAAATCCCGTCCGGCCAGGGGACTTATCTAACTTCAAACCCTCAAGAATATCTAGCACATCCTCCCTATCTACTTCAATACTTTCCAGTTTGCAACCCTGTACGTCAGTGTTCTCCACAACTACATTTACATCTCCCTGCGTGAATACCGAAGAGAAATATTTATTCAGTGCCTCTCCAATCTCTTCAGGCTCCACGCACAACTTCCCACTGCTGTCTATGACTGGCCCTAATCTTGCCCTACCCAATCTTCTACTCTTAACATATCTAAAGAAAGCTTTAGGATTCTCCTTAATCCTATCAGCCAAAGTCTTCTCGTGTCCCCTCTTGGCTCTCCTCAACTCACTCTTTAGCTCCCTCCTGGCTAATCTATAGCTATCCATTGCACTAACCGAGCCTTCAAGCCTCATCCTGACATAAGCCTCCTTTTTCCTTTTAACCAGCGAATTAACTTTTTTAGTACACCATGGTTCCCTTACTCGACCACTTCCTCCTTGCCTGACAGGGACATACTTATCAAGGACTCGCAGCAACTGCTCCTTGAATAAGCTCCACATTCCAGATGTTCCCAGTCCCTGTAGTTTCCTAGTCCAATGTACGCACCCTAATTCTCTCCTTATCGCCTCATAATTACCCTTCCCCCAGCTATAACTACTGCCCCCAGCTTCATGCCTATCTCTGTCCATCACTAAGGTGAACGTAACTGAATTGTGGTCACTATCACCAAAATGTTCACCAACTTCCAAGCCTAACACCTGGTCTGGCTCATTGCTCATTATCATGGTGAAATTCTACATGCCACTTATCTGCCTATTGGAACTCTAGCCAATTCTAGTGTTTTGGACTGTGACACTAGCAAATTTAAATTCTGCTCTCTTGCTGAAATTCTCTGTCCTCCTTCACCCCTTCAGATACAGTCAACTCCACTTTGTTCACGTCATGCCTTCTACCAGTCAATGCAGCCATTATTTCACTGTGCATAACCAGCTCCAGGTTGCTTTCCTATTGAGATTGTCATGACCATATTCCAGGTGATTCTTCGTGGCAGTTCAAGAGCTAAGAATGTCTGTGTGTATGTGTGTGTGAGTGATTCCATTTTTTTAAAAAAGCAATCAGCTTTAATTTTAAACCAGATAAATGTTAGTTTACTAAAAAAATTACTGTTGTACAGTGACAACACTGATAACCAAATATGAATATAAAGCTTTAAATGCAGATAATATTTTTTAAAATACCTAAAAATAAGATTTCACATCAGTCACTGACTTATCATTGAAGGTTTGCAGCTTGCAAGATCTCTTTTCTTTACTGGTTTTGCTGCTACAACATTTGGAGATTATATAGGCAGCAGAGTGGTAATAATTCCTGGACATCTTCCTCAGTGATCCCAGTGGCAGAGGGAAACCTAGCTCTCGCATGCTGTTCACAGTAAATGTATCTGCGAGCTCTGAGCTGCAACTGACTTTCTGAGGCACACTATCACACAAAATGGCTTCTTGTAACCTCCTTTTTACAGTTCACAAACATGATGGTAATTTAGACAAAATATTGTTCTACGAAGCAATAGACTAAATTGTTGTTTGTATTTGAAGAAGCCATTCCTGTTGCTCTCAAAGGAGTCATGAATTTACACATCTTTGGAAGTTAAATGCATTGTCCAAGATCTGTTTGAGTTACTAATGATTCATGGTGACTTGATTCTATGATAACACAGTTTAACAATGTTCAACAATTCATCTGTGGCAGCTGCCATCTATGGTGACTTCCACTTGGAAAAAACCTCAAAAATAAAAGGTTTTTTTTAAAGTAGCAAAATACTTTTACCTATTTTCTTAAGAATCCATAATATCATAACTTCATGGTCCTGACATGGTCTACATGGTGGCATAGTGGTTAGCACTGCTGCCTTACATCGCCAGAGACCTGAGTTTGATTCCTGGCTTGGGTCACTGTCTATGGGGAGTCTGTACATTATCCCTGCATCTACATGATTTTCCTCTGGTTGCTCTGGTTTCCTCCCACAGTCTGAAAGCTGTGCTGGTTAGGTGCATTGACCATCTAAGTTCTCCCTCAGTGTGGCTGAACAGAGTGTGGTGATTGGGGCATTTTCACAGTAACCTCATTGCAATGTTAATGTAAGCCAACTTATGACATTAATAAATAAACATAGAATCCCTACAGTGCAAAAGGAGACCATTTGTCCTATTAAGTTTGAACTGACTACAGTCCCACCAAGGCCCTATTCGCATAACCCCACATATTTACCCTGCAAATTCCCTGATACTAAGAAACAATTTAGCATGGCCAATCAAGCTAATCTGTAATCTTGAATGTGGGAGAAAACCAGAGTACCTGGAGAAAACCCAGGACACAGGGAAAACATGCAAATTCCACACAGACATTGACCCAAGGCTGGAATTAAGCCCAGGCCCCTGGCACTGTGAGGCAGCAGTGCTAACCACTGTGCCATCATGCCACCCATAAACTTTAAGCTACAGCTGAGTCTTCCACAGCAATACTTATTTGTCATTGCACTCTCTAGTGAGCAGGCAAACAAATCACCCTTTATTCTGGTCCACTCACACCCAGTGACTCAACACTTGCTGTTCTCAACCCGAAGCAGGTCTGTGTCTGAACTGGCAGCTGAATATGTCAGATGATATGATGTTTCAAGAATCTGGATCAATAAAAACATCAAACTACCTGGAAAAAAGGGATGGAACTCCAAGCCTGAGTTGTTTATGTGGGGTTCTGAAAAGCAGCCTTACTTCCCCTGCGTACATTCAAGTAATCTCAGATTCCTGTGTGGGAGCCACTACACTAGACTGTTCATTGATACTGGAAGAAGCATTCAGGGTGTACATTTCATCTCATGTGACCCTCAAATGGTGATCATGGTCCTATAGACATCACAATATACCTGCTTTCATGTTAAATTGGCTTGCTACTTTAATTGGGATAACCCATTCAAAAATGGTTGATTCACAGAATGATTGCTACTGCTGGATCAGGGTGGTAACCTTTTCCCTGGGCAGGACGCCTCATGTTTCAGTTCAACACGTTCACTTGCAGAATGTGATGGGCGAGAAAAGGGTTAACTAATTGACAACAAATTCGGAACACTTTATCATGCAGAAAGTGGAAGCTTGATATTTGCTAATTACATTGACACTTACTAATTGCAGTGATGCTAGGGGTTGAACAGAACTGGAATTGAATAGTATTCATCGCTGCAATAGATTGAAATCAGTAGTGGCTAAGCCAATGGAAGCCAAATTGGAAATTCATTAAACAACCAACTATATATCCAATTAGCCAATCTACACACAGAATATATGTGAAAGAGGTCTTTCACATTGTATTTTGCATGTGAGAAGTTTCATACAGGAACACTCAAGAAATAAGACAGAAGGTACATAGACAAGAAGAAAGCCAGTGAACAAATCAAGAAACACTCAATCAAAGATCACTCCAAAGTGTCTTACAGCCACCTCAGATTGGCCAGTTGAGGTGTAACTGTACAATTTGATTGGAATGGTTTTGTTTCAAATTTTTAATCAAGGTGTTCTTTGTGTTGGATTTAGTGTGTGACTGCATCAATTGGAACTCCTGGTCAATGAGCAAAGAAAGAGGTAAAATTATCAACAGGTGTGATGATATTGCGGTGTGCAAATTCAATTTCCTGGTGGGGTGCTGAAACTAGGGAGGTTTTCACAAGTAAAAGGGAAGGAAAATTTTTAAAAAATGCTTATCACTCCCAACCCAGAGAACAAGCCCAGAAGTTACCCATTGACTCCGTTGTATGAAGGGTTTTGTAATGCAGGCACCAAACTGTAGAGGGATGAATGATTTCAAATAGAATAAAGAGCAGCAGTTAGCTTGAGCTACAGCATCAACAATAACATTTAAGATTAAGCTCTGACATATTATTTGCTTGTGTAGTCCAGAACTGTAAAGCACTGAAGATGTACTGCACTGTCAGAAATGGCAGCTTTTGGATGAAATAATAAACAGAGTCTCTATTTAGAACATAGAACATAGAACATAGAATTTGTCTTCTCAAGTTAACTTATATTTATCTATCAAACAAATTCATTAAAATAGATTATCTGGTCATCATCACATTGATATAGTGGGAGTTTGCTGTGCTCAAATTGATTGCTGCATTTCCTACATTACAACAGTGGCTGCACTTCAGAAATATTTCATTGACTGTAAATATTTTTGGAATGTCCTAAACCACAAAATTTTTATGGCACAGAAGGCCATTTGACCCATCATATCTGCACACACCAGCTCTCCAAATGAGCATTGTGGCTCAGTGCCATTTCCCTGCCTTCTCCCTAGGTGGCAAGGTAGCACAGTGATTAGCACTGCTGCTTCACAGCTCCAGGTACGATTCCTGACTTGGATCACTGTCTGTGTGGAGTTTGCACATTCTCTTCATGTCTCTGTGGGTTTCCTCGGGGTACTCCGGTTTCCTCCCTCAGTCCAAAAATGTGCAGGTTAGGTTGATTGGCCATGCTAAAAATTACTCCTTAGAGTCCTGAGATGCTTAGGTTAGAGGGATTAGCGGGTAAATATGTAGGTATATAGGGGTAGGTCCTGGGTGAGATTGTGATCAGTGCAAACTCAATGGGCCAAATGGCCTCTTTCTGCACAGTAGGGTTTCTACGATTCTTCTAGCTTTCTGTAGAAATGTCAGTCTTCTCTTTCTAAAGCTTTGTGTTTGTGAGGATTCTTCACTCTTTCCCATTCTGCCTGAAGATGGAGCTGTTCCACAGAAATAGAAAATGGGGAATCTCAACAAAGAACTACGATCTTTCCTGGTTTTGATATTTCAGGTTTCCAGGTGTTTCTTTTTCCTTTCTTGTCTTGTAAGGAAGCTGATGGCACCTTGTAATTTATCACAATGCACAGATGTACCTAGTTTTACCTCAATTAGAGCTGCAAACACAAGTTCCATCATTGAGTGTTTCTGTAGCTGGCTCAGAAAACACTGACCAAAGCTGGAAAATTCCAAATGCTGCCTTCCACTTGCAGAAAAGTGAAATGGCAAAAGAAGTTTCTGGACTCGATCAATTAATTTAATGGACTGTGTACAGAATGATGGCACAGCAGGAGCTAATTCAGCCTTTCAATATCCTGGCTAACACTTTGGAAGTGTTCCAGTTAATTCCAGTCTATGTTTTCCCCAGAGCCTGAATTTTTTTCTTTCCAGGTTTCATGCCAATGCCATGTGCAAGTTCTAATTGGATCTGCTTCCATCACCCTTTCGGATAAAACATTGCTGTGTGAACCGATTCTCCTCATTTCTCAGGCAGCAAGGTGGCACAGTGGTTAGTGCTGCTGCCTCAAAGTGCCAGGGACCCAGGTTTGATTCCAGTCTTGGGTGTCTGTCTGTGCGGAGTTTGCATGTTTTCCTTGTGTTTGTGTGGATTTCCTCCGGGTGCTCCAGTTTCCTCACACAGTCTAAAGATGTGCAGGTAGATTGTTCATGTTAAATTGCCCTTTAGTGTCCCAAGATTTTAGGATGGGTGGATTTGCCACAGTAAATGCACAGCGTTACGAGGATGGATATGATTGGGGGTTGCTTAGATAAAATGCTCTTTTGGAGAGTTGGTGCAGACTTAATGGGCTGAATGGCCTCCATCTGCACTGTAGGCATTCTATGGGTTCTCCTTAGGTTCTCATACCAGTTATTTTAAATCTGGTAACCAACTTTATTGCTAGCAGAAACACTTCCACTTTGTTGACTCGAGTACCTTTCTTAGTTCTTTAAATCTTGCTTTAAGGTTCTGTGTTCAAAGAAGAACAATCCTAGATTCTCCAGTCCTTCTAAGTAATGGAGAACCATCCCCATCTGAAGAATTATCATGGCAAAATTCCTCCAATTCCTCGCCAAGATCTTGAAATCCATCTCCATTCACGTCTTACAAATGGTATTCTCTCCACACAACACCACAAGATAAATAATAGACAACCCATCTCTTGAGATATGGAAAATAACTTCTAAATTCATGACACCAGGGGATATGAATTGTTTGGTCATCTAAATGTGGTTTTAAAATAGGGATCATGAGCCTAGGGAGTCCCTGGGAAGTGTGTAAATAGATGATGATATTGATGTACTTGTTTTTATCCTACAGGTGCTTTGGTCCGTCTTGTTGTCTAATGAGGGGCATACACGCGATGGGTCGTGAGAGGCTGCTCTTGGATTTTTCGAGAGTATCCTAGTGCTTCACATCATTAGTGTACGCTTGACCTGGACCATCTGATGGGCAACACGACAGCTCAGTGACTATCGCTGTGCTGTGCGGATACATGGATTTGGGCCTGTGTCTGTGGGAGTTTGCGCATTCTCCCCATGCTTGCGTGGGTTTTCTCCGGGCACTCCGGTTTCCTCCCACATCCCAAAGATGTGCTCTTAGGCTGATTGGCAAAACAAATTCTCCCTAAATTGTCTCAAATTTGGTTTTTAATCCATACATCTATAAACACGGACAGGGATTGCAGGTCGAGGTGAGAACATCAGGGTGGCAGCGCAGGCTCGTTGGGCCAAAGGGCCTGTTTCCCATGTTGTTTTGCTCTTTGTTCTTTGTTCTTGTTCTAAATGTGGGTTCTTCCAAAGTCAATCCAAACCACATTAAATGTGCTGGCAATAAAAGCACAGAATGTATTGGAAATACTCAGCAGGTCAGGCAGCATTTGTGCAGAATGAAATAGAGTAAATGGTTTGAATCTTCACATAGACAGAGAGCCCCTCTGCAAAAATGGTGGAAGGAGCTGAAATCTGGATATCCGACCCTGGATACAGAAACTTTAGATGATTAAGTGCATACTGTGGGAGACCAAAGGCGCCCTGGAACAGGGCAATTTAGATTAGGAGCCGATGTTTGGGGATAAATCCATGTATGTCATGTGGAAATCTTTTAAAAGCCAGTTGAATAGAGTTCAGGACTAGCAGAATAAGGGTGGCAAGATTTGAGAACTTTCATGACAAGGGAAATTGTGAGCTTAGTCAAAAAGAAAAAGTAAAGACATGTAAGGTTTATGGAACTGAAGACGGGCAGAACTCTCAATGAATACAAAGAAAACAATTAAGAAGGAAAGAATTAAAAAGGAATTAAGAGGACTAAAAGTGGCCATGAAATGTCCTTGGCAAAGGATATTAAGGAGGTTCCCAAGGATTTTATACAGATATAAGGAGCAAGATGATAGCCGGGGAAAGGTAGGTCCACTCAAGAACAAAGGTGTGAGTTTATGCATGGAGTCTGAGAAAGTGGGGCTGGTCCAAAATGAACAGTTTGCATCAGTATGCACAAAGGAGAAAGACAGGGTGGATGGTGAGTCTAGAGAAGCATGCATTAATATTCTAGGGCTTGTCGATATAAAAAAAGCAAGCATTACGTGTTTTGAAAAACATTAATGTAAACAAGTTCCTAGAACCTGACAGAATCTATCCCAGAATATTGAGGGAAGAAATTGCTGTGGCCTCATATGCAATCTTTATATGTTCTTATTGGATAGGTCCCAGATGACTGGAGAATAGCCAATATTCCTTTGTTTAAGAAGAGCAACAAGAATAATCCGGGAAATTACAGGCTGGTGAGCTTTATGGCAGTAGTAAGGAAATTATTTGAGAAGATTCTCAAATAAGAAGAAATGCAAAATTTATTTGCATTTTGGAAAATATGGTCTTATTAATGATAGGCAGCATGGTTTTGTGTGAAGAAGTGTCTCAAACTTGGTTGAGTTTTTTGAGGAAGTGACAAAAATGATTGGTGAGGACAGAATGGTGAATGCTGTCTACATGACTTTGATGTGATAGGCAGAATGGATTTATGTGAGAAGGTGTCTCAAACTTGGTTGAGTTTTTTGAGGAAGTGACAAAAATGATTGGTGAGGACAGAATGGTGAATGCTGTCTACATGACTTTGATGTGATAGGCAGAATGGATTTATGTGAGAACGTGTCTCAAACTTGGTTGAGTTTTTTGAGGAAGTGACAAGATGATTGGTGAGGACAGAATGGTGAATGTTGTCTACATGATGACGTTGGACTGAGGTGAGCACAGTAAGAAGTCTCACAACACCAGTTTAAAGTCCAGCAGGATTAATGTTCTTTATTCTTCAGGTAAGTGTTCGCCAAGATAGCCTTCACGACAACACAGAATCGCTTAGCAGAAACTGATAGCCAACTTGCACACACATGAGGACGGCTTCAGAGATCTTGGTTCATGTCACGCTATCTGTAACTCCCACGACTTGCCTGGGCTTGCAAAATCTCACTAGTTGTCTTGGTTGGAGACAATACACATCTCTTTAATCTGTGCTTAAACCTCTCTCCACTCACATTGTCTGTACCTTTAAGCTTGATTACCTGTAAAGACTTGTATTCCAACCATTATTTTGTAAATTGAGTTTGTATGTCCTGTTTGTGAACATAACTTGAATGGGTAGTGCTCCAAAAGCTTGTGGCTTATGCTACCAAATAAACCTATTAGATTTTAATCTGGTGTTGTGAGACTTCTTATTGTACGTGGGCTTTAGCAAGGCTTTTGACAAGATCCCTCAAAACCAGCTGATACCAAGGGTGTATCCCTCCCATAGGGTAGTGAGGAAAATTGCCAGAGGATAAAGATTGGTTGGAGACTTGAGGGGAGAAATGACAGATAGAGTTTAATCAATGTGAGGTGATACAATTTGGCAGCTCCAATGAAGAAGTAAATGTGTAGTAAATGACAGAACCTTTAGAAGCATTAATATATAGAGGGTTCGAAGTGTACAAATCCATAGTTCCCTGAAAGTGGCAACACAAGTGGATAAAGTGGTCAAGAAGGTTGTCGATGAAGGCATAGAGTATAAAAATTGGCAAGCCATGTTGCTGTTGTATAGAACTTTAGTTAGGGCACATTTGGAATATTGTGCGGAGTTCTGGCCACCATACTATCAGAAGAATGTGAAGGTTTTGGAGAGGGTATGGAAAAGGTTTACGTGGTTTGGAGAATATTAACTATGAGGAGTGATTGGACAAACTTCATTTGTTTTTACTTCAAAGTCAGAGGCTGAGGGGTGCTCTGATAAAAGTTTACAAAATTATGAGAGGCATGGATAGAATGGATAGTCAGAATCCTTTTCTCAGGGTAGAAATGTCAATTACTGGGTTTAACGTAAAAGGGGGAAAGTTTAAAGGAGTTACAAGAAGCAAGTTTTTTTATGTGGAGGATGTTAAATACCTGGAATGCGCTGCCATAGGAGGTGGTAGAAGCAGAAAGAATAGCTACGTTTAAGAGGCATCTTGACAGATACTTGAATAGGCAGAGAATGGAAAGATATGGACCACATAGAGGCAAAAGGTCGTCAGTTTAAACATGCGTCATGTCTTGGCACAGGCTTGGTGGACCAAAGGGCCTATAACTGCACTGCTCTGTTCTTTGTTCTCTTTGAATATTTGTATCTAGATATAACAAAGGCAAGCATGAAGGTTGCAGCAGCAGGGAGCTGAGCCAGGATTGAAGTCAAACAATGCTATGTAGAAATAGCAGTATTAGTGTTGGCATGAATAGGAGGTCAGAAGAATAATCAAATTTGACATCAACATTGAGAACAGATGATTTAATCTTATACTGTTGGTAGAGAGAGGGATGGAGTTAGTAGTAAGGGAATGGAGCTCAGAGGAAGCAGCCTTCTCAATATCTCAATAGGAGGACATTTCTATTTAAGTTGAACTGGAAGAAGTTAGAGATGTGACAGCTTTTAAACAAATGCAGTGGCAGGGAAAGTGGGAAACAATGGAGAAGATCTGGGACAGAGTGCAAAGCAGGAGCGATTAAATGACAAAAGTAATGGTGGCATGAGGTAAAAAAAGTAGTGTTGAGATGATAATCAATAAGCATTGAGACAACAGCAAGAATTTCAAAGGCAGAGAAAGTTAACTTGGGATAAAAACATACTGGTGATCTGTCCGTTCTCTTGAACCACTGTAAATCAATAACTGCAGCATCTAAATTATCTTATTAAATAATTCCCAACTCTTCACTTGTGTTGCTCTATCAGTTTTGGAGTCCTGAGTGTTAATGGAGCCAGTTAGTTAGCACCCATTAATATCTACTCTCTTCCCATTTTTACTGTGGCCTACAGATGGCCTTTCAAAGGTATTGCCTGTTCTATATTTCAGGCCTCGATTACTATATCAATGGGAATTCTACAATGTACATATTAACTGGGAGTGAATTCAAAGAGGCCCAGAGAACAAATGTTTTGAATTAATGTTGTGAGACTGCAAAGAACCGACAATCAGCATTCCACTTCAGAATCCAGCCAGCTGCTTAAGGACACAGATTTACTGATTGCCGCTTTCTGATTTAATGGGCCCCGGACTCACTAAGGGCTCTTCACTTTGGAAATGGATGATCAGTAGACATTACATTTGCCACCAAAGGGTTAAAACATACTGCTTTGTATAGAAAAGAACTTCTTAATATTGGCCAAGTTTCAGCTCAGTTATACTCCATTGGCCACAACTCATATTTGGTCTGATCAGTGGGCTGCACACTTTCAGCAGTACACCACAGCTGAATTAACAGGATTCTCCAGGAGCATACATTCCCATTTATCCTCATGTGGGACTTGGCTGCATAAAATGTCGTCATTATCCTACTAACCGCATCAACATCATCAGAAATAAACATTTCTATAGCACCTTTTATGGCTGCAGGATATCCCAAAACATTTCAGTGCCAATGAAGTACTTTTGAAATAGTTACAACAGAGGGGTCAGGCAGTCAAATTGAACACAAACACCCATAAACAGCAATGTGATAATGATCAGATAATGGAGGTAACTTTTAACATTAGTAGGGGTGGAGACCTGGTTGTTTTGGAGAAACTTCCTGTTACACACCCTGCCTTTTCCAGATCAGAATATTAACTAGGATGGATAATGAGAAGGTAATCTATATTCACCAAGTATAAATTATTCACACAGTGGGAGGTTATCCCACTGTGTTTTTAGTGATGTTGATTAAGGGATAAATAATATCCAGGAAGAAAACTCCATTGTTCTTCTTTGAATAATGACTTCCAGACTTCTACATCCATCTCAGATGGCAAGCAGGAAGAATCAGAGAGTGATATAGCAAAGGAGGGCACTCAGTCCATTGAATGTGTCCCTTGAAAGAGCTATCCAATTCATCTAACTCACCTTCTTTCACCAGAGATTTGTCAAGTTTCCTTTACCAATATGAAGCTGTATTTGATAAAGTTTGACAATTAAGTTTATGCATGACTGTAATATTGACTGTAAGATTGCTGTGAAGTGAGATAGTTGGGTAATGCATATGTCACCTGTGTGATATATATATATGACTCCACACAATCATTTTCCTCTCCCCAGTTTAATCAGCTGAGTAAAACTATTTGCTGAGTTTTCAAACCTTATGGTGTAGAGGCAACAGTACCCCTTGTGAGAGCCTCATGTGAAGGTTTGGCTTGTATTAGACAATGACAATAAATGCCTTTGACAGAATCCAGCGTCAAAGTCGGAGCAGATATAATCATGAAAAGGCATGTTTGTTATAAAGAACCATTAGGAATTAGTTATTACCATTGCTTAGGTGCCCCACTAGATCCACTAGCCTATTCATCATCCTAGTTCACTCTGCTAACACAATGCACAATGTTACATCAGAAATCAAAACAGGATGTTTAGAACTTTTGGAACTGTTAGCACTTGAGTTCAGACATTCAGTCACCCAGCTGAGGAATCAGTTCCCTTCAGGATCCTAACAAAATCATTCTTAGATATGCACATGATGGTTAGCAAATTATATTCCATATGTTTCTCTATCGACCTCCCAGAAAGTGTCTGCTGTACACATTCCTACTAGAAATGTAAAAGCCTCTCATTATTTGAGAGCAACGAATGGATAAAAAAACAAAAATGATGTACCGCAATTTAACCACTTTCATTATATTTAGCAATTTCAATGTACAGATTTGTTAGTGTAGTAGAAAATTAGAATGTTCCTCAATGTCATTGAGCCTGGAATGTTCCACTCAACAGATTAGTAAATTGGAAACAAATCAACTTGAGAAATGTAAGTTTGCATCGTCTTCTTGCTTTCAAAATGTCTCTTAGTTTGTAGTCTTTTTTCCTCTTGTCCTTCACGACAATATTCTGATCTTTGAGTCACAAGTTTTGTATTTAAATCCCTACTCTAAAAACTTCAGGTTATAATCCAGACTGGGGGTTTTGGAGAAGTGAAGTGTGAGTTCCGGGGAAGCGCGGGTGGAGTGTTGCGTCAAAGACGCTGTTATTCAGGTTACACTCAAGACCGCATCTACCCTTCCAGCTGAGTATTAAAGATCTCACAGTACAATTGAAAGAAAAGGTGGGGAATTGCCACTGGTATTCTGGCTAATATTTACCCCCCACCAATGGGTTAACTCATCATTAATCTTATTGCTCTTTATGGAGTCTTGCTGTGCACAAATGGGCTTGCTGTATTTTGCATCAAAACACCAAGGAGAATGTGTCAAAAGTAATTAATTGACAATAGTACACATAAAACAGCCTGAAGACATGAAAGGTATTTATAAGTGCAATTTTCTGTCTCTCTTTCTTTTCATCTTGATTAGAAGCATACTTTATTGTTCTCCTTTTGTTCTCTCTGGCTAAGATTCTGGAATATGCTTTCACAAATGGGAGCTGAGATTAGCTGAGTTTAGCAAGGAAGAAAGATGTTTCAAGTGAAGCATAGTAATCATTGATACACCGATCAATACAGCTGAGCAAAAGCCATTCACCGACAGGATAATCCAAAATAAATCCTGCATTTTACGTAGCAAATACTTGTCAGGTATTAACATCTTTATTGCAGTTTCTGTGGAGGTTTTACAAAGACTGCGTGGGTATATGCTGCCAGCAGGAGTTCACATTAAGCAGCACTGTGCATATTTTAAAGTCAATGAACCAGATACAATGCCAGTTTGTCTCACAAGGAAAGGAATCCAGGATCAAACCTTGCTGTGTAATCTGGTGCTGCAGATGGCAAACCTCAAACTGTGCCCAAAATGCAATGCCAACCGCTTTGGCCAATGTTTGCAATTGCTGCAAATTTAAACACAACTCTCACACAGACTGGTATGAGAAGCAGATCTCTCTTTTCCCCAGTCCAATCTCCATTGGAGATTTTGGACAATGACTCAAGTTTTTTTGGTTCAGCTTCAGCCTGTTCAACTAGCTAAACTTTCTTGTAGGAATCACAGATATTTATTTCTATGATTATGAAGATTTGAAATATTCACTCTTGCATTTTCAGTTTTAGATGGAATAGAGTAGGAATATATTAGAGAGAAGAAGGCTAAGAGGTGACCTAATCGAGACATATAAGATAGTCAGAGGGTTAGATAGGGTGGATAGTGAGAGTCTTTTTCCTCAGATGGAGATGGCTAACACGAGGGGACATAGCTTTAAATTAAGGGGTGGTAGTTATAGGACAGATGTTAGAAGTGGGTTCTTTACTCAGAGGGTAGTAAGGGCATGCAATGCCCTGCCTGCAGCAGTTGTGGACTCACCAAGTTTAAGGGAGTTCGAATGGTCAGTGGATAGGCATATGGATAGCATTGGAATAGTTTAGGTTAGAGGGTCATAAAATTGGTTCCATTGGTCGGCGCAACATCGAGGGCCGAAGGGCCTGTACTGTGCTGTAATGTTCTATGTTCTATATGCAGGACAAAGAATGCAGAAATGTGAGAACAGGGATTAAGCAATTTATTTGAGTGGAGGGTAAATATCCCTACATAGATTGGATGATCTGTTTCTGTTTGTCACTTTAATCAATACCACGCATATATAAGGGGCATTGAGTTTTGCTTCTAATGAAAGTAAACAGAAGCACTAAAAAAGTTTAAATTACAGATTTCCAATGAGTTTGAAGAAATATGGGGAACAAAGGGATGGGTGGTGCCCATTCAACTCTTTAAGCCTGTGCCACTATTCTGTGATCATGGCTGATGTGCTTCTTAATTCCATTTGTCTCACTGTCTGCAAGATATTCCAAGCCCTTGTTTTATGTGCTAACTTTAAGGGTTTGTAGCGCTGCTTGTTAATTGGATTGCTGGGGGATATGGTGGTTTTGTCATTCAGAGGCCGTAGTTATGCTCTGGGGATACTGGTTCGAATCCCACCATAGCAGCCGAAGAACATCAATTGTAATTATAGAAGAGCTGGAATTAAGCTGGTCTCAGGAATGGAGACCATGAAACATTCATTGATTGTTGTTAAAACCCATCTGGTTCGCCAATAACCTTGAGAGAAGGAAATCTGCCATCCTTACCCAGCCTAGTCAAAATGTGACCCTAGTCCCCCAGCAATATGGTTAGTTCTGAACTGTCCTCTGAAATGGTCAAGCAAGACACTGGGCATGATTTTCCTGGCCCACCGTGCTGTTCGAGTAGCTCAGTGGGAGGACGGTGGGGAGGAGAGAAAAAACAGGAATTGCGAGAGGTGTCTGATTGGCGCAATCTTCCTGGTCCATTTTGTTGGACGTAATCAGCCTCACATCAGGGAACAGCGTAAGACTGATTACAATTTACTAATATAGATTTGCATCTTTTCTCATCTCACCGGTGGAGGTGCACACCAGCAGGGATCACATATATTCCTCATTAATGAGGATCAGGCACATTGACCTTATTGGTGGGACAAGAGGCCATTGAGGCTCCCTGGCAGGTTGGGGAAGGATGATTGCCCATGGGGTAGGGTAGTCTCCCTTGGGCAGTACCAGCCTGGCACCCTGGCAGTGTCAAGAGGGTGCGATTGGTCAGCTCTGGCCATCAGGAGGCCGGCAATCGGGAGGCCAGCAACAGGAGAAGCACTTGTCAACTGATTTCCAGTATACTGGGAGATTGACACATCCACTCCAAGCCCATCTGAAATCTGATGCCAACATCAACAGTGTTATTAGGCCCCACCAGCCACTCTCCCACCCGCTCCCCTCCCCATTGATATAAATCCCCTGACAGACTCTATAATATACTATCAGAAATTCATTCAACTAAGCTTGCCCAAAATTGGGTGCAAAAAACTCCTACATTAGCTCCCACCCATTGGATGTTTAATTGTTTTTTTTAGAAAAATCACGCCCATTCAGTTCAAGGACAATCAAGGATGGGCAACAAATGGTAGCCTTCCCAGTGACACCCATATCCCATTAAAGAAAAAAAACAAGATAGTGAAGGATGAAAATAGACAAATCCTTTTCTTGATAATCATGAAATTTACAGAAATGCAGCATCATATATGTTTGCATTCTCCTGCACCCCAATGGTGAGCAGTCTCCTTTTAAATTCCTTAAATCTGGAATTTTAAAATTTATATCATCCATCTCCAGAGAGAGTAAAACTGGTTTAAATCTTGAATTATACACCAAAGGAAGTATTGGTCCCAAAACGTGTGAGCAAAATATTCTCCAAATCAGATCTATGAAAATGCATCAGTATTGGTAATGTAATTATTAGTTATTTGTTCTACGGTTCTGGATTATTTTTCTTTCACCATTTCTTTATATTCTTTAGGTACAACAATAAACAAATAAGAAAATTAAGAAATTTAAATTAAAGTGATCGCACTTAAGGGGCACTGTTAAATAATGACAATAATCTACACCCCTCCTCTGTAATGAGGCCAAAGATTGGGAGTGTGGGACTGAAGTGCAACCAAAACATGAGAAGCACTCTTTCAAATTGACTATTTGAAGGGACAGCAAATTCTCACAGCCTACAGAATACTCCCACCGGCTACAAAAAAAGATTAAAGGCAGACTATGACTCAATGGTTGTACAGGACTGCTGTATACAATACTGTCCATGTCAAATCCACTGTAGAATAGGGATGGACAATTCAGTCTAACCACCCTCTCCACAGCCTACTGTCATTAATGGCTACCTTGGCCATGCCTCAGAAGCATGCCTCATGAGGAGGCCTTCTGAACTGTCCTCAACACCATGTGTCCAAAAGTTAGGAGTGTGGGGCTAAAAGGTAAATTGGACTCAATGAGCAATCTTTTCTCAGAATGGCTACACAGATATGGAACATGGAATCCTCAAGGCTGTAGGAAATCCAGGAGTCCTGAGAGTCTATCTTAACCAGTGGCCGCATAGGACTGCTTCAATATAATAATGAATAATATCTCTTTGCAATTCTTTAAGAGTGGCTGGTGTCTTTATAGCATTATACAAACACAACAAGGTATTCAGCACTGGTCAAACAGTGTGGCAGGAAGATTAAATACAAGTAGTACAGGTTGAACAGCTTTAGATCAGACTACATGGCATTAGGTGACATTATGATCAGGTGGCAGTGAATTCACTGAGTTTGAGTGTTGAAGTCACAATGGGGTGACTGCATATAAAAGCCTTGAAGACACAATGCAGAGGTAGAGCTCAAATAAGCAGGAAGATCCCATATGTTGAAACCACAGTGCATCATCTGTCAGTTCAGTGAGTTACACAGTGTGTCAAGAGGTCCAGCACCAGGTTAGTTCAGTTGGGAAAGGCAAGAGATCAGAATGTGAACTGAATTGATAGTCAGCAACTGAGAGTCAACCACAAAAACTGCCATGCAAACCAAGCAACAGTTACACTCACTCCAGTTACTACAGGAGAAGGAAAGCCAAAGTGATATTGCCAAAACGTCCACAAAATTCCCCAGTGTGAATTGGGGTGCATCTAAATTAAAACTGTTTAAACAGTACACAGAGCGGCAAATGATCCAAACAAGAAGGCCATAAAAATTCACCTAGAAATTGGGACAAAAGATCTATACAGGCTGAACTGATTAGCAGAAAAAGAATTAAATTCACTCCAAATGAAATGGACAACACTGGAAGAATATTTCAAAATCAGGCTGAATTTTGTTTTCATCGACTAGAGTCAGCATTATTTCAACAACAATTTACAGAATCCATAAGCCATTGCAACAACAAATGCAAAGAAAAGGGCACATATTGTAATTTTTCAAACAGAGCCCAAGAGATACTCCAAGGTTGGACCCAAGTTGGTAACAATCTTGACAGATCAATGAAGCTTATAGGTACTATGTACAATCCTAATTGTTGATGCACTCACTGGAACATGCAAATGTAGCAAGTCATGTACAAAGAACAAAGAACAAAACGGCACAGGAAACAGGCCCTTTGGCCCAACGAGCCCGCGCCGCCACCCACCCGTGATCCCTGTCTATGTTTATAGATCTATGGATTAAAATCCAAATTTGAGACAATTTAGGGAGAATTTGTTTTGCCAATTAGCCTAAGAGCACATCTTTGGGATGTGGGAGAAAACCGGAGCATTCGGAGAAAACCCACACAAGCACGGGGAGAATGCGCAAACTCCCACAGACACAGGCCCAAATACATGTATCTGCACAGCACGGCGATAGTCACTGAGCTGTCATGTTGCCCACCAAATGGTCCAGGTCAAGCGTACACTAATGACATGAAGCACTAGGATACCCTCGAAAAAATATCCAAGAGCAGCCCTCTCACGACCCATCGCATGTATAGCCCTCGTTCGACAACAAGGTGGGCCAAAGCACCTGTAGGATAAAAACTAGTACATCAATATCATCATCTATTTACACTCTTCCCAGGGATTCCCAAGGCTCATGATCCATATTTTAAGTCAGTTTTCTATACCCCTCCATTCTCATTCTGTTCATGTGCCCATCTAAGTATTTCTTAAATAACTCCAGATTGCCTGCCTCCACCACTTTACTTGGCAGCGCATTCCATAACCCCACCACCCTCTGTGTGAAAAAACTCCCTCTAGCATCCAAATTATACTTTACACCGCCTCACCCTAAGCCAGTGACCCCTCATGCTATTCGGGTCCATCCTAGGAAAAAGCTTAACCCTGTTTACTCTATCTATTCCCCTCATAATCTTGTACACCTCTATTAGATCTCCTCTAAGTCTACATCTTTCTAAGGAAAACAGTCCCAATTTGCCTAATCTCTCCTCGTAATTCAGACCTTCCATACCAGGCAGTGTCCTGGTAAACCTCCTCTGCACTCTCTCCAGAGTCTCCACGTTCTTCCAGTAGTAAGGCAACCACAACTGGCCACAGTATTCCAAATGAGGTCTAACCAACGTTTTATACAACTGCAACATTAAATGCCAGCTCTCGTACTCTATACCCCTTCCTATAAAGGCTAGCATATCATATGGTTTCTTCACAACCTTCTCCACCGGCTCTATCACCTTCAGAGACTTGTGCACCTGCACCCCCAGGTCCCTCTGCATTTCTATGCTCTTAACAGGTCTACCCTTTATCATATACCTCCCCGCTATATTCTTTCTCCCGAAATGCATCACCTCGCATTTATCGGGATTGAATTCCATCTGCCATCTATCTGCCCAAGCTACTAGCCTATCAATGTCCTGCTGGATCGCCTGACAATGCTCCTCACTATCCGCAAGTCCAGCCATCTTTGTATCATCTGCAAACTTGCTGATCACTCCACTCACTCCCTCTTCCAAGTCATTTATATATATTACAAATAGAAGAGGTCCCAGTACCAAGCCCTGCGGCACACCACTAGTGACCGACCTCCAGCTAGAAAAACACCCTTCCACTATTACTCTCTGTCTCCTATTACCAAGCCAGTTACTCATCCATCTAGCTACCTATGCTTGTATCCATGAGCCTTGATCTTTTCAACTAACCTCCCGTGAGGGACTTTGTCAAACGCCTTACTGAAATCTATGTAGATGACATCATGTGGAAAGTATGGCCTTCTGTGTACACCAAAGAATGGTCCAATCTTTAAATAATTCTGTCAGACATGTGGCAAAAAGTGCCATTGGCAGCAGCAATGCAGTAGAGCAAAGAGTCGTGCAGCTACAAAGAGCCATGCATTGATTCAAACAAACCACAACAACAATTATTTTCAAGCAATAAGAATGACCAGTTGCTGTTTGTAATTTTTATAAATGATCTGGATGAGGGTATTGAGGGATGGATCAGTAAATTTGCAGATGATACTAAAGTTGGTGGTGTGGTAGATAGTGAAGAGGGGTGTTTTAGTTTACAGAGTGACTTGGACAAGTTGCAGAGCTGGGCCGAGAGGTGGCAAATGGAGTTTAATGTGGAAAAGTGTGAGGTAATGCACTTTGGCAGGAACAATAAATGTGTAGAGTATAGGGCTAATGGTAGGGCTCTTAATAGTGTTGAGGAACAGAAGGATCTTGGTGTATGTGTCAATAGATCCCTGAAAGTAGGCAGTCAAGTGGATAAAGTTGTTAAGAAGGCATATGGAGTCTTAGCTTTTATTGGTAGGGGGATTGAATTTAGGAGCCGCAGCATCATGTTGCAACTGTACAAAACTCTAGTGCGGCCGCACTTGGAGTATTGTGTGCAGTTCTGGTCGCCACATTATAAGAAAGATGTGGAGGCATTGGAGAGGGTACAGAGGAGGTTTACCAGGATGTTGCCTGGTATGGAGGGCAGGTCCTATGAAGAGAGGTTGAAGGATTTGAGGTTGTTTTCGTTAGAAAGGAGGCGGCTAAGAGGGGATCTTATTGAAGCATATAAGATGATTAGAGGTTTAGATAGGGTGGACAGTGATAGCCTTTTTCCTAGGATGGAGAAAGCTAGCACGAGGGGACACAGCTTTAAATTAAGGGGTATGAGTTATAGGACGGATATCAGAGGTAGGTTCTTTACTCAAAGAGTGATTAGGGAGTGGAATGCCCTGCCTGCAGCTGTTGTAGATGCGCCAAGTTTGGTGGCGTTTAAGAGGTTAATTGATAAGTATATGGAAGAGAAGGGAATGGTTTAGTTTGGAGGGGCATTGCTTTATATTTTGGTCGGCACAACATCGAAGGCCGAAGGGCCTGTTCTGTGCTGTATTGTTCTATGTTCTATGTTCTATGTATCCTGTAAGAAATGGGCTAAATTTTTTACTGCAAAACTTTTAACTTTTATAATGGTTCAATAATATCATGTTATATATTTAACAGCTTTAAGAGCCAATCACATGATTTGATATCAATAGGGATGGAGAGACTGCTGTTGTACTATTAATTTGTAAAGCAAGAGCTGCTAGAATAAATCTGTTGTTTTTAGTTTGAATCGACATATGCAAAGTCTTTTTCTTTTTGTTTAAATCCCACACCTCCAACATAGTTAGAATACCACAGAAGGAAAATTGGTAATGTTGTTGCGCTTGTGGTACAATCTGTTTTAACCCTTATGTGATGGATAAAGAATTGCGAGTAGACATCTCGTTTGTACAACCAATATTTATTTAATCCACACAATCAATAATCACCCACTCAACCAAGAATAAGTTACCTTACAGAAAATACTGAAGTTCAAGTTCAATACAAGACCTTGACTTAACTTTGCATAACTGGCAAGTACCCAAGCACATATTGGCCTTTATCTGTGAGTTGGTCTCGGTAGTCCTCTGCATAGTCTGGCCTGGCAGTCTGGCTCTGGTCTTCTTCCCTTCTTGCGTATGGTGGCTCTCCCCGTGCTGGTCATTGCTGGCGACAGTCACCATTGTTGTCAGAGAGACAGAGAGATTCTTAGTTGTGCAGCACCATTTATATCCCTTTTAGGTTTTGTGCTCCTTTTGGCATTGCCAATCAATTGATCAGGACTTGATCACCCTGATCAATAAACTCCAATTAAGTACGCCACACCAATCTCTGAGTGTATCCCTAACGGCCATGTCTATAGAATGCACACCTCCCTCCCAAATAAGAGGTTAAGTGTCCGTATGTCTGGTCAAAAACCCAGTTTGACCAGAAAATCCCTTTAGTCCTAGAGATGACCCATATCATGTGTATTCACATCCATTCTCATGGATAATCCCTATATTCTCTAAAGACCCTCAGTCCGACCCGGTTGTCAGTGATTATGGCGAGCTCTAATATCATTACCAGGGCTTTTCCTGATATCCCTTTGCCATCATCATTGAACCAGACTTTGGTCGTCTGTCACATCTGGCAGTCAGATAACTCGGGGAGTTTCTTACCATAAATTGGTTTCCATTTGTTTGTCACTAACTCAAGATGGAACCTGTCCACTGCATACCTGCTCTAGGTTTTCCCTTAGCTGTTCCATCATCCACTGTCCACATGCACTACATAAAGTCCAGTTCTGTGTCGGTCATCACCCTCTAATTTTTCCCTGATAATTTGATTGTTTGTTTTGGTGTGTCCTTCTAATACAGCTACCATGTGGCTGCTGGCTGGGTTCTCAGTCAGTTCCCCTTCAGCATCTTGCTGATTGTCCTCATTGATAGAATTCAGTGTCTGTTTAACCTCTTTGATCAAAATCCTAAGTTTAATGTCCAAGTCAGCTAAATCAAGGGTATTGATGGTTGCTACCCCTAACCCCTATGCTGTGGTCATGTCATTGACAAACTCCCACTTGGATCTTTCCTGTCTTTCATGCATTCCTATCTTCCATCCTAACAGTCTACGAGTTAAACAGAGGCATAACCTTTTAAGTTGAGGACGTTCACCTTAGTAATGGATAGGGATAGGCATGAAGCTGGGGGCAGTAGTTATAGCTGGGGGAAGGGTAATTATGAGGCCATCAGGAGAGAATTAGGGTGCATAGATTGGACTAGGAAACTACAGGGACTGGGAACATCTGGAATGTGGAGCTTATTCAAGGAGCAGCTGCTGCGAGTCCTTGATAAGTATGTCCCTGTCAGGCAAGGAGGAAATGGTCGAGTAAGAGAACCTTAGTGTACGAAAAAAGTTGATTTGCTGGTTAAAAGGAAAAAGGAGGCTTATGTCAGGATGAGGCTTGAAGGCTCAGTTAGTGCAATGGATAGCTATAGATTAGCCAGGAGGGAGCTAAAGAGTGAATTGAGGAGAGCTAAAAGGGGACACGAGAAGACTTTGGCTGATAGGATTAAGGAGAATCCTAAAGCTTTCTTTAGATATGTTAAGAATAGAAGATTGGTTAGGCAAGATTAGGGCCAGTCATAGACAGCAGTGGGAAGTTGTGCGTGGAGCCTGAGGAGATTGGAGAGGTACTGAATAAATATTTCTCTTCGGTATTCACACAGGGTGATGTAAATGTAGTTATGGAGAACACTGAGGTACAGGGTAGCAAACTGGAAGGTATCGAAGTAGATAGGGAGGATGTGCTAGATATTCTCGAGGGTTTGAAGTTGGATAAGTCCCCTGGGCCGGACGGGATTTACCCTAGGATTCTCTGGGAGGCAAGAGAGGAGATTGCAGAGCCTCTGGCTCTGATCTTCAGGTCGTCGTTGGTTACGGGTGTGGTTCCGGAGGACTGGAGGATAGCGAATGTGGTCCCGTTGTTCAAGAAGGGGAAGAGAGACCTTCCAGGGAATTATAGGCCAGTGAGTCTTACTTCTGTTGTGGGCAAAGTATTGGAGAGAATTATTAGGGATAGGATTTATAGTTATTTAGAGAGAAATGAATTGATTGGGGATAGTCAGCATGGTTTTGTGAAGGGTAGGTCGTGCCTTACTAACCTCATTGAGTTTTTTGAAAAAGTGACCAAAGAGGTGGATGGGGGTAAGGCGGTTGATGTGGTATATATGGACTTTAGTAAGGCGTTTGATAAGGTGGCCCATGGAAGACTTCTGCAGAAAATGCAGATGTATGGGATAGAGGTGATTTAGCTAATTGGGTTAGGAATTGGCTAGCAGATAGAAGACAGAGGGTGGTGGTTGATGGGAGATATTCATCGTGGAGTTCGGTGACAAGTGGTGTACCTCAGGGGTCTGTTTTGGGGCCCTGCTGTTTGTAATTTTTATAAATGATCTGGATGAGGGTATTGAAGGATGGATTAGTAAATTTGCAGATGACACTAAAGTTGGTGGAGTGGTAGATAGTGAAGAGGGGTGTTATAGTTTGCACAGAGACTTGGACAAGTTGCAGAGCTGGGCCGAGAGGTGGCAAATGGAGTTTAATGTGGAAAAGTGTGAGGTAATGCACTTTGGCAGGAATAATAAATGTGTAGAGTATAGGGCTAATGGTAGGATTCTTAATAGTGTTGATGAACAGAAGGATCTTGGTGTATATGTGCATAGATCCCTGAAAGTAGGCAGTCAAGTCGATAAGGTTGTTAAGAAGGCATATGGAGTCTTAGCTTTTATTGGTAGGGGGATTGAATTTAGGAGCCGCAGCATCATGTGCAACTGTACAAAACTCTAGTGCGGCCGCACTTGGAGTATTGTGTGCAGTTCTGGTCCCCACATTATAAGAAAGATGTGGAGGCATTGGAGAGGGTACAGAGGAGGTTTACCAGGATGTTGCCTGGTATGGAGGGCAGGTCTTATGAAGAGAGGCTGAGGGATTTGAGGTTGTTTTCGTTAGAAAGGAGGCGGCTAAGAGGGGACCTTATCGAAACATATAAGATGATTAGAGGTTTAGATAGGGTGGACAGTGATAGCCTTTTTCCTAGGATGGAGAAAGCTAGCACGAGGGGACACAGCTGTAAATTAAGGGGTGATAGTTATAGGACGGATATCAGAGGCAGGTTCTTTACCCAAAGGGTGGTTCGGGAGTGGAATGCCCTGCCTGCAGCAGTTGTAGATGCGCCAAGTTTGGTGGCGTTTAAGAGGTTAGTTGATAAGTATATGGAAGAGAAGGGAATGGTTTAGTTTGGAGGGGCATTGCTTTTTATATTGGTCGGTGCAACATTGAAGGCCGAAGGGCCTGTTCTGTGCTGTAATGTTCTATGTTCTATGTTCTATAGTTGGGTCCCAGCAATATCCACCACTACAGGTACCAATTTGTGGCGAATGTTGTCATACAAAGTTTTCCCTGTGTGTTTTAGTATCAATCCATTCTGTGGTCCAGGGGTGGCTTCAGGACAAATCGAGTGGGATGAGTTTGGGTTTGGCTTCAGCTCAGTTCTTATTTCATACAATCCAAAGTTCCCCTCTGAGTGTCCTGGGATACCACTGCCTGTGCTCTAATCCTTTTTCTGGGCTTTTGGACAGACATCTAATTTCAGGGCATCCATTATTTGAAAATCCTCACCAATCCCCTACTATGATAACATTTAGTTGAACTGCCATTTGGTTTTTTGCATACCAGCCACTGGCTGTTACACCCAAACATTATATTCTTATCAAGGTACACCCATAACAGACCCTCTCCCCACATTCCCCTGCGTCAGGTGGGGCAAATCATAAATAACCAGGAAAGTACAAGTTCATCTTGCTTGAAGTGTTATGTGTGCTTATCCCGACGATGAGTCCAATGAGGTAGATTGTAGATTGCATCTCTGTCATTGATCTCTTCAGGACAGCGAAGGACAATGTAATTTCTGCTGTTATTGCATCCAATATTTGATGTATACACATATTTTTAAACTGTCCATGCCCCCCCCTAACTTTTTTTTTGGACACTTATTGACAGTGGTGTGGTCAGGAGGATCTGGCTATATCAATTGTTGCTTGCATGTTGTAGGTTTTTTTAAATTCTAATTGTGAAGCACTACAGACCAAACTCGATAAATAGACAAGTCATGGGGTGATCAGAAAAGAGCTTATATAGGTGGCCAGTTTTAGTCTAGCAGCCATTAACTATAGGGATTCAAATAGCACTAGAGTCAATTTATATTGACCTGCAGAGATGTCCATTCTATAAGTGTCTTGGAGTTTGAAGGCATGTAAAATTTAGTACAAATTCCTCTAAGAGTTGAAAATGTAGCCTTTTAACATTCGGGGCAAAGAGACGACCCTTCCATCTTCAGAACACTGGAAATAGAATTCTGTGTCACTTGGAACGCTAAGGGGCTGGTTAAGAGCAGCTGCATATTGTACCAGGGTTTTGCACTGTAAGAGTTTTGTTTGTTTCATTTCCTGGTGAAAATGGAGCCCAGTCGCCTTGACGATTTTAAAATTTAGCACAGTTGCCTCAAAGATTTGTACAGTTGCCGTAATGATGTCTCAATTAGAGAAAGGCAGTGAAAGAGCACGGTGTCTGATTAACCTGGCTAATTGTACTAGCAGTGTACAAATGAGTCGGGAAACGAGTCAGTTGTATTTAACCGTGGACATTTTACAATCGGTCGGTCATGGTCGATCAGCAAGCTAGCAGGTTTTTTTTTTAAGTGGGTGCTTCCATCAGAGATTCTTGTACTGTGTATTGGTCAATGCTGTAGGTGGAATTTCATCATTTGGAGCACATCAGATTCCTTCATTCAGCATTTCCATTAACCAACCACCCAACAGAGACTCATCTTCAGAATCATTTGTCTCACGGGGCTCCATCACAATCTCCCCACCTGTTTCCATACCCGGGTCTGTTCGTTGGACTGCACTGTTGGGTCTGCGTTTGAATCAAGGTTCAGGGATCCTTCATCCTTGTCTTCCAATCTAATTAGTTTAAGTGCATGGTCCCTTATCCACGTGGGGGATGCTGCATCAGGTATTCCCATCAAAATAATCTAGCGTCGTTTAGTCAGACCCTCACCCTTGGGTCTGGAGCCATTAAGGTTTATATTTACAGGGGAATCCATAATGCTGTGAGGGTCGATATCTAGCAAATCACTCCAGTCCTCTAGGGTGCCCAAGTCTCCAGTTATGTCTGGGTCAATCAACATCCCACAGGCACTTCAGGTGTGGACGAGGCTCTGGGCTGTAGCGTGGTAGGACTAAGGGTCCGGTGTGAACCTGAAAGTGGATGAGAAGGTGTCCAGGAAAATACATTTCCTGGGTGAGAACATTCCAGTCGCCTAATGCGACTTAGAGATCCTCCCTTATCTCTAAGGAGAGATGGTGGAAGTGATTATTCTGAGTTCTGTAAGCTTTTTGTTGATTGACATGGAACCAACCATGGGTTTTCCCGTTGGTAATCAGGACATTATACATTGAGGGGCTTATTTTGTCAGTGATGATGTGCGAAGCTGCATATCTCAGGGTCAAGAAAGATTTGGAGTTATAGAGGGAAATCATCACCTGCTGGCCAACTGTATGTTCTACTGGGTGTATCCTTTTATCAGAATATACCTTGCTGTGTTTATTTTTAATTCCTAATTGGACAGCTGTGACGAACTGTGTTGCTTTAATGTTTTCGGTTATCTGCTGGATGGTTTTCTCATGGGTGAGTGCTGTAATAGCAGGCCCAGTTAATTCAAACCCCAATAAATAGTCAGCTCTCTTCATAGGTCAGCCAGTCATTAATGTTTGGGGAGTGAATCCCGTAGAACTGGAAACAGTGTTACATACCATCATGCGGGCAAAGGGAAGTATTGTATCTCATGTTGTGTTGTCTTGCTGCACTGTCTTTCTAATGATCCCTTTTACCATTAGGTTCATGGGCTCTATGATTCCATTGGATTGTGGATGGCAGGCGATATGGAATCTCGGCTTAATGTCAAACATAGCCATCCCATAAAACGTGTCCCTTGGTCGGACTCTATGCTGTGGGGAAGATCCCATCATATAAACACCTGCTGGACTAATATCTTTGCGGTGGCCTTCGCTGTGTTGGATCTAGTGGGGAAATGCCTCGACCCATTTGGTGAAAGTATCTATTATTACCAAGACATATTTAAATCCATTCCTACATGGTGGCAGTGAGCTGATACAATCAATTTGGAGATTTGTCCTGCGGCATTCTACCAGGTACGTATCTCAGCTCCACTTTTCTGTCATACCTATTGGGTTTGTTCTGGGCATAAACTTAAAAATTGTTGATACAATGGGCAACATCATCATGCCGTTCGGGCCACCAACGTAATTCTTTTAATTGCTCGGTTGTTGTCTCCATGTTCTGATGGCCATGTCTGTCAAGGTACTGGTAGATGAGCTGATTTCTATCTTGGGTAGGGATTATATATGTGCCTGCCTTTAATATCAAACCATCTTAAATCTATATTTTGTCCTTCCATTTCTTATATGCGACTGGATAGACTCCTTCTAAAATTTGTTTTAGCGAACGGTCAGTGCCTGGACCAGATCGGCTATATTATAATAGAACAATAGAACAATAGAACAATACAGCACAGAACAGGCCCTTCGGCCTTCGATGTTGTGCCGACCAAAATAAAAAGCAATGCCCCTCCAAACTAAACCATTCCCTTCTCTTCCATATACTTATCAATTAACCTCTTAAACGCCACCAAACTTGGCGCATCTACAACAGCTGCAGGCAGGGCATTCCACTCCCTAATCACTCTTTGCGTAAAGAACCTACCTCTGATATCCGTCCTATAACTCATACCCCTTAATTTAAAGCTGTGTCCCCTCGTGCTAGCTTTCTCAATCCTAGGAAAAAGGCTATCACTGTCCACCCTATCTAAACCTCTAATCATCTTATATGCTTCAATAAGATCCCCTCGTAGCCGCCTCCTTTCTAACGAAAACAACCTCAAATCCTTCAACCTCTCTTCATAGGACCTGCCCTCCATACCAGGCAACATCCTGGTAAACCTCCTCTGTACCCTCTCCAATGCCTCCAACTCTTTCTTATAATGTGGGGAACAGAGCAGCACACAATACTCCAAGTGCGGCCGCACTAGAGTTTTGTACAGTTGCAACATGATGCTGCGGCTCCTAAATTCAATCCCCCTGCCAATAAAAGCTAAGACTCCATATGCCTGCTTAACAACTTTATCCACTTGACTGCCTACTTTCAGGGATCTATTGACACATACACCAAGATCCTTCTGTTCCTCAACACTATTAAGAGCCCTACCATTAGCCCTATACTATACACATTTATTGTTCCTGCCAAAGTGCATTACCTCACACTTTTCCACATTAAACTCCAGTTGCCACCTCTCGGCCCAGCTCTGCAACTTGTCCAAGTCACTCTGTAAACTAAAACACCCCTCTTCACTATCTACCACACCACCAACTTTAGTATCATCTGCAAATTTACTGATCCATCCATCAATACCCTCATCCAGATCATTTATAAAAATTACAAACAGCAGGGGCCCCAAAACAGACCCCTGAGGTACACCACTTGTCACCGAACTCCACGATGAATATCTCCCATCAACCACCACCTCTGTCTTCTATCTGCCAGCCAATTCCTAATCCAATTAGCTAAATCACCCTCTATTCCACACATCTGCATTTTCTGTAGAAGTCTTCCATGGGCCACCTTATCAAACGCCTTACTAAAGTCCATATATACTACATCAACCGCCTTACCCCCATCCACCTCTTTGGTCAATTTCTCAAAAAACTCAATGAGGTTAGTAAGGCATGACCTACCCTTCACGAAACCATGCTGACTATCCCCAATCAATTCATTTCTCTCTAAATAACTATAAATCCTATCCCTAATAATTCTCTCCAATACCTTGCCCAACAACAGAAGTAAGACTCACTGGCCTATAATTCCCTGGAAGGTCTCTCTTCCCCTTCTTAAACAATGGGACCACATTCGCTATCCTCCAGTCCTCCGGAACCACACCCGTAACCAACGAGGACCTGAAGATCAGAGCCAGAGGCTCTGCAATCTCCTCTCTTGCCTCCCAGAGAATCCTAGGGTAAATCCAGTCCGGCCCAGGGGACTTATCCAACTTCAAACCCTCGAGAATTTCTAACACATCCTCCCTATCTACTACAATACTCCCCAATTTGCAACCTTGTACCTCAGTGCTCTCCATAGCTACATTTCCAGCACTCTGCGTGAATACCGAAGAGAAATATTTATTCAGTGCCTCACCAATCTCTTCAGGCTCCACGCACAACTTCCCACTGCTGTCTATGACTGGCCCTAATCTTGCCCAAACCAATCTTCTATTCTTAACATATCGAAAGAAAGCTTTAGGATTCTCCTTAATCCTATCAGCCAACATCTTCTCGTGTCCCCTCTTAGCTCTCCTCAATTCACTTTTTACTTCCTTCCTGGCTAATCTATAGCTATCCATTGCACTATCTGAGCCTTCAAGCCTCATCCTGACATAAGCCTCCTTTTTCTTCTTAACCAGCAAATCAACTTTTTTCGTACACCAAGGCTCTCTTACTCGACCATTTCCTCCCTGCCTGACAGGGACATACTTATCAAGGACTCGCAGCAGCTGCTCCTTGAATAAGCACCACATTCCAGATGTTCCCAGTCCCTGTAGTTCCCTAGTCCAATCTATGCACCCTAATTCTCTCCTGATGGCCTCATAATTACCCTTCCCCAGCTATAACTACAGCCCCCAGCTTCATGCCTATCCCTGTCCATCACTAAGGTGAACGTAACCGAATTGTGGTCACGATCACCAAAATGTTCACTAACTTCCAAGCCTAACACCTGGTCTGGCTCATTGCCCAGCACCAAATCCAATGTAGCCTCACCTCTAGTTGGCCTCTCTACATACTGAGTCAAAAAAACTTCCTGCACACTCTGTACGAAAACTGACCCCTCTAACGAGCTAGAGCTATAGCTATTCCAATCAATATTAGCAACGTTAAAGTCCCCCATCACAATTACCCTACTACTTTCACTCCTAATCAGAATTGACTTCGCAATCCTTTCCTCAACCTCTCTAGAACTATTAGGAGGTCTGTAAAAGACTCCCAACAGGGTGACCTCTCCTCTCCTGTTTCTAATCTCAGCCCATACTACCTCAACAGACAAGTCCTCATCAAACTTCTTTTCTATCACCGTGATACAGTCTTTGACCAATAACGCCACTCCTCCCCCCCTTCTACCTCCTTCTCTACTCCGACTAAAGCATTTGTACCCCGGAACCTGCAACATCCATTCCTGTCCCTGCTCTACCCAAGTCTCTGAAATGGCCACAACATCGAAGTTCCAGGTACTGGTCCAAGCTGCAAGTTCCTCCCCCTTATTGCGAATACTCCTTGCATTAAAGTATACGCATCTCAAACCATGCCCCACCCCACCCGTACGCCACTGTGTTTTACAACTCTCCTCTATAACCCCCTTACTCTCATCCCTCTCGGCACCCCAACTACTTAGGATCCCACCCCCCACCCCCGAATCAGTTTAAAGCCCCCATCATAGCCTTAGCAAATTTTCCTCCCAAGATATTAGTCCCCCTCTGGTTCAGGTGTAGACCATCTCTCTTGAAGAGGTCCCACCTATCCCAGAATGAGTCCCAATTGTTAAGGAACCTGAACCCCTCCCTCCGGCACCATCCACGCAGCCATGAGTTCAAACTATCCCTTTCTCTGTTCATCTCTAAACTATCTCTTGGCACAGGCAAGAGTCCAGAGATAACCACTCTGCCTGTTATGGACCTAAGCTTCCACCCTAACTCCATAAATTTCTGTTTAATATCCCCTTCCCTTGTCCTACCTACATCATGTGTCCCCACATGAACTATGACTTGGGGCTGACTCCCCTCACCCTTAAGAATCTTAAAAACCCGATCTGCAACATCCTGGACCCCAGCCCCTGGGAGGCAACACACCAGCCCTGAGTCCTGTTTATTACTATTTACCCTCCTATCTGTCCCTCTAACTATGGAGTCTCCTATAACTAGGCCTAATCTCTTATTCCCCCCACCCACCTGAGCATTCTCAGCAGTCTCACCCCCAGAGACCTGCTCCCTTTGGTCAGCTCCAGTTGATTCTTCCTCAACTGTAGCCTCCAAGACAGAAAATTTATTTGAGGGGAACAGCCCCAGGGGATTGTCTCCCCGATTGCTTCTTACCCCTCCTCCTAATAGTTACCCAATTATCACTTTTAGGAGTTACAATCTCTTTGTTACTCCTGCCTATATCCTCCTCAACCTCTCGAATTACCCTGAGCTCCTCTAATTCCAGCTCCAGCTCCTTAACACGATCCTCAAGGAGCTGCAAATGTGCACACTTCCTGCAGGTGTAATCAGCAGGAACACTACTGGTGTCCCTCACCTCATACATACCGCAGGAGGTGCAACGTAGTGCCTGCACTGCCATCACTGTTACTTTAACTGTTATTAGTTTGGCAGATGGCCACAACATTTATTCGGTCTCCCACAGGTGGCTACCAATACTGTCCCATACAAGCACCGGGCTGGGCTAATGCATCGGCCTCACAGTTAGCAGGTGGGGAGGTCCTGTGATGGCTTTTGACCTTAACAATTCCATACGTGAACCTCTTTGGTGGGCTGCAGAACATAATTTAATAAGGTGCCAAAGGTAGGAGCTTTCCATCTGCAGAGATGAAGTCTCTGGCTTCCTATAATGGTAGGAACTCAATCAGGCTGTTGCATGTGTACATGCTATCAGTAAGGTATTTTTGTAAGGAGGTTGCCCAAGCAGATGTTGGCCTTTATCTGCATGCTGGTCTCGGCAATCCTTTGTGTAGTCCGGTCTAGCACTCTGGCTTTGGTCTTCCTTCCTTCTCGGGTGTGGTGGCTCTCCTTGTGCTGGTTGTTGCTGGTGACCGTTACCACTGTTGTCAAAGAGAGAGAGATTCTTGGTTGCACTTTATACCCCGTTAGGTTTCACATTCCTTTTGGCAATTGCCAATCAATTGATCAGGACTTGATCACCCTGATCAATAAACTCCAATCAGGTGCTATCGCACCAATCTCTGGGTATGATCCCAACAGCCATGTCTGTAGGTGCTAGGGGCACGTAGAGTTCACACCTCCCTCCCAAATAAGGGATTATGGTGCCTCTATGTCTGGTAAACAACCCAGTTCAACCAGAGAGTCCTTTTTGTCCTGGAGATGACCAATATCCTGTGTATTCAGTCATCAGAGTTGCAGCCTGTTTCTCTCTGTTTTTAGGTTGCAGCCTGTCATTTCAGTTCTTGCCCAATTGTCTCAGAGTGCTTTACAAATCACCATCTTTAGCCACAATGTGTTAGGATTTTGTTCTATTGAGGAAATATCCCAGGTAGGGAAAAGAAAACATTAGTTCTCACCCTTTAATATTAGCAGGCTGGGAAAGGGCAACAGAATTAAAGCTTAAAGTGCCAGGAAGACCAAGAAAGAAAATGATATTTATGATTTTAAAAGAAGTTTTTTTCTGATCAGAGAAGTATGAGATTTCAGGCAGTATCTGGAATATTTGAAAAGAAAGAATGCTTTGCTCTATGGTTAGGGCTATTTGAAAAACAAATACCAAATCAACACTCTTCAGAGTAAAAAGGGAAGTACTAGAAAGACAGTAAAATTTAAAAACATATATACTCAGCAGTTTCATGTCATTAGTGCCTGGAAGAAAAAGAATGGATCAATTAGAATCCAAATGACCTCTCAATGAAGAAAATGGATCTTGGAGTCCCCATACAGAATGTTTTTAGTACTTTGTACAAATAATACAATAGCAGATGTGTTGCCATTCCATCTTTTCTCAGTACTATAGGAAGTAAAATCTTCCATTTGCTCCAACTCTTGGCACATTCAGCAAAGCAATGAATCAAAACTTACGATGCCTTGGCAAAAATCCTTGAAGAGCATTACTTAGCCATGCTAAAATTCTCTGAACAGGCACCGGAGTATGGTGATTAGGAGATTTTTATAATAACTTGATTGCAATGTTAATGTAAGCCTACTCGTGACTACTAAACTTACTTACCTACTCTCCAAAACAGAATGATTCAGGTTCCATGGAAGGAAAATGAGCAAAAGCATTGCTCAGTTTGTGGCAACTTTAAAAATGCTGACACATTTAAACTTTAAAAATGCTGTCACTAAGTTTAGCGAGTCATTAGAAGATATTCTTCAAGATCATCTAATTTGTCGTCTTCAGAATGAAGCTATCAAAAGAAAATTGTTTACTGAACATTTGACTTTAAAGACAGCAGTAGAAATTACAGTGACAGTGGGACTGTCTGCTGAAGAGGCTTCAAAATTTGGTGCAATAATGAAGAGCCACAAAGCTAGTAAAAACAGCAACCAGCATTTCACAGATGCTCCAAAATGGGTCAATGAATGAATGCTGGAGCAAGGATAATCAATGCAAGAAATGTGGAAAAATTGATTAAATTTTAAAAGTTTATTGGGCTAGACCAGCTTCTTTTGAAGAATATTCAGAAGAATCAGGGTATCTTTAAGGAGAAGAACAAGTTGCAATTTACAACATAAGAAAATAATTATGACTGAGGAAGAGAATGTCCAGAAATATGAAGAACCCCAGCTGAATACTTTAGCCATGCAGGATGAATCACAGATTCTGGATGATTTCAAAGTTAAATAAACAATATATTATGATGGAGGTTGATACTGCTGTTGCTGTATCTTAATTCCTGAGACTACATACTATCAAAAGTTGAAGTGTCTTCCTTTAAAACCAGCTGATATGATTTTAAGAACAGACACCATCATTAAAAGGTTACATCACAGACAATGTAGAGTTGAATGGACAAATAGCAGAGTTGCCTTTCCATTTGGTCAGTGGTAATTTTCCAGCCCTATTTGGGAGATCACAGTTGGAGAAGATAAAGCTTAATAGGAGTGCTGTCCACAGACTAATTTTTGGCAAAACAGATCTACAGCATCTACTGGGTGAATGCAAAAGTATTGGATACGCAAGCATTGGATAAATTCAAAAGTGTATTCAGAGAGACATCTCACTCAGAAGAAGGGAGTTCAAGTAAAATTCCAGATAAAGCCTAACAGTCAACCAAAAAAAGTCTTGAAAAGTGGTGCCATATGCAATTCATCCCAAGATCAAAGAATTAGCATGACTTTTTAAACACTGGTGGTTAGAGCCCATTACAAAGAGTGATTGGGTATTGTCCCTCCCATAAAACCAGATGTTTTTGTGGTGATTTTAAAAACAATGAATCCAATGTTTTGTGCTAATCAATATCTGCATCCTTTAATTAAAATTTATTTATTTATCAGGTGGACAGAAATTCAGCAAGATTGATATTTTACAAAATGTAGCCACTGAATCTAAACCATTTCTTCCCATCATTATTCAAAGCTCTTTTAAATTATAAAATATTGCTTTTTGACCTAATATCCACATCAACCCTATTCCACCTACTTTCATCATATTGAAGTCAATGAAACTCAAACTGGAGAGAGCTATGTAAACTATGCTGCCAACTTGTGGTATTACAACAATATATCTGATACTACTCCACAAAGGCAATAGCTCTTGTTTGTTTGGTCTTTCCTTGGAGCTGCCTTTCTTTGGGAATGATTAACTTCACCTGGAAAGATGAAGTTTTGAGGAAGCCAGAACAGCTGTGTGGGAATTTCTGGGGCATGCGGAGTAAGTATCGAAACCTTTCTTTATTCACCCCATAAGGAAGGTAAAATACACCTAAAGGCATGAAAGACAGGCTATGCTTAGTTATTCTATCTCTTAATTATACGATTAAAGTCTTCATTTGAGTTCAGCCCTGCAGCTCTGGGGCTGAGATATTTGAGAGTTTACAATCCATTTTGAAAAGTGTACAGTCAGTTGCCCTGAAGGAATACTGTAACAAAACACCGCCTTAGCTTGAAGAGCATCTTTGGGTCATTGAACAAAGAACAAAACAGCACGATAAACAGGCCCTTCAGCCCAACAAGCCCGCGCCGCCACCCCGATGTTCCCACCTCTACCCGCGATCCCCATCCATGTCTATAGATCTATGGATTAAAAACCAAATTTGAGACAATTTAGGGAGAATTTGTTTTGCCAATTAGCTTAAGAGGACTTCTTTGGGATGTGGGAGAAACCGGAGCACCCGGAGAAAACCCACGCAAGCACGGGGAGAATGCGCAAACTCCCACAGACACAGGCCCAAATCCATGTATCTGCACAGCACAGCGATAGTCACTGAGCTGTCGTGTTGCCCATCAAATGGTCCAGGTCAAGCGTACACTAACGACGTGAAGCACTAGGATACTCTCGAAAAAAATCCAAGAGCAGCCCTCTCACGACCCATCGCGTGTATGCCCCTTGTTAGACAACAAGGTGGACCAAAGCACCTGTAGGATAAAAACAAGTACATCAATATCATCATCTATTTACACACTTCCCAGGGACTCCCAAGGCTCATGATCCCTATTTTAAATCAGTTTTCTATACCCTCCATTCCCATTCTGTTCATGTGCCCATCTAAGTATTTCTTAAATAACTCCAGAGTACCTGCCTCCACCACTTTACTTGGCAGCGCATTCCATACCCCCACCACCCTCTGTGTGAAAAAATTCCCTCTAGCATCCAAATTATACCTTACTCCCCCTCACCCTAAGCCCGTGACCCCTCGTGCTATTCGAGTCCATCCTAGGAAAAAGCTTAACCCTGTTTACTCTATCTATCCCCTTCATAATCTTGTACACCTCTATCAGATCTCCTCTAAGTCTACGTCTTTCCAAGGAAAACAGTCCCAATTTGCCTAATCTCTCCTCGTAACTCAGACCTTCCATACCAGGCAGCATCCTGGTAAACCTCCTCTGCACTCTCTCCAGAGTCTCCACGTCCTTCCGGTAGTAAGGCGACCAGAACTGGACGCAGTATTCCAAATGAGGTCTAACCAGCGTTTTATACAACTGCAACATTAAAGGCCAGCTCTTGTACTCTATACCCCTTCCTATAAAGGCTAGCATAATATATGCTTTCTTCACAACCTTCTCCACTTGCTCTGCCACCTTCAGATACTTGTTCACCTGCACCCCCAGGTCCCTCTGCATTTCTATACTCTTAATAGGTCTACCTTTTATCATATACCTCCCCACTACATTCTTTCTCCTGAAATGCATTACCTCACATTTATCAGGATTGAATTCCATCTGCCATCTATCTGCCCAAGCTACCAGCCTATCAATGTCCTGCTGCATCACCTGACAATGCTCTTCACTATCCACAAGTCCAGCCATCTTTGTATCATCTGCAAACTTGCTGATCACTCCACTTACTCCCTCTTCCAAGTCATTTATATATATTACAAATAGAAGAGATCCACTACTGAGCCCTGCGTTGGTTATCCATGCTGCCTTGGTTATCCACGTTTGAAGCTACATATCTCCAGTACAATATCAGTGAACTATGGCTAGATGAGGAGGGGCGTGGAGAGACAATGGCAATAATAGTGATGTTATCACTGATTATTAATCCAGAAACTCAGCTAATAGCCTGGGGATGTGGGTTCAGATCTCACCACCATGGATGATGGAATTTGAATTCAGTTAAAAAAATCGAATTAAGAGTCTACCGATGACCATGAAACCATTGTCAATTGTCAGAAAAACTCTTCTTCTTCACTTATCTCTTTTAGGGAACAAAAGCTGTCATCTTTACCTCAACTAGCCTACATGTGACTCCAGAGCTACAGTAATGTGGCTGATTTTCAACTGCCCTTAGGCAACTAGGCATGGGCAATAAATACTAGCCAGCCAGTGATACCCATGTCTCACAAATGAATAAAAAAAAAATTCTGGGTGGGATCTGTCTGTGCAAGAAGCTTGAGCAAGCAAGTTCAAGTGGCAACACCCAGAGATTTTAATGCCTTGCTCTCATTTCCATATCTGGCATAACATCTACTGAACCTGACAGGAATCATTGCCAGGCTAATGGATAGGAGCAGAGAATTGGAGTGGCAGGAACTCATTATCAGGCAGCTATGCAAACATTCTGCTTTCTTTCTCTTTTCAATACAAGAATTAATCAAATAGGCAAATTAACTATTTAAACAAATTGACAGCCCCTAAAGGGACACATTCTCTCTTTAAACTCAAGTTACCTCAAAGTCATCTGGCAAATCAACAGATAAACAGATAGAATCAAATTAAGGGATATCCCCTTAAAGCAAGATTGTAAAATTGAGCAAGTTCTTTTTCATATAAAAGATCCTATTTAGTCAAATCAAATGTTTTGAAGGTTGAGGAAGCCTTTGGGCTGTGTTCCAGTCCCATAAGGCTTTAAATGGGCCAGTGGGCACCACATGCTCCTTCTCCAACAACATCTGACCATGGTATATAACTGGCAGACAGTCAGACTGGACAACTCCCTCGATCTCCCATTGCCTGGATCTGTTAATGGTCTGCTTGACCAGGAGTAGATTTACAATGTGGTCCTCTCTTTAGATTCTTCTTATTCCTATTTTGGACAAATCAATTGAAATAAATGAACAAATTAAGGGGCAACATTTGCTTCTTTTCTATCTGGACCTAGTGATACAAGTTCAGCTAGGCCCAACTCCCTTGTACAAAACCAATAAGATCAAATGAACTGAGGGATAAAGTAAAAGGGGCAGCCATCAACAAAAGCAAATCACAAATAGAACTTAAAACATCAAACCAAAATGTTTAGACAGACTCAGGAGCATGTTCATGAGGAGGTCTTCCCTTCAGTTTCTCTTTTTAAGTAAACAATGTCTTCAACTATATATGTTAACTATATTACATGTATACTATCTAATTAATATACAATGAATAAGTGAGCGATATGATGAGGGTAGAGTGGGTCAATGTTAATTGGGGGTGGGGGAAATGGAGATTTCATTCTAAGATCTTGCTGGTGCGTTAAAGTAACCACTCTTTCCCACAAGTAAACTTATTTGTTGTTTTAACAATTAACTCGCCTGGACCTCTCCCCCTCTGATAGCTTCACTATCCGGCTAGAAATACCAGGAGAAAATTAGTGGGCTCTCTCTCTTCAATCCAAGCTTCTGTTTGAAATAACAGATAGGCCTCCATTATATCATCAAAAAATACATTTAAAGAGGACTTTGCCATCTCAGGTCAAGTATCCTTGCTGTCTACAGTGTAAAACTGCAGATGGGACATGAGTGAGCAAATTTCATTTGGACAGAAGGATGGTTGGAAAGTTAAAATCTGGGCCATAATGTTGCTTTTTCAAACTATTTTTCATCCCTTTCTGTTCCACTCCATTGTCATCTCACCAAGCAGACTAACAGGCCATATAAATGTGTTTGCCCAATACATTTGGTAATGCTGTTGTCCAGCTGGACAGAAGTACGAGTGATGTTCACAGTTCAACTCATCATTTTAGATCATATGATATCTAACAGTGTAAGAAAAAGTTGAATGAAAATATATGTTATGTACTTAGGCAGTTGCACAATTGTTTTAAGAGTTGGCCACATGGTTTGATGGTGATGACATTTGGGGTGTGTCATAGGCTCCTGCTTTGAGTTTCAATTTGTACTTTTTTCAAAAAAAGGCTCCTAGAATAACCCTGGTGTATTACTTTGAATCTACATGTACAAATCATTATTTTGTAAAAGCTCACAACCCCCAACATAATTAGGACATCACACAATAAAAAACCATTTGATCTATCCAATTCATTCCTCCTCTATTTCTATTCACCCAGTTTAACAACTGCTTCTTGCAGTCACTTCGCAACTATGCTTGTTATCTTTTTGTGCATCTTTGAACCCTGTGATCAAAACAGCTTTCATTCTAAGGTCTATTTTCAATTTCCTTTGCACTAATTTAAATTATCTCCTGTTGTTCCATTGAGTTTGACTGACAGATTGCAAGAGTATACTGCATCCTCTTTGGCTCCCTCATTTTAAGGATATATATTTCTGAAAGAGGAATAGGAAGCCAGACAGACAAATATTCAAAACCTAATGTAGGAAGTTGTCAAATCGGATCAAATAAACCTCAATTTCAGGGCTGGCACCAGGAGAAAATGGTTACAGAAGAAGATAGATTGTAGTATAATCCCACTTCATTCACTCATAGCACAGGCTTCAAGATGGGTATCAGGCACTTGTCTCTGTTCCCATGTGATGTGATGTGATTGAATCTTGATATCTTCACTATAACTAGGGATAGACAACAAATAGTCTTGCCAGAATTGACCATATTAAGAATAAAATAAACTTTGTAAGGGATTTTCCCAAAAAATAATTAAGTATTATAAAGGTGAGAAAACTGGAGCATTCCACAATGGTTTGTTTGGCAAGAACCAATAGACAATTATTTCACACTTAGACATTTTTGGGGAGAATGGCAAGTTGGATGCCAGTGAGCCTGATTGCAAAGTGATCAGGCATCATTTTTAAAGGGCATCTTATGTCACAGTAAGCTGGAAAACTCAACTCCCTCCCCACCATGTTCGCATGGACATTAGGACAACCTCCCACCGCCACCCCTCATTATCAGCATATTCCTCAGTTCTTCACAACAGGCGTCACCAGCAGCAGGGCATTGGGGCCCTTCCAACGTGTTCCCCATCATGGCCACCATCCCCACACCCCTCCGTATACCACCCCTTCACGTTTCCCTCCCTTAGACACCTTCCCAAATGCCCTTCATGCTCCCTGCAAAACCACCAGCCAACTCAGGCCTAACCTTCTTGGCAGTGCCGGATGGGCACTGCACAGCTGTGTCCTCGACGAATCAGGACTTCAATGACATGCAATCCTAGTATTACCTGACAAGTACTTTATAACCCAACACAAATATAGTCTTAACTACTTACTCCATGTTAACTTGTGGCTCTTATGTTGTCAAGAGATTCCAGGCTTTGTTTAGAAATAAAAGGTACTTACTGATAAAATAAATTAAGTACAGAAATTGCAACTCGAGGCTGCCCCTGGTGTCATGCTCCAATTTTTACGATGTTAACAACATGACTATCAGATGATCCTATCTAAGAGAGGACTTCAGCCTCTGGGGTAATCATTTACTCTCAGTTCCCATTGGCCCCTCAAGTCAGGTGATTCTCTTCTGCTGTACAATCTCAAAGGGACAGACACTGCATACACAACAGCCTACCATTCTTATTTGAGTGACCCTGTGCCACTTTAATACCTTTTTCAAAGTTTTCCTCACCCCTCAGTGCACTGCATATTCTTCCTTCTAATTTGGAACGTTTTATTTACCTAGTATATGCAGGGGGCTTTAAACTGATTCAGTGGGGGGGTGGGATCCTAAGTAGTTGGGGTGCTAAGAGGGATGAGAGTATGGGGGTCTAAGAGGAAAGCTGTAAAACACAGCAGCGTACGGGTGGGGTAGGGCATGGTTTGAAATGCGTTTACTTTAATGCAAGGAGTATTCGCAATAAGGGGGAGGAACTTGCAACTTGGACCAGAACTTCGATGTTGTGGCCATTTCAGAGACTTGGGTAAAGCAGGGACAGGAATGGATGTTGCAGGTTCCGGGGTTCAAATGCTTTAGTCGGAGTAGAGAAGGAGGTAGAAGGGGGGAGGAGTGGCATTATTAGTCAAAGACTGTATCACAGTGACAGAAAAGAAGTTTGATGAGGACTTGTCTGTTGAGGTAGTATGGGCTGAGATTAGAAACAGAAGAGAGTCACCCTGTTGGGAGTCTTTTATAGACCTCCTAAAAGTTCTAGAGAAGTTGAGGAAAGGATTGCAAAGTCAATTCTGGTCAGGAGTGAAAGTAATAGGGTAATTGTTATGGGGGACTTTAACTTTACTAATATTGATTGGAATAGCTATAGCTCTAGCTCGTTAGAGGGGTCAGTTTTCGTACAAAGTGTCCAGGAAGGTTTTTTGACTCAGTATGTAGATAGGCCAACTAGAGGTGAGGCTACATTGGATTTGGTGCTGGGCAATGAGCCAGACCAGGTGTTAGGCTTGGAAGTTAGTGAACATTTTGGAGATAGTGACCACAATTCGGTTACGTTCACCTTAGTGATGGATAGGGATAGGCATGAAGCTGGGGGCAGTAGTTATAGCTGGGGGAAGGGTAATTATGAGGCCATCAGGAGAGAATTAGGGTGCATAGATTGGACTAGGAAACTACAGGGACTGGGAACATCTGGAATGTGGAGCTTATTCAAGGAGCAGCTGCTGCGAGTCCTTGATAAGTATGTCCCTGTCAGGCAAGGAGGAAATGGTCGAGTAAGAGAACCTTGGTGTACGAAAAAAGTTGATTTGCTGGTTAAAAGGAAAAAGGAGGCTTATGTCAGGATGAGGCTTGAAGGCTCGGTTAGTGCAATGGATAGCTATAGATTAGCCAGGAGGGAGCTAAAGAGTGAATTGAGGAGAGCTAAGAGAGGACACGAGAAGACTTTGGCTGATAGGATTAAGGAGAATCCTAAAGCTTTCTTTAGATATGTTAAGAATAGAAGATTGGTTAGGACAAGATTAGGGCCAGTCATAGACAGCAGTGGGAAGTTGTGCGTGGAGCCTGAAGAGATTGGAGAGGCACTGAATAAATATTTCTCTTCGGTATTCACGCAGGGTGATGTAAATGTAGTTATGGAGAACACTGAGGTACAGGGTAGCAAACTGGAAGGTATCGAAGTAGATAGGGAGGATGTGCTGGATATTCTCGAGGGTTTGAAGTTGGATAAGTCCCCTGGGCCGGACGGGATTTACCCTAGGATTCTCTGGGAGGCAAGAGAGGCGATTGCAGAGCCTCTGGCTCTGATCTTCAGGTCGTCGTTGGTTACGGGTGTGGTTCCGGAGGACTGGAGGATAGCGAATGTGGTCCCATTGTTCAAGAAGGGGAAGAGAGACCTTCCAGGGAATTATAGGCCAGTGAGTCTTACTTCTGTTGTGGGCAAAGTATTGGAGAGAATTATTAGGGATAGGATTTATAGTTATTTAGAGAGAAATGAATTGATTGGGGATAGTCAGCATAGTTTTGTGAAGGGTAGGTCGTGCCTTACTAACCTCATTGAGTTTTTTGAAAAAGTGACTAGAGGTGGATGGGGGTAAGGCGGTTGATGTGGTATATATGGACTTTAGTAAGGCGTTTGATAAGGTGGCCCATGGAAGACTTCTGCAGAAAATGCAGATGTATGGGATAGAGGGTGATTTAGCTAATTGGATTAGGAATTGGCTAGCAGATAGAAGACAGAGGGTGGTGGTTGATGGGAGATATTCATCGTGGAGTTCGGTGACAAGTGGTGTGCCTCAGGGGTCTGTTTTGGGGCCCCTGCTGTTTGTAATTTTTATAAATGATCTGGATGAGGGTATTGAAGGATGGATTAGTAAATTTGCAGATGACACTAAAGTCGGTGGAGTGGTAGATAGTGAAGAGGGGTGTTATAGTTTGCAGAGAGACTTGGACAAGTTGCAGAGCTGGGCCGAGAGGTGGCAAATGGAGTTTAATGTGGAAAAGTGTGAGGTAATGCACTTTGGCAGGAATAATAAATGTGTAGAGTATAGGGCTAATGGTAGGATTCTTAGTAGTCTTGATGAACAGAGGGATCTTGGTGTGTATGTGCATAGATCCCTGAAAGTAGGCAGTCAAGTCGAGAAGGTTGTTAAGAAGGCATATGGAGTCTTAGCTTTTATTGGTAGGGGGATTGAATTTCGGAGCCGCAACGTCATGTTGCAACTGTACAAAACTCTAGTGCGGCCGCACTTGGAGTATTGTGTGCAGTTCTGTCCCCGCATTATAAGAAAGATGTGGAGGCATTGGAGAGGGTACAGAGGAGGTTTACCAGGATGTTGCCTGGTATGGAGGGCAGGTGTTATGAAGAGAGGCTGAGGGATTTGAGTTTGTTTTCGTTAGAAAGGAGGCGGCTAAGAGGGGACCTAATCGAAACATATAAGATGATTAGAGGTTTAGATAGGGTGGACAGTGATAGCCTTTTTCATAGGATGGAGAAAGCTAGCACGAGGGGACACAGCTTTAAATTAAGGGGTGATAGTTATAGGACGGATATCAGAGGTAGGTTCTTTACCCAAAGGGTGGTTCGGGAGTGGAATGCCCTGACTGCGGCAGTTGTAGATGCGCCAAGTTTGGTGGCGTTTAAGAGGTTAGTTGATAAGTATATGGAAGAGAAGGGAATGGTTTAGTTTGGAGGGGCATTGCTTTTTATATTGTTCGGCACAACATCGAAGGCCGAAGGGCCTGTTCTGTGCTGTAATGTTCTATGTTCTAGTAAAATGCAATTTCCGATTAGCATTCTTCAACAGAACAATCCCCTCAAAGAGTTCTCTTTGTCCTGCATCATTTGATTAACTAAATATTCAACATGAATCTATCCACAAAACCTTAAAGTTTAGGGTTTAACTCTTCGAGTTTTCAATGACTGGCCCCAGAATGTGCGTCATTTATGATGGTAATACTTTTGGGAATAAGAGAAAATCATTCAGTACCTCAAATCTCAATTAGATCATTCCTGTCCAAAGTTAAATGTAACCAATTAGCCAGTCTAAGAAAGCTCTTGTAAAAGGGCACCATGACATCTTCCAGTTGTTGAAAATACAAGGAATAAATAAATATATCCGCTACTAACCAGGAAGTTTTTAATCTGGAAACAGCAATTAAACAAACTTTTACTCCACATCTCACCTTCCTCTCCAAATTCCCCTCCACATCTCGCCTTCCCCTCCAAATCCCCCCCTCGCCTTCCCCTCCAAGTCCCCCCCTCACTTTCCCCTCCAAGTCCATCCCCACACCTACCTCTCCAGATACCCCCTTGCCTCCATCAGCAGATTTCCCTCACCTTCCTCTCCAGATAACACCCCCTGACCTTTCTCACCAGATCCCCCTTCGCCATTTTCACTAGATCATCGCCTCCCCGCCTTTCCCTCCAGACCCCCCTTGCTTTCCTCTCCCAATTTGTCCCCCATTGTCCCTTCAGATAACTTCCCCCTCGCCATCTTCTCCAGACCCCCCTCCCTTCACCTTCCTCTGCAGATCCCCCTCCACGTGATCACCTTCATTTTACTCTGCTTGTTTCAATTCTCTTCCTGTGCGCTCCCCAGGCTGTAGTAAAAAATAAGGGAGGTCAGGGGGCGGGGGGTGGGGGTGGGGTGTGCTATGGATGGTGTTGCACTGTCGAAGGTGCCATAGTTTGCTTAAAATATTTAACAGAAGCCCTATCTAACCTCCCTGATAGACAGCAAAAGATCCTAAGATACTTTAAGATGGGCTAGGTATCCTCAATGTTCTAGCTGATAATCATCACCGTACCTTCATCATTAGCACTAATTTTTTGATTATAACAATGCTGTATTTGGGAGCTTGCTATGTATAAGTTAGTAGTTATGTTTCTTACATTACGACAAGGCCAAAACTTCCAAAGTACCTCACGGGCTGTAAAACAAAACTGAGGTTGTGGGATTAAGGGAGCAGTGACAGCATGGATACAATAGCAGTCAAGGGACATAATGTGGAGAGTAATGGTGAACAGTTTTACTTCAAATTGGAGGGAAAGTTGAAAAGCTAAATACTGCAGATGCCAGAAATCTGAAATGAAAACTGACGATGCTGGAAGTACTCAGCAATTGGGCGAGTAACTGGGAGAAATTAGAGATGTAATAAGTTTTGAGCAATGGGTAAGTGGGAAAAGAAGGAGGGGTCTATAATAGGGTGAAAAACAAGAGAGATTAAATAACAGAAAAGTTGATCTTCCAAGTTCCAAGGGAATGGTGATGGAAAAGAGAAAAACAGCCTTGGACTTGGCAAATTCTGGTGTAACGAGGCAGCCAAATCTTTGTTGAATTCGGCTTCAGCAGGAGATACCACTGGTGGGAATGGAAAATCCCAGGCAATGTAATAATCTGCTTGTAGAAAGTACAATGCTTCCTAAAAGAAAAAGAGGAAAACTGAATCAGGCAAAGAGAGGAAACTGAATCGAGATTATGGTCTGAAATGCAAGTGTTGAGTTCGGAAGCATCTCAGTGAAAGATGAACTGTTATTCTGCAGGATTGTGTGGGGCTTCCCCGGGACAGTGCTGCAAGCGAATGAGAGAACTGTCAGTTTGGGAGCAAAGTGGAGAACTGAAATAACAGGCCGTCAGAAACTCAGGATCATCCTTGTGAACTGAACAAAGTAGTTCATAGAACATAGAACAATACAGCACAAACAGGCCCTTCGGCCCATGAGTTGCACCGATCACATTTACCAATCCACAGACCTATCTATAACCCCCTATCCTATTCTTTTCCATATACTCATCCAAAAGTCTCTTACAAGACCCCAGTGAGTTTGCCTCAACAATCTCCGACAGCAGTCGGTTCCATTCACTCATCACCCTCTGAGTGAAAAACCTACCCCTGACATCTCCTTTGTATTTGCTTCCCTGCACCTTAAATCTGTGTCCTCTCGTATTGACCATTTCAGCTCGGGGAAATAGTCTCTGACAGTCCACCCTATCTATCCCGGCAGAATGATCATCTGATCTGTGTCATCAGGGCACAATATCAAATGTTTCAGATGACACAAAATTTGGAAATGTTGTAAAGAGTGAGGGGAATTGTAACAGAGTGCAGGAAGACATGAACAGATTAGTAAAATGGGCAAATATATGGCAGATAATATTTAAGGCAGAGAAATGTGAAATGACATATATTGGGAGGATGATTAAGCAAAATAATATAAACTGAAAGAAGAGAGAATCAGGTGGGGAAGGTACACACAAATCTTTGAAGGTAGTAGGACAATTTGAGAAGACTTTTAAAAGAATATAGGATCTTTGGCTTTATTAATTTCAGCATAGATTTCAAAAGCAGGGATATTCTATCAAATTTTTGGACAATACTGGTTCGGGTTCAACTGGAATCTTGTGTCCAATTCAGGGCCCCACACTTGAAGGATGTGAAGATCCTGGGGAGGATGCAGGAGGGATTAACAAGGATAGTTCCAAGGATGACAGATCTCAGTTATGTGGAAAGACTGGAGAATCTGAAGAAGAAAATATATTCCAGGGCCACTGACAAAGATTGCACTTCTCCCCATCTCTAGTCCTTCAGAAGGTGGTGCTGGATCATCTTGAACTGCTGCAGATTGTGGCAAAATTTAAACAACTGAGTGTCTTTTATCAACATTTCAGATTCACCCACATGGAGTAGTAATGGAGTCACATAGAGGGCTGCATTTTGTGGGGGTGGGGATTGCTGCTTGTGGACTGGAGGCCACCTAACTCTGCGCAAGCCTGGCCTGCAGCCTTGATGTGCTGCCGGTGGGATTAATTCTCAAACAATGGGACTCCAGCACAACATCGAGGACAAAGCCCCACTTTCAGGAGTTTCTGGCCAATCCAATTGATTGGCAGATTCAGCAGTCCCAGCAGCACCAAGAGCCAAGTTGTTGGCACTTCCAGAACTGCAACCAGGAAGAATGCCCAATGATTGACAGCTTTGGGTGGAGTGTGGGTTTTAAGAACTGGTGAGTTGGAATGAGGAGGAGAGTTACTACCTGTGACTGGTGCCATGATGTTTATCTCCGGGATTCAAATGTTTCAGTCAGAGTAGAGAAGGAGGTAGAATGGGGGGAGGAGTGGCATTATTAGTCAAAGACTGTATCACAGTGACAGAAAGGAAGTTTGATGAGGACTTGTCTGTTGAGGTAGTAGGGGCTGAGATTAGAAACAGGAGAGGAGAGGTCACCCTGTTGGGAGTCTTTTATAGACCTCCAAAAAGTTCTAGAGAGGTAGAGGAAAAGATTGCAAAGATGATCCTGGACAGGAGTGAAAGTAATAGGGTAGTTGTTATGGGAGACTTTAACTTTACTAATATTGATTGGAATAGCTATAGCTCGAGCTCATTAGAGGGATCAGTTTTTATACAAAGTGTGCAGGAAGGTTTTTTGACTCAGTATGTAGATAGGCCAACTAGAGGTGAGGCTATATTGGATTTGGTGCTGGCCAATGAGCCAGACCAGGTGTCAGACTTGGAAGTAGGTGAACATTTTGGTGATAGTGACCACAATTCGGTTACGTTCACCTTAGTGATGGAAAGGGATAGGCATGAACCAGAGGGCAGTAGTTATAGCTGGGGGAAGGGTAATTATGAGGCTATTGGAGAGATTTAGGGTGCATAGGTTGGACTAGGAAACTACAGGGTCTGGGAACATCTGAAATGTGAAGCTTATTCAAGGAACAGCTACTGCGAGTCCTTGATAAGTATGTCCCTGTCAGGCAAGGAGAAAATGGTTAAGTAAGGGAACGGTGGTGTACAAAGAAAATTGATTCACTGGTGAAAAGGGAAAAGGAGGCTTATGTCAAGATGAGGCATGAAGGCTCAGTTAGTGCACTGGAAAGTTATAGATTAGCCAGGAGGGAGCTCAAGAGTGAGTTAAGAAGAGCTAAAAGAGGACACGAAAAGACTTTGGCTGATAGGATTAAGGAGAATCCTAAAGCTTTCTTTAGATATGTTAAGAATAGAAGATTGGTTAGGGCAAGATTAGGGCCAGTCAAAGATAGCAGTGGGAAGTTGTGCATGAAGCCTGAAGAGATTGGAGAGGCACTGAACAAATATTTCTCTTCGGTATTCACGCAGGGAAACGTAAATGTAGTTGTGGAGAACTCCACAGGGTTGTAAACTGGATAGTTTTGAAGTAGATAAGGAGGAGGTGTTCGATATTCTTGAGGGTATGAAAATAGATAAGTCCCCTGGGCCGGATGGGATTTACCCTAGGATTCTCTGGGAGGCAAGAGAGGCGCTTGCAGAGCCTCTGGCTCTGGTCTTCAGGTCGTCGTTGGTTACAGGTATAGTGCCAGAAAACTGGAGGATAGCGAATGTTGTCCCATTGTTCAAGAAGGGGAAGAGAGACTTTCCGGGGAATTATAGGCCGGTGAGTCTTACTTCTGTTGTGGACAAAGTTTTGGAAAGAATTATTAGGGATAGGATTTAGAGTCATTTAGAGAGAAATGAATTGACTGGAGATAGTCAGCATGGTTTTGTGAAGGGTAGGTCATGCCTTACTAACCTTATTGAGTTTTTTGAAAAGGTGACCAAAGCGGTGGATGGGGGTAAGGCAGTTGATGTGGTATATATGGACTTTAGTAAGGCGTTCGATAAGGTGGCCCATGGAAGGCTTCTGCAGAAAATGCACTTGTATGGGATTGAGGGTGATTTAGCTAATTGGATCAGGAATTGGCTAGCGGATAGAAGACAGAGGGTGGTGGTTGATGGGAATTATTCATCGTGGAGTTCGGTTACAAGTGGTGTACCTCAGGGATCTGTTTTGGGACCTCTGCTGTTTGTAATTTTTATAAATGATCTGGATGAGGGTATAGAAAGATGGATTACTAAATTTGCTAACAACACCAAAGTTGGAGAAGTTGTAGATAGTGAAGAGGGGTGTTATAGTTTGCAGAGAGACTTAGACAAGTTGCAGAGCTGGGCTGAGAGGTGGCAAATGGAGTTTAATGCGGAAAAGTGTGAAGTAATTCACTTTGACAGAAATAACAAATGTGTAGAGTATAGGGCTAATGGTAGGACTCTTAATAGTGTTGACGAACAGAGGGATCTCAGTGTATATGTGCATAGATCTCTGAAAGTTGGCACTCAAGTTGATAAGGTTGTTAAGAAGGCATCCGGAGTCTTGGCTTTTATTGGTAGGGGGATTGAATTTCGGAGCTGCAACGTCATGTTGCAACTGTACAAAACTCTGGTGCGGCCGCACTTGGAGTATTGTGTACAGTTCTGGTTGCCATATTATAAGAAAGATGTGGAGGCATTGGAGAGGGTGCAGAGGAGGTTTACCAGGATGTTGCCTGGTATGGAGGGAAGGTCTTATGAGGAAAGGCTGAGGGATTTGAGGTTATTTTCATTCAAAAGAAGGCAGCTAAGAGGTGACCTTATTGAGGCATATAAGATGATCAGAGGATTAGACAGAGTGGACAGTGATAGCCTTTTCCCTCGGATGGAGAAGACTAGCACGAGGTGACATAGCTTTAAATTAAGGGGTGGTAGTTATAGGACGGATGTCAGAGGTAGGTTCTTTACCCAGAGGGTGGTAAGAGTATGGAATGCCCTGCCTGCAGCAGTTGTAGATGTGCCAAGTTTGGGGGCGTTTAAGTGATCAGTGGATAGGTTTATGGATGAAAAGGGAATGGTTTAGGTTAGAGGGTCATTGCTTTTTCTCCATTGGTCGGTGCAACATCGAAGGCCGAAGGGCCTGTACTGCGCTGTAGTGTTTTATGTTCTATGCAGATAGTAACCCCCTACCTATCTGCCCTTTCAACAACTTGGCTGCCCACTCCACCCCACTTGTCCAATATGTTATGACATGGGCAGCATATTATCTGGATCAATTGACTTGTTAATGGGTTCATTTATATTTAATCATTTATTTACATGTGGTAGTTGGCTATCCATTTCTCCTCCTGCTGCCCTATGTAATGGAATGCTGGGCTGAGCATTCTGTCTCCACCACCAAAACCATGTCCAAAACCATAAACTCAATATAGTGCGAAAGTAGAGCAGGCTTCATTCCTTAATGGAATAAATTAAATCAGTGTGGTATTAATTAAATTTTTTATGGATACTAAGTGGTTTACTTCAGATGTTTTTAAAATGCTGAACTTAAGCTCTCGAATTGCTAGGTTGGAGATCTCAAAGAATCGTTCGGCCCATCAAACGTGCACTAGATCTTTTACCCAAGCCCTCTCCCCTGCCCCAGAGCCCCACACATTTACCATGGATAAATATTGTAACCTACACATCTCAAGATACTAAGGGGCAATTTAACATGGCCAATCCACCTAACACGTACATCTTTGAGTATGGGGGGACACTGGAGCACCTTAGGAAACCCATGCAGACACAGGGAGAAGTACAAACTCCACACAGACAATCACCCAAGGTTAGAATTGAACCTGGGTCCATAAAGCTGTGAGATAGCAGTGCTAACCACTTTGTCACTGTGCCACACTAGTGAATTATGGAATTATCCAGGTCAGTAACATCATCACCCCACGCCACATCAACTTTGGGAATAGATTGTTTGCTGTCTGCGCGCAAGTTCTGCTTTTTCTTTCCCACTGAGTTAGTCCATCATTTTGATCTTTCAAATATGCAGTTTCCCCTTTAACCACACTTTAATAACGATGACATTGAAAATGCTTTATTGAGTGTCTTTTCGTAAACTCCATTCTGGGACCCTTTATCAACCGTTACATTGAGAATTTCCCCTGACTCATCATCACTTTGACAGAACTTTGGCAACATCAATTCCCCAACAAGGAAATGTGATCCAAGTTACTGCAGCAGAGTGTGGATAGGGCAAGAGACTCACCCTCTAAATTGTTTTTTAACACATCCGTCCTTCTTCCAGTTTTCTCCTTCCTTTTTCTTTGTGAGTTTCAAAGAATGAAGCTTTTTCTCCCACATCTCCATTCTAATTTCTCTTTTCACCCAGTTGGGAGAAAATCAAATTTACATTTATTTCTCCTGAGCACCTTCCAAAGAGCAGTTCTCACCAATCCCAGTCCAAACGGTTTGGCTCAAGTCACTGATTATTACCACATTATTAACTCTGGAAGCCATGCTGATCTCCTCAAGCATGATGATATAATGGGGAGAGGAATTCAGCCTGTACATTCATCATATCCTTGCTCATGTTTCCAGGCCATAGCTAGCTGCTTCCTTTCAGGATCATTTTATTACTTCATTTTTTTTTAATCATAGAAAATTATCTGACATTAAGTAGAAAGAACACCAAAAGCGTCATATTCTTTTATGCACTAAAATATAACTGGGAGTAAGATGTATATATGTATAATAATTTATATATATAATTCCCTGCAACAGAAGCATTTTATTTCATGACACTTTAATGTTCTATGTCTGTTGCCAAATTAAATTCTGACTTCAGGATTCCAGTTGAGAACAAGGCACCTCTATAATTTACTGTTATGGCCAACTATATCCCCTTATATTAGTGGTGTATTAAAAAGGTAGATATTTGAGTGTTAAAAATTAGGCCAAGAGCACTATGGATAAGTTCACAGTTATGAATATAAACACAAGTAAATTTTCCTGGGAGTACGCAGGAGTACGTTGAAGTGAATCAAAATAAGAATCAGGAAAGATGTAAAAAACACAACTAAATAAATAACACCCATTTGCTTGGGCAGATAGATGGCAGATGAAATTCAATCCTGATAAATGTGAGGTGATGCATTTCAGGAGAAAGAATGTAGGGAGGAGGTATATGATAAAGAGTAGACCTATTAAGAGTATAGAAACACAGAGGGACCTGGGGGTGCAGGTGTACAAGTTTCTGAAGGTGGCAGAGCAGGTGGAGAAGGTTGTGAAGAAAGCATATGGTATGCTAGCCTTTATAGGAAGGGATATAGAGTACAAGAGCTGGCCTTTAATGTTGCAGTTGTATAAAACATTGGTTAGACCTCAGTTCTGGTAGCCTTACTACCAGAAGGACGTGGAGACTCTGGAGAGAGGAGGTTTACCAGGATGCTGCCTGGTACGGAAGGTCTGAGTTACGAAGAGAGATTAGGCAAATTGGGGCTGTTTTTCTTAGAAAGACGTAGACTTAGAGGAGATCTAATAAAGGTGTACAAGATTGAAGGGTATAGTTAGAGTAAACAGGGTTAAGCTATTTCCTAGGATGGAGTCAAATAGTACGAGGCATCATGGGCTTAGGGTGAGAGGGGTAAGGTATAATTTGGATGCTAGAGGGAGTTTTTTCCACAGAGGGTGGTGGGGATATGGAATGCGCTGCCAAGTAAAGTGGTGGAGGCAGGCACTCTGGAGTTGTTTAAGGTTTACTTAGATAGGCACATGAGCAGACTAGAGATGGAGGGATATAGGAGACTGTTCTCGATAAGAATCATGACGTTCCTGGGAATTAATTGATTCCTGTGGACCTTCCAACATATTATGGCTTACTTGTCTTACTTCTGAGCTTCTGGGGATTCCGTGAATGTCTGTCTAAATTTTGCATGTTTATTGATGTATTTTCTTTTAATCCACAGTGATTCAATCTGCTTTGTTGTCCAACAAGGGGCATAATGCGATGGGTCATGCGAAGGCTGCTCTTGGATCTTGCTTCGAGAGTTGCCTAGTGCTTCACATTGTTAGTGTACGCTTAAACTGTACCAGCTGACGGGCAACACGACAGCTCAGTGACTATCACTGTTTACTGTGCAGACACATGGATTTGGACCACTGTGTGTGGGAGTTTGTGCATTCTTCCCGTGCTTGCATGGGTTTCCTCCGGATCCTCCGGTTTCCTCCCACACCCCAAAAACGTGTTCTTAGGCTCATTGGTGTTAACAAATTGTTCCTAAATTAGTCGTCCCTTAATCTGGTTAAGGTTCCTTTATTGTGGAATCCAATAGATGTAGACAAAAGTCATAGGTAAAAGGGGGCACTCAAAATGTTGAAAGGGCAGTGCGGGCTCATTGGGCCGAAGAGCCTGTTTTGCATGCTGTGTTGTTCTTTGTTCTTTGTTCACCAAGTATACCTAGAAATGAGTTATCAACCTGGTGGAGCCACAACAGAGGACTACTTTGTGTGTCAAACAATAGACAGAATGTATTAGGGGTGAGCAATTCCTCAATCAACAAGCTCTGCAGTCCTGTCATAGCCTCTCATGGATTGTGGTAGATAATTAAACAATGAATAGGAGAAGGAGGCCCCACACATATCCTTACAATAGAAAGCACATGGGAGTTCAAAGGCTGAAGCATTTGCAATAAACTTCAGCCAAAAGTGCCGAATGGATGAATCACCTTTGCCTTCCCCAGAGATCTCCAGCATTCCAGATGTCAGTCTTCAGCGTTTTCGATTCATTCCATATGATATCAAGAAATAGCTGAAGACACTGGATACTGCAAAAGTTATGGGCTCTGACAATATTCTGGCAATAGTGCAGAAGACTTACGCCCTGAGCCAAACTGTTCCAGTACAGCTACAATACTGGCATTTATCTGGGAATGTCGAAAATTGCTAAGATATGTCCTGTCCACAAAAGCTAAGACAAATCTTGTTGTTTGTCTTCAGCTGTTGACTTTCACGGTTTTAAATGGAGTTTTCAACCTCACTACTGTACAATCTCTCCCCACAGAGAAAATTAATTATTATCACCCACCCCCCCAAACCATAACAATCATCACCCCTGCTCCCATATCCCAACAATCATCACCGCCCAGGCAACAACAGTACTCACCAACACCCCCTCCCACCCCCAAACAATGCTGACCCCTTGATCCACAAAACTTCTGAGTCCTTTTGTTGTGGGAAATTTACCATTTTGGAGTCAGACTTGGAGGTTCAACAAAACAGTATTATTTTGGACAAAGATTTGGGAGAACATAGAACATAGAACATAGAACATAGAACAATACAGCACAGAACAGGCCCTTCGGCCTTCGATGTTGTGCCGACCAAAATAAAAAAGCAATGCCCCTCCTAACTAAATCATTCCCTTCTCTTCCATATACTTATCAACTAACCTCTTAAACGCCACCAAACTTGGCGCATCTACAACAGCTGCAGGCAGGGCATTCCACTCCCTAATCACTTAGAAAGCACTGGTACTCCAGAGTATTTGGCCTTCTCAACTACACAATGGTAGTTGAGCACCTTTATACCTTTTAGACAATAGATAGCACTGACATTAGCCTTTAAAACATCACTACAAATTGAGTAGGCAGATACGGACATCGAAAGTTAACATATTGTTACAAGCAGACAGGTACGGAAATGGGCAGTTAACACATCATTGTACATAGAATGAATACATTTATGCAGTTATGTCCTCTATCAATGACTGATTTTGATATATACATTTATGTATTTATATCCCCATTATGTCCCCTCATGATTCTGGGTCTGCTCTTATCTCAAGTCTTAAAGTGCCCCAGATGTGACCAGTTTCCTGCAGCAATTCATTTACTGCAGGTTTTAACTTTTTGTTTAACTGTCTGTGCTCAAAGTCAATGCCTTTTAATGTCCCTTCCCAGAGTCCATTGTGTGTGCCAGGTAACCACTTAGTGTCCATCACTTTAATTTCACCATAGCAATTTCAACTCCCAATGTTCATCTCCCTGTTCTTTTCCCCAACCCCCAGACAATGTTCATCCTGAAAATGATCAGCAAAATGGTGGAAGGTGTCATTACTCAGCTTGCTCACTGATGTTCAGTTTGGCTTCTGTTTCAGCGCCAAATCTCATTTCAGCCTTAATCCAAACATAGACAAAAGAGCTAATGAATGAGAGGAAATGAGACAGCGCCCTTTGACATCAAGGTAGCACTTGAAAAAGTGTGGCGTGAAGGAGCCCTTGCAAAGGGGATCAAGGATATGTCTCGAATATTCAAGGGTATTTGACCTTTCAGAAAGACGGGAAGCTAGGAAAATGTGGTGAGATAGCTCAGTTAATTAAAGATAACATGAGTACAACAGACATAAGTGATCTTATTTCTAATGTTCAAGTTGTAGAATCACTTGGGTTAGCAAAGGGAAGAAGTTACTTGTGGGAGTAATTTATAGCCACCTAACAGTAATTACGTTGTATGACAGGATATATCGAAGAAATAATGAGGTCTTGTAAGAAAGGCACAATGATATTCAGGGGTGATTTTAATCACAATATTAGGCAGATGAATGCATGGCTTGAGAGCTGATGCAGAAGGCAGGGATTTAGATGTTTGGATAATTAGGATCTCTTAAAGAAGAAGAACAAAACAGCATGGGAAACAGGCCCTTCGGCCCAACAAGCCTGCGCCGCCACCTCGATGTTCCCACTTCTACACGCGATCCATGTCCATGTTTATACATCTATGGGTTAAAAACCAAATTTGAGACAATTTAGGGAGAATTTGTTTTGCCCATTTGTTAGGCCAGCTCTTGTACTCTATACCCCTTCCTATAAAGGCTAGCATACTATATGCTTTCTTCACAACTCTTCTGGGGAAAGGGTGACCTGTTCCAGAGTGATGGGTTACACCTGAACTGGAGGGGGACTCATCTGGTGGGGAGATTTGCTAGAGCCACTTGTAAGGGTTTAAACTCATTTGGCGGCGGTAGAAGTGGAGGTGGGGGGGTGGTGGTGAACACCCGAAGCAGTAGGGGGACAGAAGAGAAGGTTGAGGATCACGCAGAAGTTAAAGAGAGCTCATTAATGCTCAGTAGTGGCAATGTCAGTAATCCTAGTAGCAGGAAGATCAGACAAAAGCAGAGCAGAGAGCAAGAGAAGTCCACATTAAACTGTTTATTTCAATGCAAAAAAGCCTGATGGGCAAGGCAGGACTCAGGGCATTAATGGACATGTGGGACTGGGATATTATCGCAATTACTGAAACTTGGCTAAGGGAGGGGCAAGACTGGCAGCTCAATATTCCAGAGTACAGATACTATTGGAAAGATAGAACAGGAGGTAGGAGGGGAGGGGAAGTTGCACTTTAGATTCGGGAAAACATGGTAGTACTGAGAAGGGATATATCCAAGGGTTCAGCCACTGAGTGTATATGGGTACAACTGAGAAATAGGAATGGGGAAAATCACTTTGATAGGGTCATACTGTGAGCCCCCAAATAGTCAGTGGGAAATTGAGGAGCAAATATGTAAGGAAATTACACCATACCTCTGTACACAGCCAGTTCTCCCCATTGCTCCCTGCCAAATGCAGACTGGAAGACTGACACGTCTGATTTAAATAGAGAGCATGAGGCTCCTGGATTGGACCATCAATTAAGATTCATCAGGTAGTTCTTTCATATATCAAATGAAGAAACAAACTGAAATTAACTTAGGGACAAATTAAGTGGAGCAGGGGGTACGGCTCAGACAAAAACCAAAGTCCAATGGAAACTTAAAACATTAAATCAAAATGTGATTGTAAAGGTCTATAATGCACATAGCCCCTGCAGTGCCCAGCGGGTATGGAAGGCATCAACTGCGCCCATGGACACCGCATGCTCCCTCTCCAGGGACACCTGGCCGTGTACGCAGCTGCAGTAGAGGGACAGGCAATTGGGATGGATGGCCCCATCGATCGCCCGCTGCCTGGACCTGTTGATGGCGCATCTCGTCAAGCCTAGGAGTAGGTTCACAAGGAGGTTGGCATCCCAATATGCCCCTTAGGGCTCATCAGGTACCACTTTTTGCATTCATACTCAAGCAAGGCAACCTCATTAGCTTGGCTAAAGTCATCGCACCAACATTGACTCTCATAGTATTAAAGGGTTTGATGGAGAGAAATTCGTTGAGTGTATTTAGGAGGAATTTCTCATTCATATGAGGCTAGTCCAACTGGAGAGGGGCAAAACTTGACGTTCTCTTGGGAAATAAGAAAGGGCAGGTGACAAAAGTGTTTGTGAAGTATCACTTTGGGACCAGTGACCATAAATCTATTAGTTTTGAGATAGCTATGGAAAATGATAGGTCTGGCTCAAAAGTAAAATCCTAAATTGGGGCAAGTCCAAATTTGATGTGTGGAGTCTGTGAGAATGCAAAGGAACGCCTGATAAGTAAATGGCTTCCAAAGTGTGTTAACTAGTGTTCAGGGTAATCACAGACTGTAGAGATAGGGAAACCTGGATGACTTGGGATGTTGAGTCCCTATTCAAGAAGAAGAACAAAGAACATTACAGTGCAGTACAGGTCCTTAGGCCCTCGATATTGCTCTGACCAATGGAACCAATCTTATGACCCTCCAAACTATTCCAATGTTTTCCATATGCCTATCCACTGACCATTTGAACACCCTTAAATTTGGCGAGTCTACAACTGCTGCAGGCAGGGCATTCCATGCCTTTACTACCCTCTGAGTAAAGAACCCACCTCTAACATCCATCCTATAACTACCATCCCTTAATTTAAAGCTATGTCCCCTTGTGTTATCCACCTCCATCCAAGGAAAATGGCTCTCACTATCCACCCTATCTAACCCTCTGATCATCTTATATGCCTCAATTAGGTCACCTCTTAGCCTTCTTCTCTCTAATGAAAATAACCTCAAGTCCCTTAGCCTTTCCTCATAAGACCTACACACCATACCAGTCAACATCCTGGTAAATCTCCTCTGCACCCTTTCCAATGCCTCCACATCTTTTTTATAATGTGGCGACCAAAACTATACACAACACTCCAAGTGCGGCCACACCAGAGTTTTGTACAGTTACAACATGACGTCTCAGCTCCGAAATTCAATCCCTTTATCAATAAATGCTAACACACTATACGCCTTCTTAACAACCTTATCAACTTGAGTACCAACTTTCAGGGATCTTTGCACACTGAGATCTCTCTGCTCATCTACACTACTAAGAGCCCTACCATTAGCCCTATATTCTGTATGCATATTACTCTTACCAAAGTGAATCACCTCACACTTTTCCGCATTAAACTCCATTTGCCACCTCTTGGCCCAAAATTTGGTTCAGTTTTTTGAGGAAGTGACAAATATGATTGACAAGGGAAGCACCATAGTTGTTGCCTCCTTGGATTTTAGCAAAGCATTTGATAAGGCCCCCCATGGCATCCTGGTGCAAGAGATTAAATCTCATGGGATCAAAGGTGAATAGCTAGATGGATACAGAACTGGCTTGACCATAGAAGACAAAGGGTAACAGTGGAGGGGTATTTTTCTGATTGGAGGTTGGTGAATAGAGGTATTCCGCAGGACTCTGTACAAACTGCTGTTTGTGATATATATAAATGATTCGGAAAAAGATGTATTTGGTCTGATTAATAAATTTGCAGACGACACAAAGATTGCTGGAGTTGCAGATAGTGATGAACATTGTCAGAGAATACAGCAGGATATAGATAGACTGGAAAATTGGGCGGAGAAATGGCAGATAGAATTTAATCCAGATAAATGTAAAGCGATGCATTTTGGTAGATCTAAGCCAACCTCCAGTCCTGTGACAATCATAGAGAAATATCTCCCCTGCCTACTGAACAAAGAACAAAAAACAAAACAGAACGGGAAACAGGACCTTCGGCCCAACGAGCCCACGCCGCCACCCTGATGTTCCCACCTCTACCCGCGATCCCTGCCCATGTATATAGATCTATGGATTAAAAAACAAATTTGAGACAATTTAGGGAGAATTCGTTTTGCCAGTTAGCCTAAGAGCACATCTTTGGGATGTGGGAGGAAACCGGAGTACCCGGAGAAAACCCACGCAAGCACAGGGAGAATGTGCAAACTCCCACAGACACAGGCCCAAATCCATGTATCTGCACAGCACAGCGATAGTCATTGAGCTGTCATGTTGCCCATCAAATGGTCCAGGTCAAGCGTACACTAATGACGTGAAGCACTAGGATAATCTCGAAAAAAATTCCAAGAGCAGCCCTCTCACGACCCATCGTATGTATGCCCCTCGTTAGACAACAAGGTGGATCAAAGCACCTGTAGGATACAAACAAGTACATCATCTATTTACATACTTCCCAGGGACTCCCAAGGCTCATGATCCCTATTTTAAATCAGTTTTCTATACCCCTCCGTTCCCATTCTGTTCATGTGCCCATCTAAGTATTTCTTAAATAACTCCAGAGTGCCTGTCTCCATCACTTTACTTGGCAGCGCATTCCATACCCCCACCACCCCCTGTGTGAAAAAACTCCCTCTAGCATCCAAATTATACCTTCAAACCCAATCTTTTTAACTGGCTCATTTTACATATTGAAAAGTGCTTAGTTCCAGATAGTCATTGTGGTTTTAGAAAAGGTGGGGAAACTGCCAACATGATGTTTGCTACTTGTCAACTGCAGGAAAAGTGCCAAGAACAAAATGCTGACCGATGTACCAACTTTTTCAACCTAACCAAAGCTTTTGACATTGTTAGCCATGAAGCACTCTAGAAGATTATGTGCAAGTTTGGATGTCCAGACAAATTCATTTGGATGATTCGAAAGTTCCATGATGATATGCAGGCTCACATCCTTGGCTCCTTTCCCTGTCATCAACAGAGTGAAACAAAGCTTGTATTGGCAACAGCCCTCTACAGCACTGTGTTCTCAGCCAGACTCACTAACATCTCCCAGGATTTGGATCCAGGCATAGACATCAACTGTTGAATAGACAGCAAGCTATTGGAAGAGGATGTGTTAGACCTGTTAAATTCTATCAAGATAGACAAGTTGCCGGGACGGGATGGGATGTACCCCAGGTTATTGTGGGAGGTGAGGGAAGTGGTTGCAGAACCCCTGGCGATGATATTAGCGTCGTCCATGGAAATGGGAGAGGTTCCAGAGGATTGGAGGATTGCGGATGTGGTTTCTATCTTTAAGAAATGGAACAGGGATAGTCCAGGAAATTACCGACCGGTGAGTCTGACTTCAGTGGTTGGTAAGCTGATGGAGAGGCTTCTGAGGGATAAGATATATGAACATTTGGAGAAGTTTGGACTGATTAGAAATAGTCAGCATGGTTTTGTCAAGGGCAGGTCATGCCTTACGAGCCTAGTTGAGTTCTTCGAAAATGTGACTGAACACATTGACAAAGGAAGGGCGGTGGACGTAGTGTACATGGACTTTAGTAAGGCGTTTGATAAGGTCCCACATGCAAGGCTTCTGGAGAAGGTGAGAGGGCATGGAATCCAAGGGGCTTTGGCCTCGTGGATCCAGAACTGGCTTGCCGGCAGAAGGCAGAGAGTGGTTGTGGATGGGTCTTGTTCTGCATGGAGGTCAGTAACCAGTGGAGTGCCCCAGGGATCTGTTCTGGGACCCCTGCTGTTTGTCATTTTCATAAATGACCTGGATGAGGAAGCGGAGGGATGGGTTAGTAAGTTCGCCGACGATCGGTGGTATTGTGGATGGTCTGGAGGGATGTCAAAAGTTGCAGCAGGACATAGACAGGATGCAAGACTGGGCGGAGAAGTGGCAGATGGACTTCAACGCAGATAAATGTGTAGTGGTCCATTTTGGCAGGAATAATGGGATGAAGGAGTACAATATAAGGGGTAGGAATCTTAGCTGTGTTGTAGAGCAGAAGGATCTCGGGGTCTGGGTCCATAGGACTCTTAAATCGGCCTCGCAGGTGGAGGAAGTGGTCAAGAAGGCATACGGTGTAGTTGGCCTTCATTAATCGAGGAATAGAGTTTAGGAGTCAGGAGGTAATGATGCAGCTCTATAAGACTCTTGTCAGACCCCAGTTGGAGTATTGTGCGCAGTTCTGGTCGCCTCATTATAGGAAGGATGTAGAGGCTATTGAGAGAGTTCAGAGGAGATTTACAAGGATGCTGCCTGGATTGGGAGGCAGGCCTTATGAAGATAGGTTGAGGGAGCTGGGACTCTCCTCACTGGAGAGACGTAGGTTGAGAGGCGACCTGATAGAGGTTTATAAAATGTTGAGAGGAATAGAGAGGGTGGACTCTCAGAGACTATTTCCCCGAGCTGAAATGGTCACTACGAGAGGACACAGATTTAAGGTGCAGGGAAGCAAATATAGAGGAGATGTTTTGGAGTTTAATGTGGAAAAGTGTGAGGTAATGCACTATGGCAGAAATAACAAATGTGTAGAGTATAGGGCAAATGGTAGGATTCTTAGTAGTCTAGATGAACAGAGGGATCTTGGTGTGTATGTGCATAGATCCCTGAAAGTAGGCAGTCAGGTCGAGAAGGTTGTTAGGAAGGCATATGGAGTCTTGGCTTTATTGGTAGAGGGATTGAATTTCGGAGCCGCAACGTCATGTTGCAACTGTACAAAACTCTAGTGCGGCCGCACTTGGAGTATTGTGTGCAGTTCTGGTCCCCACATTATAAGAAAGATGTGGAGGCATTGGAGAGGGTACAGAGGAGGTTTACCAGGATGTTGCCTGGTATGGAGGGCATGTCTTATGAGGAGAGGCTGAGGGATTTGAGGTTGTTTTCGTTAGAAAGGAGGAGGCTAAGAGGGGACCTGATCGAAACATATAAGATGATTAGAGGTTTAGATAGGGTGGACAGTGATAGCCTTTTTCCTAGGATGGAAAAAGCTAGCACGAGGGGACACAGCTTTAAATTAAGGGGTGATAGTTATAGGACGGATATCAGAGGCAGGTTCTTTACCCAAAGGGTGGTTCGGGAGTGGAATGCCCTGCCTGCAGCAGTTGTAGATGCGCCAAGTTTGGTGGCGTTTAAGAGGTTAGTTGATAAGTATATGGAAGAGAAGGGAATGGTTTAGTTTGGAGGGGCATTGCTTTTTATATTGGTCGGCGCAACATCGAAGGCCGAAGGGCCTGTTCTGTGCTGTAATGTTCTATGTTCTATGTTCTATGTTAGGGGTAAGTTTTTCACTCAGAGGGTGGTGAGTGAATGGAATCGGCTGCCGTCGGAGGTTGTTGAGGCAAACTCGCTGGGGTCTTTTAAGAGACTTGTGGATGAGTATATGGAAAAGAATAGGATAGGGGGTTATAGATAGGTCTGTGGATTGGTAGATGTGATCGGCGCAACTCATGGGCCGAAGGGCCTGTTTGTGCTGTATTGTTCTATGTTCTATGTTCAAGTTCTTCAATCTGCAACACCTCCAGGTCAAGACCAAGGTTCTTATTGATAGATTGCATGACTTTCTATTTACTGATGACTGTGCATTAAACATTGGAATTAAGGTAGATGTGCAGCACATTATGGACCAGTTCACCACATCAGTCTCAGCACAATGAAGACAGAAGTCATGTTCCAACTTGCTCCAGGAAACAAGAGCCAACCGTGAGAGTTAGCAAGCAGAAGCTGACTGCTATGGACAAGTTCACCTATCTGGGTAGCATCCTCTCATGCTGTCTTCATACTGATGAGACAGAGGCTGGAATTGCCAAGGCCAGAGTGCCCTTTGAAAGAGTTCACTATTCAACATGGGTGAGACTAGAAAATTGTTCGGACAATTTCAAGGTCTATCGAGCAGTCTATTCTCTAAGTGAGCAAGACGTGTACTGTTTACAAGTGACACACAAAGAAAATCAATTGCTTCCTTCTTTGCGGCTTTCACAAACTCAACATCAAGTGGCAAGACAAAATCCCAGACTGGTCCTCAGGAGAACTGGACATGTCATCAAAATGCTTAATAACTAACTCCCTCAGTGAATCTTCTACAGTGAACTGCAGAGTGCAGCATGCTCCTGCGGCGACCAGAAGAAACATTTCAAGGATACTCTGAAAACCTCCCCCAAGAACTTAATAATTGATATTGCATCATGGAAGACCCTTTCCTAGGATCACTCAGCCTGGAAGAGTACAATTGTCAACGGTATTATAGCAATGTGAGAAGCAAAAGATAGCATCAGCCCAAAACAAAATATACTATATAAATGCAAGGTTTGAATCATTGCAGCACTTCCATTACGGATAAAGCAATGTTAATGATGAGCCCCTATTTACTAAGGCCTAACAGGGCAATGAAAAAATCTGCTCCACAATGAACTGCCAAGTCTGACTGAAAGCATCAGACAATTGCAACAATTTTATTTTCAGGAAGAAATCCAAGATGGCAGGTCTTATTGGAGGACATGCAATGCTCCTTTGCTTTGTTGGCAGCGCAAGTCTAAGGAGCATCATTTCTTGAAATAATTTTCTATCATCATGGAGAATGAATGCTAAATTAGAGGGTAATGCTGTATCACATACTATAATCTATAGTCTAAGGCATATGTGAATTTCTGTCTGAGGTTAATCTTAAGTCTATAAAAGGCAATTTTAAAAACTGAAATATCAATCAAAGCCAAGACCTTGTTGAACAATTTCCTTAACCACAGATTTTCAAATTGAAGATTTCTCTCATAGTTTTTCAAACAGGCTGGTATTAATTAGCATTTTCCTTTTCCCAAGGACTATTGTCATTTAAAATTATGAATAGCGTTCTCCTTCAGAATCCAACATTGTAATGTGAGAATTAGAAGTAAACACAAGGCTGACAGAATTTTGACAGTTTACTGAAGTATTAACCCATGCTGGTCTGATAACATATGATATTGTTCATCTAATAAACCTAGAAATTCCACGTTGCTCATTCTAGTTGACTGGAGATTTGATGCTAATAGTAAAAGGAAGAGGTTACGTTAACAGTACAGGATCAGAGAAATAAAACATTATTAGGCTGAATTTGGTTATAAGAATAGAGAGAAGCAAGGCCATGAAAAACTTTAAACACAAGAAAAGTGATTTCTCCTTTGCGGTGTTGGAGGACGAGCAGTTAAAGTAGGTTATGAGGAGAGGAAGATGGAGTTAACAGGATATCTTATTGGATGGGTTATGTACTTATAGATGTTTGAATGGACTAAATTTTCTGGAATTGAAGATAGGAAGGGGATCAGGAAAGTACTGAAGTAAGCTTGTAAGATGACAAAGGCTGAATTTAAGTAGCAGAAAGGCTGAGCTAGGGACAGAGATGGGACAGAGGTGACTCAGAACCTGCAACCAACTCACCCCTCCTCCCCCCACCATCTCCATAAACCTGCACATTCACCATTGTTAATTCACTTAACCTATACATCTTTGGACACTAAGGGGCAATTTAGTATGGCCAATCCATCAAACCCGCACGTCTTTGCAGTGTGGGAGGAAATTGGAACACACAGAGGAAACCCACACAGACATGAGGAAAATTGCAAACTCCACACAGACTGTTACCCAAGGTCGGAATTTAACACAGCTCCCTGATACTGTGAGGTGACAGTGCTAACCACTGTGCCACCGTGGAAAGATGCAATGAAACAGGCAGCCATAGGAAAAATTTGGATATCAAAATGTTTGAGGACTTTGAGTGCGAAAAGGAGTTTGTGCGCGAGGGAAGAGTTGTTTGTTGGAGTATGGTGCTGGGGTCCAAGTTGGAGGTGAGATGTATCGTTGGAATGTTATAAACAATGGCAAAAACTCAAAAAGAGAGCATTTGAAAAAATGCAAGGACAGTATTAAAATGGAGTAAAGAATTTAAGTATAGAATAATACCCACAAAGTGAGCAATTATTAATTCACACTTTAGTATTTAACTGTGCCAGAGGCCAACTACTTTAACTACATCCATAAAGGCAAGGTCAAAAGCAGCAGCTTTAATTAAGTAACTACCCAGGCAATATAATAAACTAAATATATAAAGTAGAGAAATAGACATAACCATTAGAAATCAAATTAAAATCACTTTATACCCATAATTTAGTGAATCAACATGAGAGAGAAATAAATAATTGCTGCAGAATAACTAAGGAACAAAGAACAGAGCTGTGATGAAGAGTCATCCAAACTTGAAATGTTGGCTCTATTCTTTCTTCACAGATGCTGTCAAACCTGCTGAGATTTTCCAGCATTTTCTGTTTTTGCTTCAGATTCCAGCATTTGCAGTAAATTGCTTTGATCCTTTTTGTCAAGTTGATGCTTGGCTGAGCTAACCTCCCATTCCACCAGGTTACTGAATTGTACGTACAGGGGACAACTTGTGATATGCTCAAAGTCTCATATGTGCAAATACCCTAAACTCATTGAACAAGATCAAGTGCATGTTGCCCATCATTATCCTCTGAGGGATGCTGTGTCTCTTGAACTTGATTATGACCATGTTGCTCTCCACAGCTGGTGTTGGAGTTCAAACATTAGAGCAAAAGTCAGCAAGAACAATGTTCACCATTCCATTCAAAAACACAGCAACTGTGAGTGACCATGGAAGGAGACCTGGGACCTCATGTAAGTTCAATGGCTCTTTGGCTTGGTGAAGCTTGAGTGGTTTACAAAGTGAACACCTAGATAATTCCCTGTCCGCATACATGGAGAGCCAGTATAGTGATTCCTTTAGTCCTGTACCCGGTTGCTTCCAGACCTGGGTGCCCTTGGGGAAATTGCTGGGTATAATACCTCTGCAGAAAGATGGAATGATGAATCGCAGTCCACACAATATCAGTCCATCTTGTACAATCAGTTCATCTCCAATAGTGAAGAATATGTGAAGCTTGTGGGGAAATTTCCTGAGAATTCTGGCCAGCCCGTCATGATGAGATCATGCAGTTGGCTGCATGTGGTGCTGCCTGTTGAGGCTTCAATTCCTGAATTCCACAAGAAGACAACATCTCTATTGTCTTGAGGTGAAATTCTCTGGTCTCCCAGCTATGTGTTTTGCAGTGTTGGGAGGTGCTGTTCACTGGTGGCAGGATTGGTCAATGGCATTTCCCATTCTTTCTCCTCCAGGAAACCCGCAGGAGGGGTTGCCCTGCTGGCAAGACAAGAGGATCCCATTGATATGATTGGCTGGAGAATCCCTATATCTATGTCTTCCTCACAATTGCAGTGGTCTGTAGCTGGTAAGAATGTTCTGGAATGATCAGACAAGTACAACTCCTTACCATATTTATAGATAATGCTGAGATTGTAACGTTGCAGCTTTAACATTATGCGCTGAATCCATGACACAGTGTGAAGAGGCTTTTTTGAGTGGTTGATGATCAGTTTCAATGGCTGCAGGATGACCATACATGAAATCATGAAATTTCTGACAATGAAGACTAGAGTGAGGAGCTTCCTTTTGATCTAAACATAAAGAGTCCCAGTGTCAGTGAAGGAGCTTGAAGCAAAGGCTATTGGTCTGTCATTCTGGATACAGACTGTGAAAGGTCAGTGCTGGGAGGCAAATACCGATAGGAGTACAGATGCCCAAACATCTAAGTAGCGTATCTGGGAATGCCTGTTTGATTTTGTTTAATGCAACAGTATTAACCTTGGTGGATGAGCTGACAAAGGGTCTGGTGATTGCAAAGGTAGTTTGATGGCACAGTAGTTAGCACTATTCCCTCACAGCACCAGGGTCCGATTCCTGGGTAACTGTCTGTGCAGAGTCTGCACATTCTCCCTGTGTCTGTGTCAGTTTTCTCTGGGTGCTCCAGTTTCCTCCCACAGTCTAAAAGGTGTGCTGGTTACATGCATTGGCTATGCTAAATTTTCCCTCAGTGTACTCAAACAGATGCCGGAGTGTGGCGACTGAGTGATTTTCACAATTTTATTGCGGTGCTAATGTGAACCTACTTGTACAATAATAAACTTTAAAAAGGACATTGAGAGACAAGGAAATGTTGCAAAGTGTGCTTGTCCAGGGGAATGGACATGTGCCATATTGCCTCAGACTTCACAACATCAGCTGTGAGTAAGTGATGCACTTTTTTGATTTGGTTTGATTTATTATTGTCTCATGTATTAGTATGTAGCGAATGTTGTTTCTTGCGCTCTATACAGGCAAAGCATATTGTTCATAAAGAAGGAAGTGAGAGAGTGCATGTAGAGAACCTGATTGACTCTGAATCAGCTTTTAACAGGACTGAGCCTTAAGTGTATATTCCTGATTCTATTGAGGACCAAACATAGGCATGTATCTTGTTCTTGCATTGTGTGGCCCCAGACCAAGATGTTGTCGACAATTGTTTTGCAGGGTTGGCCTACAAAGAGTTGCTCTGCGTATCACTGGAAGATCTAGCTGCCAGTGGAGATTCCTTAGGCCATACAGAGAAAACAGTATCTGCCCTCTGGAGGTATGAATGCACTGAGCTTCGAGGATTCTTCATCTAGTGGGATTTACTCGCATTTCGCATTCAAGATGCTGAGAATCTTGACATTGAGCATGTCACCTATCATCTATTCCACTCTCTTCACGGGATGATGAGGTTTAAGTAACATTTTGTTTAGGAAAACTGGGTCGATGCAAATCCTGACCCTGTCATCTTTCTTTACATGGAGATACCAGTGTTGGACTGGAGTAAACACCGTAAGAAGTCTCACAATACCAGATTAAAGTCCAACCATTTTATTTGATAGAAAACCCACAAGGACTTTCCACACACCTGACAAAGGAACAGAGTTTCTGAAAACTTGTGAGCTTACTATCAAATAAACTGGTTTGATCTTTAACTTGGTGTTGTGAGACTTTTACTATCTTTCTTTACTACAGCCACCATTGCTGAAATCCATTCTGAGGCCTTCTATGTGGGCTGTGACATCCAGTGTTGTCATCCGATCCAGTACATTGACTAATTTCTGCTTCATTGCTAATTCCAGACTCCCACTATCTTCCCACTGAAAAAGATTTTCCTCATATTCTCTCTAAACCTCCTGCCATTTACCTTAAATCTACATTGCTGATCATTTATCCCTCTACCAAAAAGAAAAGTTTCTTCCTATCTACTGTATCAATGCCCCACATAATTTTATACATCTAAATCATGTCCCCCCTCAATCTCCTGTGTTCTAAGAAAAACAAACAGTCTATCCATTCTCTCCTTGTAACTAAAACTGTCCAGCCTATGCAGTATTCCAGTGAATTCCACTTTACCCTTTCTGATGCTATCATATCCCTCCAATACTGTGGATTCCAGAACTACACACAATATTTTAGCTGTGGTCTAACCAATGCTTCATACAGTTAGAGTACAAAAGCTGGCCTTTAATGTTGCAGTTGTATAAAACATTGGTTAGACCTCATTTGGAATACTGCGTCGAGTTCTGGTCGCCTTACTACCGGAAGGACGTGAAGACTCTGGAGAGAGTGCAGAGGAGGTTTACCAGGATGCTGCCTGGTATGGAAGGTCTGAGTTACGAGGAGAGGTTAGACAAATTGGGACTGTTTTCCTTAGAAAGACGTAGACTTAGAGGAGATCTAATAGAGGTGTACAAGATTATGAGGGGTATAGATAGAGTAAACAGGGTTAAGCTTTTTCCTAGGATGGACTCGAATAGCATGAGGGGTCACGGGCTGAGGGTGAGGGGGATAAGGAATAATTTGGATGATAGAGGGAGTTTTTTCTCACAGAGGGTGGTGGGGGTATGGAATGCGCTGCCAAGTGGTGGAGGCAGGTACTCTGGAGTTATTTAAGAAATGCTTAGATGGGCACATGAACAGAATGGGAATGGAGGGGTATAGAAAATTGATTTAAAATAGGGATCATAAGCCTTGGGAGTCCCTGGGAAGTGTGTAAATAGATGATGATATTGATGTACTTGTTTTTATCCTACAGGTGCTTTGGTCCATCTTGTTGTCTAACAAGGGGCATACATGCGATAGGTCGTGAGAGGGCTGCTCTTGGGTTTTTTTTCGCGAGCATCCTAGTGCTTCACGTCGTTAGTGTACGCTTGACCTGGACCATTTGATGGGCAACACAACAGCTCAGAGACTATCGCTGTGCTGTGCAGATACATGGATTTGGGCCTGTGTCTGTGGGAGTTTGCGCATTCTCCCCGTGCTTGCGTGGGTTTTCTCCGGGTGCTCCGGTTTCCTCCACATCCCAAAGATGTGCTCTTAGGCTAATTGGCAAAACAAATTCTCCCTAAATTGTCTCAAATTTGGTTTTTAATCCATAGATCTATAAACATGGACAGGGATTTGCTAGCACGAGGGGACACAGCTTTAAATTAACGGGTATGAGTTATAGGACGGATATCAGAGGTAGGTTCTTTACTCAAAGAGTGATTAGGGAGTGAATGCCCTGCCTGCAGCTGTTGTAGATGCGCCAAGTTTGGTGGCGTTTAAGAGGTTAGTTGATAAGTATATGGAAGAGAAGGGAATGGTTTAGTTGGGAGGGGCGTTGCTTTTTATTTTGGTCGGCACAACATCGAAGGCCGAAGGGCCTGTTCTGTGCTGTAATGTTCTATGTTCTATGTTCTATGTTCTATGATTGCGGGTAGAGGTGGGAACACTGGGGTGGCGGCGTGGGCTCGTTGGGCCAAAGGGCCTGTTTCCCATGCTGTTTTGTTCTTTTTTCATTTTTCTTTGTTCCAACATAACCTCCCTGCTCTTAAACTCTCTGCTTTAGCTAATTAAGGCAAGCGTGCCTTCTTAACCATTTTATTCACCAGTCCTGCTAACTAAAGGAACTGCTGTATATGTGCACCATGATCCCTCTCATCTTTGGTGTTTCTCAGGATCTTGTATTTCCTTGCCTTGTTTGTCTTGCCCAAGTGCACCACTTCACACTTATCCAGATTGAAATATATTTATGAACATAAGAACTAGGAGCAGAAGTTGGCCATCTGGCCCCTTGAGCCTGCTCCGCCATTCAATAAGATCATGGCTGATCTTTTTGTGGACTCAGCTCTACTTAACTACCCGCTTATCATAATCCTTAATTCTTTTACTGTTGAAAAATTTATCTATCCTTGCCTTAAAAACATTCAATGAGGTAGCCTCAACTGCTTCACTGGCCGGGGAATTCCGCAGATTCACAACACTTTGTGTGAAGAAGTTCCTCCTCTCGTCAGTCCTAAATCTGTTTCCCCTTATTTTGAGGCTATGTCCCCTAGTTCTAGTTTCACCTGCCAGTAGAAACAATTTCCCTGCTTCTATCTTCTTTGTTTCCTTCATAATTTTTCTGTTTCTGTAAGATCTCCCCTCATTCTTCTGAATTCCAATGAGTATAGCCCCAGTTTACTCACTCTCTCCTCATAAGCCAACCTTCTCAACTCTGGAATCAACCTGGTGAATCTCCTCTGCACCCCCTCTAGTGCCAGTATATCCTTTCTCTAATAAGGAGAGCAAAACTGTACGCAGGACTCCAGGTGTGGCCTCACCAGCACCTTATATAACTGCAACGTAATCTTGCAGGTTTTAAACTCCATCCCTCAAGCAATGAAGGGCAAAATTCCATTTGCCTTCTTAATTACCTGCTGCACTTGCAAATCAACTCCTTGAGATTCCTGCACAAGGACACCCAGGTCCCTCTGCAGAGCAGTATGCTGCAATTTTTTATCATTTAAGTAATAGTCTATTTTGCTGTTATTCCTACCAAAATGGATGACCTCATATTACTAACATTGTACTCCATCTGCCAGATCCTCGCCCACTTACTTAGACTATCTATATTGCTCTGCACATTTTGCTCTTCCACCTATCTTAGTGTCATCTGCAAATTTTGACAGACCACACTTCGTCCCCAACTCCAAATCATCTACGTAAATCATGAACAATTGCAATTCCAACACTGATCCCTGAGCACACCACTAGTCACTGATCGCCAACAGAAAAACAATCATTTACCCCTACTCTTTGCTTTCTGTTAGTTAACCAGTCCTCTATCCATGCTAATACATTCCCCATAACACTGTCCACCTTGTCAAATGCCTTCTGGAAATCCAGATACATCACATCCACTTGTTCCCCAATGTCCACTGCACATGTAATGTTCTCAAAGAATTCCACCAAATTAGTCAAACATGATCTGTCCTTCATGAACCCATGCTGCATCTTACCAATGGGACAATTTATATCCAGATGTCTCATTATTTTTTCCTTGATAATAGGTTTGAGTATTTTCCCTACTGCAGAGGATAAGCTAACTGGCCTATAGTTACCTGCCTTTTGTCTACCTCCTTTTTTAAACAGTGGCGTCACATTTGCTGTTTTCCAATCAGCGGAAATCATCCCAGAGTCTAACAAATTTTGGTAAATTACCACTCGTATATTTGCTATTTCTCCTGCCATTTCTTTTAGTACCCTAGATGCATTCCATCAGGACCAGGAGACTTGTTTACCTTTAACTCCATTAACTTGCCCAACACTACCTTTCACATGATAAAGATAGTTTCCAGGCTCTCACCTGCCATAGTCTTCCAGTCATCAATTTCTGGCATGTTATTTGTGTCTTCCACTGTGAAGACTGACACAAAATAGAACATAAAACATGGAACATAGAACACTACAGCACAAACAGGCCCTTCAGCCCACAAGTTGCGCTAATCATATCTATACCTACCAGGCCATAGAACTATCTATAACTCCCGATCCCATTAAATCCCATGTACTCATCCAGAAGTCTTTGAAAAGACCTAGCGAGTTTGCCTCTACCCCCATGACAGCAGCCAATTCCACTCACTCACCACTCTGAATGAAAAACTTAACTCTGACATCTGTTCTGTACTTGCTTCCAAGCACCTTAAACCTGTGTCCTCTCATAGCGACCATTTCAGCCCTGGGAAATAGCCTCCGAGAATCCAGCTCTATTCCTCTCAACAGTTTATAAACCATTATCAGGCCACCTCTCATCCTTTGTCTCTCCAGAGAGAAGAGACCTAGCTCCCTCAACCTATCTTCATAAGGCATCCTCCCAATCCAGGCAACATCCTTGTAAATCTCCTCTGCACCCTCTCAATAGCTTCCACACCCTTCCTATAGTGAGGCAACCAGAACTGCACACAATACTCCAAGTGGGGTCTGACAAGGGTCTTATAAAGTTGCAGCATTCCTTCCCAACTCCTAAACTCAATCCCTCAATTCATGAAGGCCAGTACACCATACGCTTTCTTGACTACATCCTCCACCTATGAGATTGATTTAAGAGTCCTAAGGACCCAGACCCCAAGATCCTTCTGCTCCTCAACACTGCTAAGACTCCTATCCTTGATATTATACTCCTTCATTCCACTGGTCCTGCCAAAATGGACTGTTGCACATTTATCTGCGTTGAAGTCCATCTGCCACTTCTCCGCCCAGTCTTGCATCCTATCTATATCACTCTGCAACTTCTGACATCCCTCCAGACTATCCCCAAAACCACCAACCTTCATATCATCAGCGAACTTACTAACCCATCCCTCCACTTCCTCAAGGGTCCTAGAACAGATCCCTGGAACACTCCATTGGTGACTGACCTCCATGCAGAAAAAGACCCATCCACAACCACTCTCTGCCTTCTGCAGGCAAGCCAGTTCTGGATCCAAAAGGCTAAAGCCCCTTGGATCCCATGCCCTCTCACTTTCTCAAGAAGTCTTACATGGGAGACCTTATCAAATGCCTCGTTGAAGTCCATGTAAATCACATCGACCGCTCTTCCTTCGTCAATGTGTTCAGTCACATTTTCAAAGAACTCCACTGAGCTCATAAGGCATGACCTGCACTTGACAAAGTCATGCTGACTATTTCTGATCATACTAAACTTTTCTAAATGCTCATAAATCCTGTCCCTCAGAATCCTCTCCATCAACGTACCAACCACTGCGGTCTGACTTTTGTTATCTGTTTTTATATTCTGAGCTAGTTTGCTCTCATAATCCATCTTATCTTTTTTATAGCTTTTCCATGGCTTTCTGCTGACCTTTAACGATTTCCCAATTCTCTGGGTTCCCTTTGTACGCATTTTCTTTCAATTTGATACCCTCCTTTAATTCTTTAGATATCCATTGGCTGATAATCTCTTTTTCTACAGTCTTTCCTGCCTGCAGCTGTTGTAGATGCGCCAAGTTTGGTGGCGTTTAAGAGGTTAGTTGATAAGTATATGGATGAGAAGGGAATGGTTTAGTTAGGAGGGGCATTGCTTTTTTATGTTGGTCGGCACAACATCGAAGGCCGAAGGGCCTGTTCTGTGCTGTATTGTTCTATGTTCTATGTTCTATGTTCTTTCCTTATCACTGTATATACTTCTGCTGTAAACTGTGAAAGATTGCTTTGAAAGTCCTCCACGGTTCCTCAATTGCCCCACCATAAAGCTTTTGCTCCCAGTCTACCTTAGTCAACTCCTCCCTCATCCTTTGTTTAAACCTTTGTTTAAATTTTGTCTCCTTTGTTTAAACCCAAGACACTGGTATTGGATTTTACCTTCTCAAGTTCCATCTGTATTTTAAATTCAACCGTACTGTGATTGCTTCTTCCAAGAGGCTCCCTAACTGCAAGATCATTAATTATTCCCATTTCATTACGCAGGACCACATCTAGGATAGTTTGCTCCCTTGTCAGTTCCATTACATACTATTGAAGAAGCTATTACGAACATATTCTATGAACTCCAACTCAAGGCTGCCTTTACTGATCAATTTGACCAATCGATATGTAGATTAAAATCCCCCATAATAATTGTTGTACCATTTTTGCATCAATTATTTCTTTGCACATTTCTTGCCCCACTACGATGTCATTATTTGGTGGCCTATAGATTGCACCTATAAGTGACCTTTTCCCCTTACTATTTCTAATTTCCACCCAAATGGATTCAACCTTTCTTTCATAGAATCTATATCATCTCTCACTATCATTCTGATATCATCCTTAAGTATTAGAGCTATACCTTCCTTACACACTTCCTACACCCTTACCTTCCTGGCGGTCTGTCTGAACAGTTTGATACCCTGGATATTCAGCTCCCGTTGTGACCATCCTGCAACTAATGATTTGTGCTGTCAACTCGTTTACTTTATTTCAAATGCTACAAACATTCAGATAAAGTGCTCTCATTGTCAGTTTTTGTACCTTTTTGAATTCTAACACTTCCATTAATAACATCCCTGAGTTCTCCTTCCTTTTAAACTTTTTCCTGATTTTTGATGTAGTTGGAACCTTCTTCCCATATTTTGTCCTTGCTCATTCCTTCTCAGACTCCTTACATAGGTTTCCATAGTCTCTGGCATATTTTTCCTAGCCTTTTTCCTAGGATGGAGAAAGCTAGCACGAGGGGACACAGCTTTAAATTAAGGGGTATGAGTTATAGGACGGATATCAGAGGTAGGTTCTTTACTCAAAGAGTGATTAGGAGTGGAATGCCCTGCCTGCAGCTGTTGTAGATGCGCCAAGTTTGGTGGCGTTTAAGAGGTTAGTTGATAAGTATATGGAAGAGAAGGGAATGGTTTAGTTTGGAGGGGCATTGCTTTTTATTTGGTCGGCACAACATCGAAGGCCGAAGGGCCTGTTCTGTGCTGTATTGTTCTATGTTCTATGTTCTATGTTCTATTAAACCATCCCCAACCACTCTAGCACACACTGCCCCTTGGACAACATTGATCAGTGCATCTACCATCTTGTCTATATCTTCCTGTAATCTAAGGCTATCCTCCTCACTAATTACCACCCCGCCAATTTTGGTATCACCACAAAATGTACTGATTAGCCCTCCTACATTCAATTTAAATCACTTATCACAAACAGCAAGGGCCCCAACACTGATCCCTGCAAAACCCTTCTGCACAATCTTCCAGTCAGGAAAATACCTCTCAACCATCGCCATCTGTGTCCTGTCACTCATGCAGTTCTTCAAATTTCCTTGGATTACATTGGCCGCCAGTCTCCCATGTGGAATCTTATGGTACCAAATCATGTAGCTTCATATGATATATTGCACGGAGCTTTCCAATAATATCCAGTATATTCTATCATTTCCAAGACATGATGTTCCAAAGTTTGTACATCTGGACCAATGTAGGTCAACCCTAGCACGATCACAAAGACCAAAAGCAACTTTATATTTTGGTTAATGATTTGAAACTGGAAGCTGTTCTACATGCAATCATACCTTCTTGCAGATGATTTGTCCACCTAAGCATTAGGGTCTGGTGCAGCATGTAGGTCTATTTCCCACAGCCTGGGCAGGACTTTGCACTTTGCTCCAATGTCGATCTTTACTTTTAATTTAGCATAACTGTTGGCAATGTTTAAGATGATGAAAATCTCCCCCTTTGACACTCTCACAGTAAAGTGCTTTCGGAGATTCTGATTGAGGTCTAATTAATCTGAACTGTGAAGCAGTGATCGGCAATGATGTGGCAATGGGCAAGCTGCTCTGATTTGGATCTGCAGAATTTTGCAAAATTGTTCTATTTGTCTCATCTTTTGCTGCATTTACCAAACTCCAAACGTGCAGTTATGTTCTGTGAACAATGGCCACTGCTGTTGCCAGGGTATGCAGTTTACCATGAAAATTTCTCTTTCCCACATTAATTCTTTGTTGCTTCTTTCTGACTGCCCAATCAATATACAGATGCTGACAGTTGATTACAATGTCAGGTCTTTCTCATGAAGAAGCTGTCTGTAGACAAGATCACTATGAAGCCCATACACAAAGCTCAAAAGTGATGGTGCCAAACATACATTTTTTTGCTAGGATTTTAAGAGCTATGGTATAGTACTAAATCAGTTATCAAAGTTTTGATTAGATGTATTAAACATGTGCCTGTTTGATTTGATTTATTATTGTCACATATATTAGTATACAGTGAAAAGTATTGCTTCTTGTGCACTACACAGAAAAAAAAGTATATTGTCATAGAGAAGGAAATGAGAGAGCGCAAAATATAGTGTTAAAGTCATAGCTTGGGTGTAGAGAAATATCAACCTAATGCAAGGTAGGTCCACTTAAAAGTTTGATGGCAGCAGGGAAGAAGCTGGTTTTGAGTTGGTTGGTACGTGACCTCAAACTTTTTTTTTCCCCCGAAGGAAGAAGGTAGAAGAGAGAACGTCCGGGTTGCATGCATCCTTAATTATGCTGACTGTTTGGTCGAGGCAGCAGGAAATGTATACAGAGTCAATGGATAGGAGGCTGTTTTGCGTGATGGATTGGGTTGTATTCACGACCTTTTGTAGTTCCTTGCGGTCTTGGGCAGAGCAGGGGCCATATCATGCTGTGATATAACTAGAAAGAATGCTTTCCATGATGCACCTGTCAAAGTTGGCGAGATTTGTAACTAATATGCCAAATTTCCTTAGTCTTTTGATAAAGTAGAGGCATTGGTGGGCTTTCTTAACTATAGTGTCAGCATGGGAAGACCAGGACAGGTTGTTGGTGATCTGAACACCTAAAAACTTGAAGCTCTCAACCCTTTCTACTTCATCGCATGTTGATGTACCAGGAGCATGTTCTCCTTTATGCTTCCGGAAGTTGATGACAATCTCCTTCATTTTGTCGACATTGAGGGAGAGATTATTGTCACTACACCATTCACCAAATACTATATCTCATTCTTGTACTTTGTCTCGTCATTGTTTGACATCCGTCCCATTGTGATGGTGTCATCAGCAAACTTAAAAATTGAATTGGAGGGGAATTTGGCCATACAGTATAGATGTATAAGAAGGGGGCTGAGAACATAGCCTGGTGGGGCACTGGTATTGAGAATAATTGTGGAGGAGATGTGTTTGCCTATCCTAACTGATTGTTGTCTGTGGGTTAGAAAATTCAGGATCCAATTGCAGAGGGAAGAGTCGAGGCCCAGGCCTCGAGTTTGGAGGTGCGTTTCATGGAAATAATAGTGTTGAAGGCTGAGCTGTAGTTAATAAATAGGAGTCTGACATAGATGTCTTTGTTAAATAAGTTTTCCAGGGTTGAGTGCAGGGCCAGGGAGATGGCATCTGCTATGGACCTGTTGTGGTGGTAGGTGAATTGTAGTGGAACCAGGCAGTCCAGGAGGCTGGAATTGATTCGTGCCATGACTAGCCTTTTAAAGCACTTCATAATGTGGATGTCGGAGCCACCAAACGATAATCAGTAAGGCACGCTGCTTGGCTTTTCTTTCATATTGGGATGATGTTTGTCTTCATGAAGCAGAGAGGGATCTTAGATTGTTACAAAGAGAAGTTGAAGATGTCTCCGAATATCCCGGCCAGCTGATCTTCATAGTACCTGAGTCCTCATCTGAGTATCCCATCCAGGCCAGTCACTTTCCATGGGTTGACCTTCGAGAAAGCTGCTCTAACATCGGCGATGGTGGCCCCAGATACACGTTCATTTGAGGCATCCAGGATGGTGTGCTCTCATTGATGTCTTGGTCAAAACAGAATATATTGAGCTCATCAGGAATGGGTGCATTGTAGCCAGTGATTTTACATGCTTTCATCTTGTAGCCTGTTATGTCTTGCAACATTGCCATGGTCAGCAGGGATCTGTGTGACTAGCCTGGGACTCTATCTTGTCTGGTATTGTCTTTTGGCATCTTTGATAGATTTCCTGGGCTCTGGGAAGAACTTCATCACTCCCAACATGTAACCCCTTTTGCATCAATGTCAATCCATGTGACTACTCTCCAACATCTACTTTAAATGGGTGTGTCTCTCATAAGTCTTCTCAATTAAAATTTTTGTAAAATGTATATTTTCCCACCAAAATCGATTGGTTATGTGTAATATTCTACTCTATTGTCCTTTCATCTCTCTTTTATGCAGTATTTCCTCAAAGGTCTTAGACAAATAAAACTGCACGTCAACAGCATCAATGAAAACAAGAGTTTGAGAGGTTAGTGTGCTCTCACCATTCTCCAGATTGTCTTTAACTTACAAATCAGCGGGCAACTTTTCCCATGCTCTTCCACAATATAGCACAGTGGTTAGCACTGCTGCTTCACAACTACAAGGTCCTGGGTTCGATTCTCAGTTCGGGTCACTCTGTGTGGAGTTTGCACATTTACCTCGTGTCTGCATGGGTTTCCTCCGGGTTCCCTGGTTTCCTCCCACAGTCCAAAGATGTGTGGGTTAGGTTGATTGGCCATGCTAAGAAATTGCCCCTTAGTGTCCAGGATAGCAGAGATTAGTGGGTATAATATGTAGGGATTAGGAGGGTAGGGCCTGGGTGGGATTGTGTTCAGTGCAGACTCAATGGGCCGAAGGGCCTGTTTCTGTACTGTAGGGTTCTGTGATCTATGGTCTATGATCTATAAATTTCAAAAACATTGCAGGTAATTCTGATTACTACATGACAGGAAGAATGTAATTGTGCTGGAGAAAGTGCAGAGGAGATCTGCGAGAAAGTTTCTTAGGCTGGAGGGTCTGAGGAAAGATTGGATAGGCTGGAACTGTTTCCCTTTGAGCTATGAAGGTTGAAGGGGGCCTGATACAGGTGGTTAAAATTATGTGGGTCATAAATAAGGTGGATAGGAGGGCATGTTTTTCTATTAGTAGAGGAGTCAATAACCAGGAGTATTGATTTAAGCTAAAAGGGAAAAGGTTAAGGGGCAATTGAAGAAAAATGTTTTCATCATGGGGTTGGTGGGAGTCTAAAACTTACTACCTAAAAGAAAGGTCAAGTCAGAAACTCTTGTAATGTTTAAGAAATATTTAGATGCTCACCTGTACTGCTTGCAAACACTGGAAAATGAGATTAATGTGGTCACGTATTTGTTGACCACCATGATGGGCTGTATGTTTGTAAATGTCAATGAATCGATGAAAAATCCTCCTTCACTGGAAAATCCATTGCCAAGATTTGCATACACGTTATCACTAAAAATGGTTCATTTCATGTTATTGGAATCACCAAAAGCTGAGAACTTCAGCTCACTGCTCTATTTTTATACTTTACAAAGTTTTATTTGCTCTCAAGATGTCTTTTTCCATGACAAGTCTAAGTTCCAGTACTTGTAAACTTGCATCTGGTCTTGCTTGTGTGCCTAACTAACCAACTGAGCTGTCTGAGACTCCCCAGCTGTTCCATTTCATCCTCAGTAGCAGCCACATCTTTGTCTGGATCTGCTACAACTAATTGTGATGGGACTGACATTGTCTAAGACTTTGATGTAAAATAACATCTGACCTGCCCCGCTTCATCTCCAAAGCTACATGTTTGAATGCTTCAGAAACCTGATTCTTGATTTTAAATGCCTTTTTCATTTGATTAAAAGGATTTTCTTCAAAGTTGTTAGTGCCCCCACCTCAAAACATCATCTACACGCATCATAAAGATTTACACAAGTTTTCCCTTACATTGCCAATAGTCCACCCAACTTTAACAAAACTACTCTTGACAAAAAAATACCACATCTGAGAAACATCACTTAACCCATAAACATATTTATTCAATTTCATAGAATCTCTACTGTGCCGAAAGATGCCATTTGGCCCATCAAGACTGCACTGATAATGATCCCAACCAGACCCTATCCAGTAACTCTACATATTCACTCTGTTAATCTCCTTGGCACTAAAGGGGCAATTAAGCATTGCCAATCAACCCAACCCACACATCTTTAGATTGTGGGAGGAAACAAGATCACCTGGAGGAAACCCAGGCAGACATGGGGAGAATATGCAAACTCCACACAGGCAGTTACCTGAGTCCAGAATTGAACGCATGTCCCCGGCATTGTGAAGAAGGCAGCAGTTTTAAATACTATGCCACCATGCCGCTCAGTGCTTCTCCACTGCTTCCTTTGGAGATTGTAAGATGTTGCATATTTACCCTGAAGGAAAGCAGCTTTGATATCTATGGAGTTACACATCCAGGAATAAGTGGTTAAAATGATTAACCATATCAAAAAAAATCACTTTTCCAATGTGATAAAGTATACCCTAATTGGTTTAACCCTCAACATTTATCAAAACCTTTAGCTATCAACCTAACCTTGGCCTTGTTGTTTTCTGTACGAATGATCTATGTAACACAGCAGGATGACTTCGATTGATAAATGGATCTAGAATGTAAAATAAAGTTAAGATAACCAAGAAGGGCAAGTCTTTGTGTCTTAATATGTAAAACATTCATAATAAATAAGATGAATTAATATCAATTCATTAATATTAATTAATACAGGGTTACCAAGCATGAAAACTAAACATCCAGGAGTATTCATTGTTTTGGAAGAAAAGACCAACTAGAGGTGAGGCTACATTGGATTTGGTGCTGGGCAATGAGCTAGACCAGGTGTTAGGCTTGGAAGTTAGTGAACATTTTGGTGATAGTGACCACAATTCGGTTACGTTCACCTTCGTGATGGATAGGGATAGGCATGAAGCTGGGGGCAGTAGTTATAGCTGGGGGAAGGGTAATTATGAGGCCATCAGGAGAGAATTAGGGTGCATAGATTGGACTAGGAAACTGCAGGGACTGGGAACATCTGGAAGGTGGAGCTTATTCAAGGAGCAGCTGCTGCGAGTCCTTGATAAGTATGTCCCTGTCAGGCAAGGGGGAAATGGTCGAGTAAGAGAACCTTGGTGTACAAAAAAAAGTTGATTTGCTGGTTAAAAGGAAAAAGGAGGCTTATGTCAGGATGAGGATTGAAGGCTCGGTTAGTGCAATGGATAGATATAGATTAGCCAGGAGGGAGCTAAAGAGTGAATTGAGGAGAGCTAAAAGAGGACACGAGAAGACTTTGGCTGATAGGATTAAGGAGAATCCTAAAGCTTTCTTTAGATATGTTAAGAATAGAAGATTGGTTAGGGCAAGATTAGAGCCACTCAGAGACAGCAGTGGGAAGTTGTGCGTGGAGCCTGAAGAGATTGGAGAGGCACTGAATAAATATTTCTCTTCGGGATTCACGCAGGGAGATGTAAATGTAGTTGTGGAGAACACTGAGGTACAGGATTGCAAACTGGAAAGTATTGAAGTAGATAGGGAGGATGTGCTAGATATTCTTGAGGGTTTGAAGTTGGATAAGTCCCCTGGGCCGGACGGGATTTACCTAGGATTCTCTGGGAGGCAAGAGAGGCGATTGCAGAGCCTCTGGCTCTGATCTTCAGGTCGTCATTGGTTACGGGTGTGGTTCCGGAGGACTGGAGGATAGCGAATGTGGTCCCATTGTTCAAGAAGTGGAAGAGAGACCTTCCAGGGAATTATAGGCCAGTGAGTCTTACTTCTGTTGTGGGCAAAGTATTGGAGAGAATTATTAGGGATAGGATTTATAGTTATTTAGAGAGAAATGAATTGATTGGGATAGTCAGCATGGTTTCGTGAAGGGTAGGTCATGCCTTACTAACCTCATTGAGTTTTTTGAGAAAGTGACCAAAGAGGTGGATGGGGGTAAGGCGGTTGATGTAGTATATATGGACTTTAGTAAGGCTTTTGATAAGGTGGCCCATGGAAGACTTCTACAGAAAATGCAGATGTGTGGAATAGAGGGTGATTTAGCTACTTGGATTAGGAATTGGCTGGCAGATAGAAGACAGAGGGTGGTGGTTGATGGGAGATATTCATCGTGGAGTTCGGTGACAAGTGGTGTACCTCAGGGGTCTGTTTTGGGGCCCCTGCTGTTTGTAATTTTTATAACTGATCTGGATGAGGGTATTGAAGGATGGATTAGTAAATTTGCAGATGACACTAAAGTCGGGGGAGTGGTAGATAGTGAAGAGGGGTCTTATAGTTTGCAGAGAGACTTGGACAAGTTGCAGAGCTGGGCCGAGAGGTGGCCAATGGAGTTTAATGTGGAAAAGTGTGAGGTAATTCACTTTGGCAGGAATAACAAATGTGTAGAGTATAGGCCTAATGGTAGGACTCTTAATAGTGTTGAAGAACAGAGGGATCTTGGTGTATATGTGCATAGATCCCTGAAAGTTGGCAATCAAGTCGATAAGGTTGTTAAGAAGGCATATGGAGTCTTAGCTTTTATTGGTAGGGGGATTGAATTTCGGAGCTGCAACTTCATGTTGCAACTGTACAAAACTCTAGTGCGGCCGCACTTGGAGTATTGTGTGCAGTTCTGGTCCCCACATTATAAGAAAGATGTGGAGGCATTGGAGAGGGTACAGAGTAGGTTTACCAGGATGTTGCCTGGTATGGAGGGCAGGTCTTATGAAGGGAGGCTGAGGGATTTGAGGTTGTTTTCGTTAGAAAGGAGGCGGCGAAGAGGGGACCTAATCGAAACATATAAGATGATTAGAGGTTTAGATAGGGTGGACAGTGATAGCCTTTTTCCTAGGATGGAGAAAGCTAGCACGAGGGGACACAGCTTTAAGTTAAGGGGTGATAGTTATAGGACAGATATCAGAGGTAGGTTCTTTACCCAAAGGGTGGTTCGGGAGTGGAATGCCCTGCCTGCAGCAGTTGTAGATGCGCCAAGTTTGGTGGCATTTAAGAGCTTAGTTGATAAGGATATGGAAGAGAAGGGAATGGTTTAGTTTGGAGGGGCATTGCTTTTTATATTGGTCAGCGCAACATTGAAGGCCGAAGGGCCTGTTCTGTGCTGTAATGTTCTATGTTCTATGTTCTAAGACAGAAAGGAAAAGGAGGTGAGATATCATTGTTAGGAAATCAAAGAAAAAAGAACAAAGAACAATACAGCGCAGGAACAGGCCCTTCGGCCCTCCAAGACTGCACCGATCATGTGTTCCTAACTCACCTGACAAAGGGGCAAAGCTCCAAGAGCTAGTGGCGTTTGCTAACAAATAAACTTGTTGGATTTTAACTTGGTGTTGTGAGACTTCTTACTGTGTTTACCCCAATCTAATACCGGTATCTTCACTTCATGGCTTCTATGGCCAAGCCAGTTCTGAATCCATCTAGCTACTTCACATTGATCCCGTATGATTTAACTTTTTGCACCAGCCTGCCATGAGGCACCTTATCAAATGCTTTATTAATGTCCATGCAGGCGATATCTACGGCCCTTCCCTCATCAAATATTTTTATCACCCTCTCAAAAAACTCAACCAAACTTGTGAGGCATGACCTCCGTTGTACAAAACCATGTTGTCTATTGCTAATGAGACCATTCTGTTTTAAATGCGTATAGATCCCATCTCTAAGAATCTTCTCCGATAATTTCCCTACCATGGAAGTAAGCTATTGGCCTATAATTACCTGCATTATCCTTGCTACCCTTCTTAAATAACGGGACCACATTTGCCATCCTCCAAACTCTGATTCCTCACCTATATCCAATGAAGAAACAAATATTTTTGTTAGAGGCCCTTCAATTTCATCTCTTGTCTTCCTCAGTAATCAAGGACAGATGCCATCTGGCCCTGGGGATTTGTTTACCTTTATGCTTCCTATAACACCTAACACTCCCTCCCTGGTAATTGTGATTTGTTCTAACGGGTCTATACAGCCCTCTGAGATACTACCAATCAACGTGCCTCTCTCCTTTGTAAATACTGATACAAAGTATTCATTAAGGATCTCACCTACTTCCTTGGGTTCTAAGCGTAATTCTCCTCCTTTGTTCTTGAGAGATCCAACTTTTTCTCTGACAACCCTCTTTTTCCTATTGCATGTATAAAATGCCTTGGGATTGTCCTTAATCCTGTCTGCTGAGCACATTTCGTAACCTCTTTTTGCCTTTCTAGCTCCCTGTTTGAGTTCTTTTCTACTTTCTCTGTATTCTTCCAATGCTTTATCTGTTTTTACCTGGATCTTATGTATGCCTTTTTTCTTTTTGATTAGACCCACAATTTCCCTGGTTATGCACGGCTCTCGAGTCCTTTCTTTCCTATCCTTCAATCCTATTAACTGCTCCTTAAAAGACTCCCACATGACAGACGTGGATTTACCCTCAAAAAGCCTCTCCCAATTAATAGCCACTAAATCCTGCCTAATTCTGCTGTAGTTAGCCTTCTGCCAATTCATCACCTTACCCATAGGACAATAGTCAATCTTTTCCATGAGTATCCAAAAGAATTGTAGTCACTGTTTGTCACATGTTCCCCCACTGAAACTTTGATGACTTGACTGGGCTCATTTCCCACTACTAGGTCCAGGATAGCTCCTCTCTATAGGGCTATCAACATATCATTCCAAAGAACCTTCCTGGACACATTTTACAAATTCCTCCCCTTCTGGACCCCAGCCGTAAGGGATTTCCAATCTGTATGAGGGAAATTAAAGTCTCCCATTACAACAACCCTACTTTTTCTACGCCTGTCCAGAATCTCCTTACATATTCGTTCTTCAACTTCCCATGGGCTGTTGGGAAGCCTGTCGTATACCCTCCTATCAATGCAATATTGAGGAAGGATATTGGCTTAGAAAATTGTGATATGATATCTGTGTGAGTGGCGATAAGAAACACCAAGAGGCAGAAGATCTTGTTGGGGGTTTGCCCATAGGCCCCTAAACAATAGTGGAGATGTAAAGGAAGGTATCAATAAATCAGAGTTGTATGCAGTAAGGATACAACTGTAATCATGGGTAACTTTACACATCGATTAAACAAACCAAACTAGCAATGGCATAGTGCAGGGAAAGTTCCTGGAGAGTATATGTGATTTTTTTTAAAAAAACAATTCATTGAGGAACCAACATGGAATAGGTTATTCTGGACTATATTCTGTGCAGTGAGAAAGGATTAATCTTGTTGTCCTCTTGGAGAGTAACAATCACAATATGATAGGATTCTTCATTAAGATGGAGGGTAAAGTAGTTGAATATGAAACTAGGATCTTGAATTGAATTAAAGGGAACTATGAGGGTATGAGGCAATGAATAGGCAAGGACAGATTGGAGCTTCTCACTAAAGGGGTTCATGGTGGATAGGCAATGGTTCATAGTTAAAGAACATGTGCATGAATTACAACAATTATTCATTCCTGTCTGGAACAAAAATTAAAAAGTTGCCCAACCACGACTTACAGAAGAATTAGGGATAATATTAAATCCAACAAGGAGACATACTAAATTGCAGCAAGCCTGAGAATTGGAAACATTTTAGTATTCAGCAAGAGAGGACAGAAAAATTCATTCAAGAGAGGGCAATTAGACTGTGAGAGTAAAATTGCAGAGTATATAAAAACTGACCATAAAAGCTTCTATAAATATGTGAAGAGAAAAAAACAATTAAAGACCAGTGAGGTCCCTAATAGTTGGAATGGGAACAAAGAAATGACAGAAAGATTGAACACATATGTAATGATATGCACTCGCAGATGTCATCTGGAACATTATTTATTAATGAGGAAAAAAACTGTATAACGGCCAGCAGCACATCCTTCTCAGAAATGTTAGGGATCCAAGCCCTCTAGTAAGAGGGCAAATTGAAGGAAATCAGTATTAGTTTGACAATGATGCTGGGAAAATTAATAGAGTTAAAGGCTGACAAATCACCAGGGCTTGATGATCTATATCCCATAATATTAAAAGAAGTAGCTGTGGAAATACTGGATGTATTGGTGGTCACCTTCTTAAATTCTATAGACTCTGGAGCAATTCCTACAAATTGAAGGGTGGCAAATGTAACCACACTTTTTAAAAAAGAAGAGAAATTTAAAAGAAGACAGAATTACAAACCAGTTAGTCTGACATCAGTAGTGGAGAAGATGCCAGAATCTATTATAAAAGATGTGATAACAGAATGTTTGAAAAACATTAAGAGGATTGGACAAAGCCAATATGGGTTTATGAAAGGCAAAATTATGCTTAACAAATCTACTGGAGTTTTTGAGGATGTATACATGAGTGATCTAGATGAGAGAATTAAATTTGATATTTCCAAGTTTGCTGATGACGCAAAACTGGATGGAATTGAGGGTTGAGAGGTGGATACAATAAGACTTCAAGGTGATTAAGACAAATTGAGAGAGTGGGCAAACGCATGGTGGCTGCAGTCCAATGTGGAAAAATGTGGAATTTTCTGTGTGAAAAACAGAAAGGAAGAGTATTGTTTAAATGGCAATATATTGGGAAATGTGGATGTACAATAGAATCTGCATGTGCTTGTACACCAGTCAATGAAAATGGAGGTGCAGGTGCAGCAAGCAATTAGGAAGGCATATGGAATGTTGGCTTTTATTGCAAGATTTGAGTTCAGAAGCAGAGATGTCTTACTGCAATTATACAGGCCCTTAGTGAGACCATTCCTGGAGTATTGCATATAGTTTTTAGTCTCCCTACCTAAGAAAGGATCAACTTGCCATAGACGGGGTGCAGCAGAGGTTCAATAGGCTGGTACTGGGGTTGGCGAGATTGTCTGAGGAGGAAAGCTTGATTCAACTGGGCCTGTATTGACTGGAGTTTAGAAGGATGAGAAAAGATCTGATTGAAACATAAAATTCTAACAGGGCTAGACAACTAGATGCATAGAAGGAGTTTTCCCTACTTGAGGGGGTGTGCGGTGGCACAGTGGTTAGCTCTACTGCCACAAAGCCAGGAACCTGGCATTGATTGCAACCTGTGTGGGAGTCTGTACATTCTCCACTTATCTGCCTGGATTTCCTCTGGTGTTCCAGTTTCCTACCACAGTCAAAAGATGTGCAGGTTAGGTGGATTGGCATACTATTGCTTGGATAGAGCAGGGGAGTAGGCTTAGTTTGGATGCTCTTTCAGAAGGTTGGTGTAGAATCAATGGTCAAATGGCCCCCTTTTGCACTCTAGGTATTCTATAGTTCTAAAAAGAGTTTTTTTAGATTTTAATGACATCAAGCTATATGAGGGAGAAAATGGGAATATGGCATTAATGTAGAAGATCAGACATGATTGTATTGAATGGCGGAGCAGGTTCTAAGAGCGCAGTGGCCTACTCCTGCTCCAAGTTCCTATTTATCCAAGTCAACCTCTGAATATATCTTGAATTGTTTTCAGCTTTATGATTTGTAGTTTAGCCTTTTTTAACCTATAGTTTAACATCTTATATGTAGCTACGAATACGTCTCGATCACACAGACTTCTTCTGATCTTTTTCAGAGAAGACTACCCATGCTACACTATTATCCTTATGCACACTACACTGTTAACTTGTCAGGTTGTGGCTTCTCTTCTGTTGTTGAGAACTCTCTGGATGATTCCTAACTGAATGTCTGTTAGAGATTCTATCTACTGTACATGATCCTCCTTTTAAATGTATCTCCTAAATCAGTATTCCAAACTTGAGCTTTATTTTCTTCCTCTCCACTCTTGTACATCCTCCTACAAATGTACAGCCTTCACCTTGGATATTTAGAAATTTTTTGCATGTGCCTGTAGACTTCCCTACTTGTCCTACTATCATGACCTCTCCCCAGTTGTCGGATCCTTCTGGCTGGTACATCACTTGGGAACCTACTTCAGGCAACTGATTCCTGCATAAGATTATTTTATCATGCTCTTCATGATCAATATGTGTATTGGTATACATTGCTTGAATACTCAAATTTTGCCCTTCTAGCTCAGAATTGTACAATTCATGGATGTGTGAAGGCAATTTTGGATTCTGGCTATATAACGATTGGTATAAGCTATCACCCACTTATTTGCAAGGAATATTTTTGCATGCATTGTCTATGCGAGTGTTGTTTCTAACTTGCTGCCTAGCTGATCTACTTGGTGTAATATTCCATCAATTATGTCATGGTTTCTTTCACACAAGCCATTGCTGGACAGATTTTCTGCAGTGGTGTGCATCACAAATATTTAAATTTGCTCTTGTTCCAAAACTCTTCATTTGCAAATTCACCTCCATTGTCTGTTAAGAATTTTGTTGGTGACCCCAGGTCTGTTCCTGCCAATTTTTCCATGATTTTGTCCACTATTGTCCATCTGTCCTTGTTACATAGAAACTCAGAATAGGCCGTTCAGTCCTTTGAGCCTGCTCTGCCATTACTTATGATCAACATTTTTTCTTCTATCTCAACCCAGACAGACTAATCAGGAACTAAGTTGGGGCTTCACTCCAACTTGCCTGGGTTGTCCCAGCAGTTACACTTGGAGGCATGATTGTAAACATCAAATCTGCATTGCTCTACATAAAGCTGTTACTGTTAATAAATATTCTATGTTTGTTGATAACTGGTTTTGTGGTTTTGCAGAATGACTCAGCTATTGCAACTTGAAAGCCATCAGGAACTTCACTTGTCAGAAAAGGGATCGCTTTATCATCCCATTTGAAGAGATCCAGGTTCATCCTCTGCTACCATGTTAAAAACATGAATATCCATTTACCAAATTTGACAGCAGAAGGCACTCTGATAATTCACAACTATGTTGTTGCGGCACTGCGATTCAAAAGAGCAATTAGTTTCCTCTCTACCCATCTGGATCCTCTCTCTGTCCAGTAACAAATCCCACTGGGGAAAAATCCAGCTCTTAAATACAAGCTTCAGTAAGCATTACCTACTTTTAATTCACTCTGAAACTAGCCTTGATTTAGTCTTAAAGGGACATTTCTGACACTGACAGACTGCAGGGAGTTTGCTAATAATGGATATTCCAGAGACTCTCACATCTGTGGAAATGTCACTGTCTTTTGAGGCAGTCTTTCTCAGAGTTGTTGACGTTTTCTGTGTGTTAGAGATACTGTGTCATGTAATTGGGGGAGGGGGGGATATCCAGTTATTTTACCTCTGACAAAGTCGCACCAGAAACAGGGACAATGAGACAAATGTGAGACTGACAATCAGTTTGTAATGGGAAATCCTGTGGTGGCAAGAAAGCAGTAATTGCAAAAACTGATCTTATCCAACATCTGAAATGTACTTGTTTAAGCTGGTGGGAAAGTGGAAGATCCAGAAACAGCTAAAGCAGCTGTATAAATATCTTCACCTCAAGGACAAAGAATCACAGAATCACATAGTGAAGATGAGGCCTTTCAGCCCAACATCTCTGCACTGGCGTGTGAGAATTACCTAACCTACCTACCTAATCCCATCCACCAATACTTGGCCCATAACCTCGAGGTTATATGTCCCCAAGTGCATCCAAATGCGTTGAGATCTGCGCCCTTTGAACTTAGGGAAAAAAGGTAGGGGGAGTACAGAGAGGTGTTAGAGATGTGGAGGAAGAGCATTGAAAATACTAATGGAGAAGATCCCAGTTGAAGGGTTCTCATTTGTCAAGAAGTTATCCGGACCAGCTATGTAAATACTAGCTACAAAGGCAGGTCAGAAGCTGGAATTTTACAGGGAGTAACTCTTGATTCTCCAAAACCTGTCCACTATCAGCAAGGCACAAATCAGTAATGTAATGGAATACTCTCCACTTGTCTGAGTAAGTGCGGAGCCAGCAATACTCAAGAAACTCAGCATTATCCAGAACAAAGCAGCCTGTTTGATAGACACCTTATCTATCTCTGTAAATCTTCACTCCTCCAGCATTGATGCATAGTGACAGTGGTGAGCTATTGAGGTATTGCAGCAACTCACTGAGGCCCTTTCAAAAGCACCTTCCAAATCTGTAACCTCTTAACACTTAGACGGACATGGGCAACAGATTCCTGAGAACACCAGAACCTGAAAATTTCTCTCCATGTACGGGGGACCTACTAGGAAGGCCCCAGTGCAGGCAATCTATGTTGGGAGGATGGTTGAGAAAATCATGCTTTTAATGAGGAGGAGAATACCAGGGCGCGAGCTTACCATTTTTGCTGCAACTGTCAATCAACGTGACAAGTTGAGTTAAGTACAGCAAGAGGCAAAAAATCTGATTTGCACCCGGACAGAACAACTTCATGCTCAGCAAGGCTTATTATCATCAGGTTCCCTAGAATTCCCCCTCATTAGGGAGGTTGGCTCAGCTGCTTGCCCCCCTGGATGACAAATATTTCCTATCAAATACCTTGCACTATTCTGTTTGCATGTATCGACTTATTGTCATAGGTATAGGTTGCAACCATGGAACCACAGAACATTACAGCACAGAAACAGGCCTTTTGGCCCTTCTTGGTTGTGCCGAACCATTTTTCTGCCTAGATTCCTGAGAACCCCAGATCTGTCCCCCAGATCTGCAGCTGGACCATATCCTTCCACATTCCTCTCATGCACGTACCTGCCTAAGTTTTTCTTAAATGTTAAAAATGAGCCTGCAATCACCACTTCATCTGGCAGCTCATTCCACATTCCCACCCCCCCACCCACCCCCTCAATGTTCCCTTTAAACTTTTCCCCTTCATCCTTAAGCCATGTCCTCTAGTTTTTATCTCTCCTAGCCTCAGTGGAAAAAGCCTGCTTGCATTCACACTATCTATACTGATCATAATTTTATACACCTCCATCAAATCTCTCCTCATTCTTCTACGTTCCAGGGGATAAAGTCCTAACCCATTCAACCTTTCCCTGTAACTCAGTTCCTCAAGTCCCAGCAACATCCTTGTAAACCTCTGCACTCTTTCACCTTATTAATATCCTTCCTGTAATTAGACGGCCAAAACTGCACAAAATACTCTAAATTCAGCCTCACCAATGTCTTATACAACTTCAACATAACATTCCAACTCTTATACTCAATACCTTGATTTATAAAGGCCAATGTACCAAAAGCCCTCTTTACGATCCTATCTACCTGTGACACCACTTTTAGGGAATTATGTATCTGGATTCCCAGATCCCTCTGTTCTACTGCACTCTTCAGTGTCCTACTAATTACCTCGTATGTTCTACCTTGATTTGTCCATCCAACGTGCAATACCTCATACTTGTGATTTAGCTAATTGGATTAGGAATTGGCTAGCAGATAGAAATCAGAGGGTGGTGGTTGATGGGAGATATTCATCGTGGAGTTCGGTTACAAGTGGTGTACCTCAGGGATCTGTTTTGGGGTCCCTGCTGTTTGTAATTTTTATAAATGATCTGGATGAGGGTATTGAAGGATGGATTAGTAAATTTGCGGATGACACTAAAGTCGGAGGATGGTAGATAGTGAAGAGGGGTGTTCTAGTTTGCAGAGAGACTTGGACAAGTTGCAGAGCTGGGCCGAGAGGTGGCAAATGGAGTTTAATGCGGAAAAGTGTGAGGTAATTCACTTTGGCAGGAATAACGAATGTGTAGAGTATAGGGCTAATGGTAGGACTCTTAATAGTGTTGATGAACAGAGGGATCTTGGTGTATATGTGCATAGATCCCTGAAAGTTGGCAATCAAGTCGATAAGGTTGTTAAGAAGGCATATGGAGTCTTATCTTTTATTGGTAGGGGGATTGAATTTCGGAGCCGCAACGTCATGTTGCAACTGTACAAAACTCTAGTGCAGCCGCACTTGGAGTATTGTTTACAGTTCTGGTCCCCACATTATAAGAAAGATGTGGAGGCATTGGAGAGGGTACAGAGGAGGTTTACCAGGATGTTGCCTGGTAGGGAGGGCAGGTGTTATGAGGAGAGGCTGAGGGATTTGAGGTTGTTTTCGTTAGAAAGGAGGCTGCTAAGAGGAGACCTAATCGAAACATATAAGATGATTAGAGGTTTAGATAGGGTGGACAGTGATAGCCTTTTTCCTAGGATGGAGAAAGCTAGCACGAGGGACATAGCTTTAAATTAAGGGGTGGTAGTTATAGGACGGATGTCAGAGGTAGGCTCTTTACCCAGAGGGTGGTAAGGGTATGGAATGCCTTGCCTGCGTCAGTTGTAGATGCGCCAAGTTTGGTGGCGTTTAAGAGGTTAGTAGATAAGTTTACGGATGAAAGGGGAATGGTTTAGGTTAGAGGGTCACTGCTTGTTCCTAATTGGTCGGCGCAACATCGAGGGCCAAAGGGCCTGTTCTGCGCTGTAATGTTCTATGTTCTATGTTCGCAAGGTTGAAAGGTATAGGTTGAGCGATGGTAGATTTAAAACTGAGATGAGGAGGAACTGCTCGTAGAGGATGGTGAATTTGTGGAACTCACTGCCCCATAGTCTGAATTATTGAATGATTTCAAGAAGGATTGATTTATTTCTGATTAAAACAAAAGGGTTAAAAAGATATAGGGAGCAGGTGAGGAAGTGGATTTGAGACCAGGGAAAGATCAGCCATGATCTGATTGAATGGCGCAGCAGACTCGAAGGGTTGAATTTGCCTATTTCTGCTCCTAATTCCTATGTTTCTTTTACTGCAGCTATCTGTGAGCAATTTAGTTTTGCATAAAAGTGCTGGCAGCCTTCGGTTTTGTGAAATATTCTTTGTGCTAGTATTTTCCAAGCGATGAACTTGCATTTCTCTGAATGTTAAATGGCACTCTCTTTGAGTTCCCAGTGATAACTAAGAAACAGCTGTTTGGTCCATTCACTTCCTTCTGATGATTCCTCAGTACAGAACATTCCTCATCAGGAACTGACAATTTTAAATCTGATTCCAGTCACAATGTGTCACAGGATATTGGAACATCACTCAGATGATTGAACACTATCTATGAGAAAGGGTGAATGTTATTTAACACTTACATAATGTATTATTTAAATTAATGACCCAGTGTTAGCTTGGCTGTATTGATTCTCTTCAAACTCTTTCAGTCTCAGTAAATTTCTTTCTTTCTCCTCTGTTCCCAACTGAGGCTTCCAGTTCATTCCTTTCCACTGCATATCCCCTTGGGAGAACTCCAGCACATATCTCTGATATGCAGACTGATATCTATACACCAGAGCTGTTGCTGCTGTTACAGACATTTTTCAGAGAGGCTTGGATTTCCGCAATGAGAGGGGTCAGTCACTGATTGTAAAAATTGTAAAGGAAGATGAAAAATCACAAGTCCCACCTCTAATGTGATAGCTATTAAGTTTTGCAAAGGCAGCAACTCAATTAAATCAGAAGCTGCCTCCTCTCATATGATTTGGAGAAGTGAAAAGCATCAAACAGCTTAAACTTGATAAGAACAGATCAGAACTTGAGGATTTTGTTGGCTAGTCAGGCTGTTCTTTTAGAGAGGTGAAGGGCCTCTTTGGAATTTGCTTCGAAGCTGTAATTGCTGCCCCAGAAATAAACTCAAGACCAGCAGTTTGGCTAAACCCAAAAGGGCAGGAGAGTGATATTCCTGGATTTGGCAAGGCAGTATTATTTGCCCCTACAGATATAGGATGGTCTTTGTGTTGGAGGAGGGTGCATAGCTTCGTACAAAGGCACGTAGGGGCCATTGAAGCCAATACAAGCAGCCGGAGGCCAGATGGAGGGCAAATAGTCAGAAGGGAGAAGTTGCTGCCAGAATTGCAGGACGGAGGAGACAGGGCAACCAGATACTAGCCTATAGGAAGGATAGAAATACAGAAATTAGAAGCAGGAGTAGACCATTCAGCTTGTCGAGCCTGCTCCACCATTCATTCTGATCATGGCTAATCATCAAATTTAATATCCTGATCACCCTTCCCCCCTATATCCTTTGATCCTTTTAGCCCCAAGCGCTGTGTCTAATTTCTCCTTGAAATCAGACAGTGTTTTGGCCTCAACTACATTCTGTGGTAGTGAATTTCACATATTCACCATTCTTTGAGTGAAGAAATTTCTTCTTTGAGTGAAGAACTATAACTTCTAGTTCTGAACTCCCCCATCATTGGGACTATTCTTTCTGAATCTAATCTATCTTCCTCTGCTAGGATTTTATAAGTTTCCATTAGATCCCTTCTCACTCTTCTAAGCTCCAATGAATATAATCCTAACTGACTTAGTCTCTCCTCATATGACGGATTTGCTATCCCAGGAATCAGCCTGGTAAACCTTTACTATATGCCCTCTCTAGCAAGGACACCCTTCCTCAAATAAGGACACCAAAACTGCACACAATACTCCAAGTGTGGCCTCATCAGCACCTAATCCAATTGTAGCAGAACATCCCTATTCTTATACTCAAATCCTCTCACAGACACACTCCCCTCTCTCTCACACAAACACACCCCTCTGTCTCACACAAACTCACCCCCCACGTACAAATATATGTCACACATACACTCAGTTCCCTCTCTCTTACATACTCACCCAATTCTCACATACACTCACTCCCCTTCACAAACTCCCAGGATCTACAGACCCCAATTTGGGAACTCCTGTTTTTGGTAGTACACACTGCTGCTCCTATCCAATAGTGGGGGAGGGAATTTATTTGAAAAGCATTTCACTCTAATGGCCTGTTTTGTCCTGGATGATGTAGAACTTCTTGAATGTTTTTGAAGCTGCATTCACCCAGGCAGGTTGACAGCATTCCAATATATTCCTGACTTTTCTTTGTAGATTGTGGACAGCTTTGGGGAGTAAGTAGGTGAGGTATTCACTGCAGGATTCCTAGCCTCTGACTCGCTCTGGTAACTACAGCATTTGTATTGCTAGTCTGGTTCAATTTCTGGTCAATAGTAATTCCCACAATATTGATAATGGGACATTTAGTGATGGTAATGCTATTGAATGTGAAGGAGTTATGGTTAGACTCCCTCTTGTTGGGGGTCATAGAAATGTAGAGTCATAGAATCCTAACAGTGCAGAAGGAGGCCATTTGGCTTATTAAGCCTGCACCGACAATAATCCCACTCAGTCCCTAACTCAATAACCCCACATATTTACCTTGCTAATCTCCCTGACATTAAGGGATATTTAGTATGACCAATCCACCTAACCTGTACATCTTTGATCAGTGGGAAGAAACTGGAGGAAGCCCAGACAGACACGAGGAGAATGAACAAACTCCACATAGACAAGGCTAGAATTGAACTCGGGTTGCTGGCACAGTGGGGCAGCAGAGCTAAACACTTTGCCACCATGGCACCTTTTCTTTGCACTCCCATGATGCAATTGTCACTTGACACTTATCAGCTATCAGGAAAATTGAGCTTTTCTTGTTTTTGAAGTGTCACTGTCATTCTATATATAATTATTATATACTCAAAAGAGTTGCATGGTTGCTTTAACAACTGCTCACATGATTTGATAGTGATATTATTAGGATGTGTGCTCAGGCTGCTATTTTGCTTTCAGTTTTATACTTGATGCAGTGCAGAGATCATCTTTTCAATAAAATCTGTTGCGTGTTAGTTTAAATCTACATGCGCAAACCAAGTCTTTACTTTCTGTTAAAACCCACAATCCATAACATAGGATATTACAATACTGGAAAAGAGCCTTTTGGGGTGTCTTCTTTGGGATAGACACAAAAACCCTTTGAAGGACAAGAAAAATGCAAAGTCAAGTGATTTGATATGTTGATGAACCGAGGATGCCAAAACTAACATAAGAAATGGTAGAAGGCAAAAAGTCAAGCAGTTTGACGTTGGTATTGTATTTCAAAAGGGAACTATATCTGAAACATTGTCAATAGATGAAGAAAACTAGGGTAAATTTACTTTTAAAGTATAATAGGCATAACACGGGATGAATCAATTCTGGGAAAAGGGAACTTCTGAAGGATTGTAGGACAGTAAGATTGAAGTGGAAAAATAGATTTAAGAAAACACTGCAGGCTGTGTGAGTAGTGGTGGTTGGCAAGGTTTCAACAAAGAGGCCTAAATCATCCACTCCTGCTCACCATAGGAATTGTTGTGGGTGAGGTGGATAATTTGACAGGCCAGTGAAAGGTCCATTGAATTTCTGTTCTTGGGCTGTGTAGGACTGAAAACTCTAGCCCATAGAACATAGAACATAGAACAATACAGCACAAACAGGCCCTTCAGCCCACGAGTTGCACCGATCACATCTACCAATCCACAGACCTATCTATAACCCCCTATCCTATTCTTTTCCATACACTCATCCAGAAGACTCTTAAAAGACCCCAGTGAGTTTGCCTCAACAACCTCCGACTGCAGTCGGTTCCATTCACTCACCACCCTCTGAGTGAAAAACCTACCCCTGACGTCTCCTTTGTATTTGCTTCCCTGCACCTTAAATCTGTGTCCTCTCATATTGACCATTTCCGCTCGGTGAAATAGTCTCTGAGAGTCCACCCTATCTATTCCTCTCAACATTTTATAAACCTCTATCAGGTCGCCTCTCAACCTACGTCTCTCCAGTGAGAAGAGTCCCAGCTCCCTCAACCTATCTTCATAAGGCCTGCCTCCCAATCCAGGCAGCATCCTTGTAAATCTCCTCTGAACCTTCTCAATGGGCCTCTACATCCTTCCTATAATGAGGTGACCAGAACTGCGCACAATACTTCAACTGGGGTCTGACAAGAGTCTTATAGAGCTGCATCATTACCTCCTGACTCCTAAACTCTATTTCTCGATTAATGAAGGCCAGTACACCGTATGCCTTCTTGACCACTTCCTCCACTTGTGAGGCCGATTTAAGAGTCCTATGGACCCGGACCCCGAGATCCTTCTGCTCTACAACACAGCTAAGACTCCTACCCCATAGTATGGATAAAATCAGAGCTGGAAAACCAGTATGCTATTATCCTCAGAGAAAAGCCTAAGCACTGCAAGGCATTGTGGACTAATTCTCTTGTAATTTTCTAGATCAGAAAATCTGTAATGACTGTTGTCACTTAATAGCCGATGGAGGGTACCGCTCTGATTTGATTTGATTTATTATTGTCATGTTATTAACATACAGTGAAAAGTATTGTTTCTTGAGCGATATACAGACAAAACATACCGTTCACAGAGAAGGAAACGAGAGAGTGCAGAATGTAGTGTTACAATCATAGCTTGGGTGTAGATAAAGATCAACTTAATGCAAGGTAAGATAATTCAAAAGTCTGACAGCAGCACAGAAGAAGCTGTTCTTGAGTGGGTTGATACGTGACCTCAGAGTTTTGTATCTTTCTCCTGACAAAAGAAGGTGGAAGAGAAAATGTCCAGGGTGCGTGGGGTCGGTAATTTTGCAGACTGCTTTGCTAAGGCAGCGGGAAGTATAAACAAAGTCAATGGGTGAAAGGCTGGTTCATACCAGGATGTTGCCTGGTATGGAGGGCAGGTCCTATGAAGAGAGGTTGAAGGATTTGAGGTTGTTTTCGTTAGAAAGGAGGCGGCTAAGAGGGGATCTTATTGAAGCATATAAGATGATTAGAGGTTTAGATAGGGTGGACAGTGATAGCCTTTTTCCTAGGATGGAGAAAGCTAGCACGAGGGGACACAGCTTTAAATTAAGGGGTATGAGTTATAGGACGGATATCAGAGGTAGGTTCTTTACTCAAAGAGTGATTAGGGAGTGGAATGCCCTGCCTGCAGCTGTTGTAGATGCGCCAAGTTTGGTGGCGTTTAAGAGGTTAATTGATAAGTATATGGAAGAGAAGGGAATGGTTTAGTTTGGAGGGGCATTGCTTTTTATTTTGGTCGGCACAACATCGAAGGCCAAAGGGCCTGTTCTGTGCTGTAATGTTCTATGTTCTATTTCAGTTGAGTTACTTAAGCCAAAGGTTTAAGGGTGGAAATATTTAAAAGAATATTGTTAACTATGTCAAGGTGTTCTTGTGTCAATGTGCATTTTTTAGAACCTTTTATAGTTTTAATAAAAGTTTAAAATCATCACAATCGGTCTGAGAAGTTACTTCTTGATTTTGGAACATCTCCTCAGGATAAACAAATTGCAAATCCACTCTGGCAACTGTTCCCAATTTCCTTTTGGGATTTCGACAGCTCAGCATTTATCATCTGCCATAGCATATCATAACGCATGATATTGTCCAGACGTTATGGCATTTGGATATGGACTACTTCAGTATCTGAGGAGTCAAGAATAGTGCTGAACCTTATGCTATCATTAGCAAAAATCCCCACTTCTGGTATTATGATGGAAGATCATTGATGAAACAGCTGAAAATGGTTGAGCCTAGGACACTACCCTGAGAAATGTCTGCAGTGATGTCCTGGAGCTGAGATGATTGACTTCAAACTACCACAATCATCTTCCTTTGTACCAGGAATGACACCAGATAGCTTATCACTCCGGTTCCATTGATTCCAGTTTTGCTAGGGCTCTTTGATGTCATACGCAATCAAATGCTGCCTGGATGTCAAGGGCAATCACTGTCACCTCATCTCTTGAGTTCAGCTCTTTTGGGGATGTTTGAATCAAAGATGTAATGAGTTCAGGAGATAAGTGATGTTGGGGAACATAAACTGAGCAGGTTATTGCTAAGTAAATATTACTTGATAGATCTATTGATGATTCCGATGGTTGGGACAGTAATTGGCCCAGTTGAATTTGTCCTGTTTCTTGTGTTAAGGACATACCTGAGCCATTTTCCATATTGATGGGCAGATGCCAGTGCTGCAGCTCTGCTGGAACAGCTTGGCTAGGGGCATAGCAATCTCTGAGCACAAGTCTTCAATGCTATTGATGGAATTTTATCAGAGCCCATTGCCTTTGTAGTATCCAGAGTCTTCAGCTGTTTCTTGATATCACACGGAGTGAATCAAATTTGCTAAAGATTGACATCTGTTATGCTGGGGTCATCGGTTCTGTTCTGGGGTCAGCTAACAGTTGGACAACATTTGCAGAGCACCCTCTCACCTGACAAGTGAAAGGTATCTCTTTCCCACCAGAGGAAATTCACCATGGACAATCAACCTCTCAATTGGGCATTCTAATCCACACTCAACACCGAAACCTAGATGCACAGGGCAAAGCTCATGAAGATCAATTGATGGAACTGTGACTTCTTCTAATTGTGTATATCTACACAGTAAATGAAAGTCCAGGTTGTGGTAAGAGAATTCACAAAGACATGACGATTTCAATTTTGACATTGTTGTACTCAAAGTCTCCAGATTGGCACAACACAGAACTCAAAAGCAAATTTGCTGATTAAGATCCATGACAGCTCCAGAGAGACAGGGGCTAAGCTAATAGCTCAGCCTTTTCTTAAATGCAATTCCAATTCTTCAATAGTAAAAATTAGATGGTGAATGGTTCTAAACTCCTGACTAATGATGAATATCCTGTACAGAAATTATGAATAAACATGCTCTGATGCTTGAATGTTCTTTTGAAAGTTGATGAATGCATTTGTGGCCATGAGGCATTCTCTTCTGGAGGGACCATCCTTCCTGCACTGGATTTAAGTGTTGTACTGTGAAGAATATTGATGACGGCCCAAATGTTCTATGTTCATATTGAAGATAAGTTTCAGGGTTGATAGAAGGAATGTGATGGCTGTGGGAATATTCCAGAAGGAAGGTTTACCCTCCAATTCCTCAGGATCTCTGGTTGCTTTTCATGCTTTGAGAAATCCAAGCACACATTTGTCAACTGTTCTCAAAATAATAAGTGTAAATTGAGAATAAATTATTTGGATACTGTGACTTACAAAGAAATTGCAAATAAATACTAAAACTTTTCTGAGATTGGACAATGCTTATACATAATGTCGGGAAGGTAGAATGGGATAAAATTGTTGTAGAATTTGCAGAAACTCTGCAAAAACCATGATTAAATGGTCATTTATGCCATTTTTATGGAATTTTATGATCTAGCGAGTGTCCATTTCAAACATTTTCTCTCATTCTGGTTTTTTGCCTCACAGTGAATATAAAGATTATTTCACTTCAGCTGTGAAAAAAATGAAAGTGAATCTCTTCTTTGGGCTAAATATTTATAGGCTTTTCCAGAGCTGCAGTATTCATCTTCTGAAAAGTTATTAAAGAACTTGCAAAGTTCTATATCTTGTAAGAGCAGCGCTACTGGCACATTTTACTGTATGCTTTACCAACTTAATCTGATAGAGAGGCTTGTGTGAGCTATGCTGTTGGAAACACCTTGTTCTTGGCAGGGCTGCCCTTGGCAGCAATGCCAGGGAAGGTGCCAGACAACATGTTGTCTAAAATGTCTTCAACGGCGAACAGAAAAAGAAAGACTGTGTGTTTCCCCGATTACAAAGGTGGAAGAATACTGCAGTAGAAGGATAGTCGCATCATTGGAGTTCGTCATGTAACTGAAATCTGACCATCCATCAAGGCCATATATTTACAATTGGGGCTGCTCTTCAGACCCATAATTTTCATTGATTTGTGAAGATGACTTTGCACTTACATCCATTCTCTTCTACACGATGCATTTTGGGCCTATCTACCAGACCTTCCTGGGATGCTTCCATGGGAATGGATGAGATCATCAACTCAAGCATTCTGTCTGCCAGCTCTGTGTTTAGAAAAGCTAAGTTGCGAGAGCAATTTACATAGAGATATTGATAGGTAAATAAGTGGGCAAAGAATTGACAAATGGAGTATAATCAGTCGCAGAAAGTAAATGCGCAGGTATGGCAACAGTAGAAAAGGCAAATGGTACGTTGGCCTTCATAGCAAGAGGATTTGTATATAGGGATAGAGATGTTTTGCTGCAATTGTGTGGGGTGTTGGTGCCCTCATCTGAGAAAGGAATCCTGATATAGAGGGAGTACAGTGAAGGTTTACGAGGCTGATTTCTGGGATGGCAGATCTGTTATATTAGAAGAGACTAAATCTCTATATTTACTGGAGTTTAGAAGAGTGAGAGAGGATCACATTGGAACTTATAGAATTCTAACAGTGTTAAACAGGGTAGGTTCAGAAAGAATGTTCCGGATTGTGGGGGAGTCCAGAATTAGGAGTCATAATTTGAGGATAAGGGGTAAACTATTTAGAATTGAGGTGAGGAGAAAATTCTTCACCTAAAGGATACTGAATCTGTGGAATACATTGCCACAGAAAGTAATTGAAGCCAAAACATTATCTAATTGTTCAGACATAGCTCTTGGGGCTAAAGGGTTCAAGAGATATGTGGGAAGGGGGATCAGGATATTGAATTCAATGATCAAAATAAATAGAGGAACAAGCTCAAAGAACTGAATGACCATCTTCTGATGCTAATTTCTATGTTTCTATAATGTGGCAAAATGTGAAAATCATTTTGGATGGAAGAATTAAAGAATCATAGAATCCATACAGTGAAGAAAGAGGCCATTGGCCTATTGAATTAGCACCAACCACAAACCCACTGAGGCACTATTCCTGTAACCCCACACATATATATATATAGCTAATCCCTTAACACTGGTGTCAATTTAGCATGGGCAATCAACCTAACCTGCACACCTTTGGACTGTGGAAAAAAAGCAGATGCGGACACGAGGAGAATGTGCAAACTCCCACACAGACAGTGATCCAAGACCAGAATTGGTAACCCGGGTCCTAGGTGCTGTGAGGCAGCAGTGCTAACCACTGTGCTGCATGCTTTATTGAAATGAAAAAGAACTTATGTCAGGATGAGGCTTGAAGGCTCAGTTAGTGCAATGGATAGCTATAGATTAGCCAGGAAGGAGGTAAAAAGTGAATTGAGGAGAGCTAAGAGGGGACACGAGAAGATGTTGGCTGATAGGATTAAGGAGAATCCTAAAGCTTTCTTTCGATATGTTAAGAATAGAAGATTGGTTAGGGCAAGATTAGGGCCAGTCATAGACAGCAGTGGGAAGTTGTGCGTGGAGCCTGAAGAGATTGGTGAGGCACTGAATAAATATTTCTCTTCGGTATTCACGCAGAGTGCTGGAAATGTAGCTATGGAGATCACTGAGGTACAGGGTTGCAAATTAGGTAGTATTGTAGTAGATAGGGAGGATGTGTTAGAAATTCTCGAGGGTTTGAAGTTGGATAAGTCCCCTGGGCCGGACGGGATTTACCCTAGGATTCTCTGGGAGGCAAGAGAGGAGATTGCAGAGCCTCTGGCTCTGATCTTCAGGTCGTCGTTGGTTACGGGTGTGGTTCCGGAGAACTGGAGGATAGCGAATGTGGTCCCATTGTTTAAGAAGGGGAAGAGAGACCTTCCAGGGAATTATAGGCCAGTGAGTCTTACTTCTGTTGTGGGCAAGGTATTGGAGAGAATTATTAGGGATAGGATTTATAGTTATTTAGAGAGAAATGAATTGATTGGGGATAGTCAGCATGGTTTCGTGAAGGGTAGGTCATGCCTTACTAACCTCATTGAGTTTTTTGAGAAAGTGACCAGAGAGGTGGATGGGGGTAAGGCGGTTGATGTAGTATATATGGACTTTAGTAAGGCGTTTGATAAGGTGGCCCATGGAAGACTTCTACAGAAAATGAGAGGGTACAGAGGGTTTACCAGGATGTTGCCTGGTATGGAGGGCAGGTCCTATGAAGAGAGGTTTGAGGATTTGAGGTTGTTTTCATTAGAAAGGAGGCGGCTAAGAGGATCTTATTGAAGCATATAAGATGATTAGAGGTTTAGATAGGGTGGACAGTGATACTTTTTCCTAGGATGGAGAAAGCTAGCACGAGGGGACACAGCTTTAAATTAGGTATGAGTTATAGGACGGATATCAGAGGTGGTTCTTTACTCAAAGTGATTAGGGAGTGGAATGCCCTGCCTGCAGCTGTTGTAGATGCGCCAAGTTTGTTGGCGTTTAAGAGGTTAATTGATAAGTATATGGAAGAGAAGGGAATGGTTTAGTTTGGAGGGGCATTGCTTTTTATTTTGGTCGGCACAACATCGAAGGCCGAAGGGCCTGTTCTGTGCTGTAATGTTCTATGTTCTATGTTCTAACTGCTGAAAACTGCAAAACAAAGGGACTTAGAAGTCCTTGTGCATGAAACACAGAAAACTAGCACACAAGTGAAGCAGGTAATCAGGAAAGCTAATAGAATATTGGCCCTTATTTCAAGGGGGTTGGAATATAAGGGTGGGATTTTACAGACTTGATCATTCCAAAACCATAAAATCCTGCCCAAGGACAATGGACCTTTCCATGGTCCAACTCTCGCCTACTCCAATTCCCATTGTGGGAAGGATGGTAAAAGTTCTAGTTTAAGAGTAGGGAAATCCTGCCACAACTATACAAGGTTCTGGTGACACTACACCTGAATTACTGTGAGCAGCATTGCTCATCTTATTTAGGGAAAGCTGTCATTTCATTCGAGGCAGTTCAGAGAAGGTATGCTAGGATGATCCTCAGTATGGAGGGATTTTCTTACGAGCAAAGGTTAAAGAGGTTGAAATTTCATTCACTGGAATTCAAAACAATGAGAGGTTATTTCGTTAAAATCTACAGAATTCTTAAGGGACCTGACAAGATAAGTGCTGAATTGATATTCCATAGAAATCAAAAATAAAAGCAGGATGAATATTCTATTCAGCCTTTCAAGCGCGTTTGGCCATTAATTCAGATTGGCTGATCACCCAACTCAACAAACTCTACCAATCTTTCTCCCGTACCTTCTGTTCCCCTTTACCCCAAGTGCTATATGTAACTCCTTTTTGAATTGAACAATATTTTGGCATCAATTACTTCCTGTGGTAGGAAATTCCATAGGCTCACTAGGCTGTTGGTGAAGACATTCATAGAACATAAAACATAGAACAATACAGCACAGAACAGGCCCTTCGGCCTTCGATGTTGTGCCGACCAAAATAAAAAGCAATGCCCCTCCAAACGAAACCATTCCCTTCTCTTCCATATACTTATCAATTAACCTCTTAAACGCCACCAAACTTGGCGCATCTACAACAGCTGCAGGCAGGGCATTCCACTCCCTAATCACTCTTTGAGTAAAGAAACTACCTCTGATATCCGTCCTATAACTCATACCCCTTAATTTAAAGCTGTGTCCCTCGTGCTAGCTTTCTCCATCCTAGGAAAAAGGCTATCACTGTCCACCCTATCTAAACCTCTAATCATCTTATATGCTTCAATAAGATCCCCTCTTAGCTGCCTCCTTTCTAACGAAAAACAACCTCAAATCCTTCAACCTCTCTTCATAGGACCTGCCCTCCATACCAGGCAACATCCTGGTAACCCTCCTCTGTACCCTCTCCAATGCCTCCACATCTTTCTTATAATGTGGGGACCAGAACTGCACACAATACTCCAAGTGCGGCAGCACTAGAGTTTTGTACAGTTGCAACATGACGTTGCGGCTCCGAAATTCAATCCCCCTACCAATAAAAGCTAAGACTCCATATGCCTTCTTAACAACTTTATCCACTTGACTGCCTACTTTCAGGGATATATTGACACATACACCAAGATCCTTCTGTTCCTCAACACTATTAAGAGCCCTACCATTAGCCCTATACTCTACACATTTATTGTTCCTGCCAAAGTGCATGACCTCACACTTTTCCACATTAAACTCCATTTGCCACCTCTCGGCCCAGCTCTGCAACTTGTCCAAGTCACTCTGTAAACTAAAACACCCCTCTTCACTATCTACCACACCACCAACTTTAGTATCATCTGCAAATTTACTGATCCATCCCTCAAGACCCTCATCCAGATCATTTATAAAAATTACAAACAGCAGGGGCCCCAAAACAGACCCTGAGGCACACCACTCGTCACCGAACTCCACGATGAATATCTCCCATCAACCACCACCCTCTGTCTTCTATCTGCCAGCCAATTTCTAATCCAATTAGCTAAATCACCCTCTATTCCACACATCTGCATTTTCTGTAGAAGTCTTCCATGGGCCACCTTATCAAAAGCCTTACTAAAGTCCATATATACTACATAAACCGCCTTACCCCCATCCACCTCTCTGGTCACTTTCTCAAAAAACTCAATGAGGTTAGTACGGCATGACCTACCCTTCACGAAACCATGCTGACTATCCCCAATCAATTCATTTCTCTCTAAATAACTATAAATCCTATCCCTAATAATTCTCTCCAATACCTTGCCCACAACAGAAGTAAGACTCACTGGCCTATAATTCCCTGGAAGGTCTCTCTTCCCCTTCTTAAACAATGGGACCACATTAGCTATCCTCCAGTCCTCCGGAACCACACCCGTAACCAACGAGGACCTGAAGATCAGAGCCAGAGGCTCTGCAATCTCCTCTCTTGCCTCCCAGAGAATCCTAGGTTAAATCCCGTCCGGCCCAGGGGACTTATCCAACTTCAAACCCTCGAGAATTTCTAACACATCCTCCCTATCTACTATAATACTTCCCAATTTGCAACCCTGTACCTCAGTGCTCTCCATAGCTACATTTCCAGCACTCTGCGTGAATAACGAAGAGAAATATTTATTCAGTGCCTCACCAATCTCTTCAGGCTCCACGCACAACTTCCCACTGCTGTCTATGACTGGCCCTAATCTTGCCCTAACCAATCTTCGATTCTTAACATATCGAAAGAAAGCTTTAGGATTCTCCTTAATCCTATCAGCCAACATCTTCTCGTGTCCCCTCTTAGCTCTCCTCAATTCACTTTTTACCTCCTTCCTGGCTAATCTATAGCTATCCATTGCACTATCTGAGCCTTCAAGCCTCATCCTGACATAAGCCTCCTTTTTCTTCTTAACCAGCAACTCAACTTTTTTCGTACACCAAGGCTCTCTTACTCGTCCATTTCCTCCCTGCCTGACAGGGACATACTTATCAAGGACTCGCAGCAGCTGCTCCTTGAATAAGCACCACATTCCAGATGTTCCCAGTCCCTGTAGTTCCCTAGTCCACTCTACGCACCCTAATTCTCTCCTGCTGGCCTCATAATTACCCTTCCCCCAGCTATAACTACAGCCCCCAGCTTCATGCCTATCCCTGTCCATCACTAAGGTGAACGTAACCGAATTGTGGTCACTATCACCAAAATGTTCACTAACTTCCAAGACTAACACCTGGTCTGGCTCATTGCCCAGCACCAAATCCAATGTAGCCTCACCTCTAGTTGGCCTATCTACATACTGAGTCAAAAAACCTTCCTGCACACTCTGTACGAAAACTGACCCCTCTAACGAGCTAGAGCTATAGCTATTCCAATCAATATTAGCAAAGTTAAAGTCCCCATCACAATTACCCTACTACTTTCACTCCTAATCAGAATTGACTTCGCAATCCTTTCCTCAACCTCTCTAGAACTATTAGGAGGTCTGTAAAAGACTCCCAACAGGGTGACCTCTCTTCTCCTGTTTCTAATCTCAGCCCATACTACCTCAACAGACAAGTCCTCATCAAACTTCTTTTCTATCACCGTGATACAGTCTTTGACCAATAACGCCACTCCTCCCCCCCTTCTACCTCCTTCTCTACTCCGACTAAAGCATTTGTACCCCGGAACCTGCAACATCCATTCCTGTCCCTGCTCTACCCAAGTCTCTGAAATGGCCACAACATCGAAGTTCCAGGTACTGGTCCAAGCTGCAAGTTCCTCCCCCTTATTGCGAATACTCCTGGCATTAAAGTATACGCATCTCAAACCATGCCCCACCCCACCCGTACGCCGCTGTGTTTTACAACTCTCCTCTATAACCCCCTTACTCTCATCCCTCTCGGCACCCCAACTACTTAGGATCCCACCCCCCCCCCGAATCAGTTTAAAGCCCCCATCATAGCCTTAGCAAATTTTCCCCCAAGATATTAGTCCCCCTCTGGTTCAGGTGTAGACCATCTCTCTTGAAGAGGTCCCACCTATCCCAGAATGAGTCCCAATTGTTAAGGAACCTGAACCCCTCCCTCCTGCACCATCCACGCAGCCAGGAGTTCAAACTTTCCCTTTCTCTGTTCTTCTCTAAACTATCCCTTGGCACAGGCAAGAGTCCAGAGATAACCACTCTGCCTGTTATGGACCTAAGCTTCCACCCTAACTCCATAAATTTCTGTTTAATATCCCCTTCCCTTTTCCTACCTACATCATGTGTCCCCACATGAACTATGACTTGGGGCTGACTCCCCTCACCCTTAAGAATCTTAAAAACCCGATCTGCGACATCCTGGACCCCAGCCCCTGGGAGGCAACACACCAGCCCTGAGTCCTGTTTATTACTATTTACCCTCCTATCTGTCCCTCTAACTATGGAGTCTCCTATAACGAGGCCTAATCTCTTATTCCCCCCACCCACCTGAGCATTCTCAGCAGGCTCACCCCCAGAGACCTGCTCCCTTTGGTCAGCTCCAGTTGATTCTTCCTCAACTGTAGCCTCCAAGACAGAAAATTTATTTTGGAGGGGAACAGCCCCAGGGGATTGTCTCCCCGATTGCTTCTTACCCCTCCTCCTAACAGTTACCCAATTATCACTTTTAGGAGTTACAATCTCTCTGTTACTCCTGCCTATATCCTCCTCAACCTCTCGAATTACCCTGAGTTCCTCTAATTCCAGCTCCAGCTCCTTAACACGATCCTCAAGGAGCTGCAAATGTGCACACTTCCTGCAGGTGTAATCAGCAGGAACACTACTGGTGTCCCTCACCTCATACATACTGCAGGAGGGGCAACGTACTGCCTGCACTGCCATCACTGTTACTTTAATTTCCAGGAGAGAAAAAAAAACTTCTCACACACTTTTATTATTAGGTTAGAGGAGGGGGGAGGGTGGGATACTCTACCTGTGTAGAGTATCGGGTTTCCTCTCTGTACCAATTTATAGAACTCAGTAAGAATTTAGCAACACCAATTATTAATCCAACCGATTTATTTGATAGTAAAATAGCGAGCTTTCAACACTCCCGTGTCTTCTTCAGGCAAGTGCAGTGTTCTGGTCCAGAAGGAGTCCAACCTGCCCATTGTGTCCAGTCTGAAAACACCCAGATGGCCTTTCTAATGCCACCTTTTTGGACCCGGCCCATAGACCTGTAGCTTATAGTACCTGAGGTACAGATTCAGGTACTTTTTAAAAGAAATTAGGATCTCTGCCTCCACCACAAACTCAGGTAGTAAATTTAAGATACCCACTATACACTGTATAATCACACTATAGGATCATAGAATCTACAGCAAGGAGTCAGGCCCTTCTGCCCAAATTGATCCATGCTGATGAAAATGCCCATCTAAGCTAACCCCATTTGCTTGCATTTGGCCCAATTCCCTCTAAACCTTTCCTATCATGTAACCAAACGCCTTTTAAATGTTGTTGATGCCCCTACCTCAACCGCTGCCTCCAGCAGCTTATTCCACAAATCTACCACTCTCTGTGTAAAAAAGTTACTCCTTAAGTTCCCATTAATTCTTTCCCCTCTTCGTTTAAGCTTATGCCCTCTCAACTCCCCAAAACTTTAATATGTTTTGGCATCCTGGTTTCCCTACACCTGCTAGCCTTGGCCTTCACCCAAATAGGAATACTTGGACCCCAAACTCTAGTTATTTCACTTTTAAGGGCCTCCCATTTGCCAAAGGTTCCTTTGTCCTCAAACAAGCTACTCCAATCAACCCTTGCAAGCTTTTGGCTATTTCCATCAAAATTCACCTTGCCCCAATTTGGAACTTGCACCTGTGGATCAGTTTTGTCTCCTTCTATAACTAAATTAAAAGAACTGTAGTTATTGGTCCCAAAGTGGTCCCCCACCGTCTCCTCAGTCACTTGTCCTGTTCTATTTCCCAAGAAGAAATGACATTTTGCCCTCTCCCAAGTAGGATCCTCCACATATACCCTGAGGAAACTTTCCTGAACACACTTAACAAATTTCACCTTATCTAAGCCCTTAGCACTATGGCAGTCCCAATTTATGTTCGGAAAATTAAAATCCCCTAATATGACAAGTCTATTACTCCTGCCACATCTCTCCAGTCTCCCTGCATATTTGTTCTAATTCCCGTTGACTATTTGAGGGTTCATAGTACGATCCCAATAAGGTCATCATCCCCTCCTTATTTCTTAGTTCCAAACACAAAGGTGCTGCATGATCCCTCAGTTATTTTGTCACTGACTACTGCCCTGATGCTCCCCTTAATCAAAAATGCAACCCCCCTCCTCTCTATCCACCTCTGTCCACATATAGCACCTGTACTTGGAACATTAAGCTCTCAATTCTGTCCCTCCCTTAGCCACGCTTCAGTTATCCAATCTCATGTACCTATCCGTGCCCTGAGTTCATCATTGGTGCTCTTGCACTGAAATGGATGCAATTTAATCCAACAGGTTTTCCTTACTCCTGCTGTGCTCCTGCCTATCAAGTCTATTCAGTTTGCCATACCGCATATTCTTTCAGCCCCTCATTTGGTTACCTATTGCTGAAGATCCCATCCGTCTGCCAGTCTAGTTTAAACCCTCCCTTGTAGTACTTGCAAATCTGGTCCCCTAGGATATTGGTCTCCCTCCAGTTCAGATACAGTCTGTCCCTCTTAAACATGTCACCTCTGCTCCCAGAGAGATGCCAGTGATCTAAGAATCTGAATCCCCTGCACCAATTTTTGCACCAGTTAAACTTTGATGCGATGAATAGCCAAGGTCAGGTAGATGGTAAGTGTACTGGAACTATCCTACAACATTGCATGACACTGCTCTGAATTTTGAAGATGTCTGTTTCTGACAGTCAACTCAAGACAATTGTAACCCCAAAGTAATTGCAGGATTGTGATGAAGTTCCTTGGACATTCAAATGTTTGGAAAACAATCCAAAAAACTTGCGATTTACTCAAATGATTTTGTCAGGTCAATGAATCCAATAAAAATTCCCAGTTTTGTTTGATATTTTTCATGGACTTGTGGGATGAAATAATGTTAGTTGTATTTGATTCTTGTGCCCAAACTCTGAAGTAAAATATGATCATCATCAAGACTGTTTGAAGTGTGGTCTATTGATATCAGTGACTGGGAGGAGTTCACTATCAATTGTTCAAAATAAGGGCCCCCTGTCTTTCAAGATGCATTACACTTTGAATCACAATGTCTTAATGATGAGACAGAGTGGCAGTAAAGAAGGAAAGGAAAGGAAGTAAATCTTGCACCCCAAATCCTGAAATGTCTTGAGATATTCTGCTTCACATATCCAAAAATCTGTGTGTGGAGAATCAGCCTCTTCAGTCACATGAAGATCCAATGCGGAAACACACAAAGGGGTCACAGGCTGAGGGTGAGGGGGGTAAGGTATAATTTGGATGCTAGAGGGAGTTTTTTCACACAGAGGATAGTGGGGGTATGGAATGCGCTGCCAAGTAAAGTGGTGGAGGCAGGCACTCTGGAGTTATTTAAGAAATATTTAGATGGGCACATGAACAGAATGGGAATAGAGGGGTTTAGAAAACTGATTTAAAATAGAGATCATGAGCCTTGGGAGTCCCTGGGAAGTGTGTAAATAGATGATGATATTGATGTACTTGTTTTTATCCTACAGGTGCTTTGGTCCACCTTGTTGTCTAACAAGGGGCATACACGCGATGGGTCGTGAGAGGGCTGCTCTTGGATTTTTTTTTGAGTATCCTAGTGCTTCACGTCGTTAGTGTACGCTTGACCTGGACCATTTGATGGGCAACACAACAGCTCAGTGACTATCGCTGTGCTGTGCAGATACATGGATTTGGGCCTGTGTCTGTGGGAGTTTGCGCATTCTCCCCGTGCTTGCGTGTGTTTTCTCCGGGTATTCCGGTTTCCTCCCACATCCAAAAATGTACTCTTAGGCTAATTGGCAAAACAAATTCTCCCTAAATTGTCTCAAATTTGGTTTTTAATCCATAGATCTATAAACGTAGACAGGTATCACGGGTAGAGGTGGGAACATCGGAGTGGTGGCGTGGGCTGGTTGGGCCGAAGGGCCTGTTTTCCATGCTGTTTTGTTCTTTGATCTTTGTTCTTAACCCGGAGTAGATATCATCTTCAAATCGAGGGGCAGCCAAGGATGAATGTTTGTTCTTTGCCCACATTTGAGCAGCACTGAGAAGTTAGTAGATTCTGAAGGTATGGCAATCTGATCCAAGAAGGACCAATTGTAACTACTAATTTCCACCAATTTGGGCAGAAGCCCTCACTGGGAACTGAACCAACTAAAAGAATCCTGAGAATATTTATGAGAGATAAACAAGTGATATCTTGATTTCTCAAGAGTCCAGTCTTGCACTTGTCAGTTAAACTCTAACTGAATTGCATACGATTCCCAGTGCGAAATAATTTTTATTTTCCTTGGGCAGGATAATGAGTCTTCTTAAACTGACATTCTCTGCTCTTCCATGATTGCAGCATTGATTGTGAATACGGGGGAAGTTACATGCAATCATCATCTCAGCAGTTCTCCCTATTGTCTTAACTGTTTGGAATTTCTCCACGGCATAAATTCTCCATAGCTCCATATTTTTTTGTTAACATAGAACATAGAACAATACAGCACAAACAGGCCCTGCGGCCCACGAGTTGCGCCGATCACATCTACCAATCCACAGACCTATCTATAACCCCCTATCCTATTCTTTTCCATATACTCATCCAGAAGTCTCTTAAAGGACCCCAGTGAGTTGCCTCAACAACCTCCGACGGCAGTCGGTTCCATTCACTCACCACCCTCTGAGTGAAAAACCTACCCCTGACATCTCCTTTGTATTTGCTTCCCTGCACCTTAAATCTGTGCCCTCTCGTATTGACCATTTCAGCTCAGGGAAATAGTCTCTGAGAATCCACCCTATCTATTCCTCTCAACATTTTATAAACCTCTATCAGGTCGCCTCTCAACCTATGTCTCTCCAGGGAAAAGAGTCCCAGCTCCCTCAACCTATCTTCATAAGGCCTGCCTCCCAATCCAGGCAGCATCCTTGTAAATCTCCTCTGAACCCTCTCAATAGCCTCTACATCCTTCCTATAATGAGGTGACCAGAACTGTGCACAATACTCCAACTGGGGTCTGACAAGAGTCTTATAGAGCTGCATCATTACCTCCTGACTCCTAAGCTCTATTCCTCGATTACTGAAGGCCAGTACACCGTATGCCTTCTTGACCACTTCCTCCACCTGCGTGGCCGATTTAAGAGTCCTATGGACCCGGACCCCGAGATCCTTCTGCTCTACAACACAGCTAAGACTCCTACCATTTATATTGTACTCCTTCATCCCATTATTCCTGCCAAAATGGACCACTACACATTTATCTGCGTTGAAGTCCATCTGCCACTTCTCCGCCCAGTCTTGCATCCTGTCTATATCCCGCTGCAGCTTTTGGCATCCCTCCAGACCATCCACAACACCACCGACCTTTGTATCGTCGGTGAACTTGCTAACCCATCCCTCCACTTCCTCATCCAGGTCATTTATGAAAATGACAAACAGCAGGGGTCCCAGAACAGATCCCTGGGGCACTCCACTGGTTACCGATCTCCATGCAGAACAAGACCCATCCACAACCACTCTCTGCCTTCTGCCAGCAAGCCAGTTCTGGATCCGTGAGGCCAAAGCCCCTTGGATCCCATGCCCTCTCACCTTCTCCAGAAACCTTGCATGTGGGACCTTATCAAACGCCTTACTAAAGTCCATGTACGCTACGTCCACCGCCCTTCCTTCGTCAATGTGTTCAGTCACATTTTCGAAGAACTCAACTAGGCTCGTAAGGCATGACCTGCCCTTGACAAAACCATGCTGACTATTTCTAATCAGTCCAAACTTCTCCAAATGTCCATATATCTTATCCCTCAGAAGCCTCTCCATCAGCTTACCAACCACTGAAGTCAAACTCACCGGTCGGTAATTTCCTGGACTATCCCTGTTCCCTTTCTTAAAGGTAGAAACCACATCCGCAATCCTCCAATCCTCCGGAACCACTCCCGTTTCCATGGACGATGCAAAGATCATCGCCAGGGGCTCTGCAACCACTTCCCTCACCTCCCACAATAACCTGGGGTACATCCCATCTGGTCCCAGCGACTTGTCTATCTTGATAGAATTTAACAGGTCTAACATATCCTCTTTCCTAACATCCACATACTCAATCTTTTCCGTATGCCTCAAACCTGCAGTGCAATCTCCCAGTTCACTTTCCACTGTGAATACTGAGGCAAAGTACTCATTAAGCACCTCTGCCATTTCTTCCAGATTCACGCAGACTTTTCCCCCTTCACCTTTTATAGGCCCTATCCCTTCTCTTCTCATCCTTTTACTTTTCACATATTTGTAGAAAGCCTTGGGATTCTCCTTAATCTTCCCTGCCAAGGCTTTCTCATGACCCCTTCTGGCTCTCCTAATTTCCTTTTTAAGTTCCCTTCTACACACCTTATACTCCTCTAGATCCCTAACATCCCCTAGCTCTCTGAACCTTTTATATACCTTTTTTTCCTTCCTAACTAGATTCACCACTCTTCCAGAGATGTGAGCACCACAGGCTGGGCCAGCGTTTATTGATTGTCCCTAATTTCCCTTCAAATGAGTGCATTTAAGAGTTGTGGTCTGGAGTCACATGTAGGCCAGGCCAGTAAGGATGGCAGATTTCTTTCCCAAATGGATAAGAGTGAAGCAGAAGGGTTTTTACAATGGTACAAGTCATGCTGCAGCTTTACGAAACTCTGGTTAGTCAGACCTGGAGTTAACGTGAGCAGTTCCAGCACCACACCTTAGCAAGGATATATTGGTTATGATGAGTTAAACTATGAAGAAAATGTGGAATTCAGAAGATTAAGTGATGATTTGATTGAAATTTTCAAGATATCAAGGAAATCAGAACAGGAAGAGAGAGACAAGGTATTTCCACTGATTGGAGAGTCTAGAATTAGTTAAGTATGAAGATTTCAATTTGATTTATTGTTATCATGTGTACTAATATATACTGAAAAGCATTGTTTCTTGCGAGTTATAGAGACACGACACACTGTCGTAGAAATGGAAACGAGAGAATATAGAATATATTGTAGAATATAGTGTTACAGTCATAGCGAGGTTGTAGAGAAAGCTCAACTTAATGCAAGATAAGTCCATTCAAAAGTCTGACAGCAGCAGAGAATAAGCTGTTCTTGAGTCGGTTGGTACATGATATCAGGGTTTTGTATCTTTTCCCCAAAGGAAGAAGGTGGAAGAGAGAATGTCCAGGTTGTGTAGGGTCCTTAATTATGCTGGCTGCTTTGTCAAGACAGTGGGAAGTATAGAGAATCAATGGATGGGAAGCTAGTTTGCGTGATGGATTGTGCTACATTCATGACCTTTTATAGTTCCTTGCAGTCTTGGGCAGAGCAGGAGCCATACCAACCTGTGATATAGAACATAGAACATTACAGCGCAGAACAGGCCCTTCGGCCTTCGATGTTGTGCCGACCAATTAGGAAAAAGCAATGACCCTCTAACCTAAACCATTCCCTTTTTGTCCATAAACTTATCTACTAACCTCTTAAACACCACCAAACTTGGCGCATCTACAACTGCAGCAGGCAGGGCATTCCATACCCTTACCACCCTCTGGGTAAAGAACCTACCTCTGACATCCGTCCTATAACTATCACCCCTTAATTTAAAGCTATGTCCCCTCGTGCTAGCTGTCTCCATCCTAGGAAAAAGACTGTCACTGTCCACCCTATCTAAACCTTATATGTTATATAAGCCTCATCTTATATGTTTCAATAACGTCTCCTCTTAGTCGCCTTCTTTCTAACGAAAACAACCGCAAATCTCTCAGCCTCTCTTCATAAGACCTGCCCTCCATACCAGGCAACATCCTGGTAAACCTCCTCTGTACCCTCTCCAATGCCTCCACATCTTTCTTATAATGTGGGGACCAGAACTGCACACCATACTCCAAGTGCGGCCGCACTAGAGTTTTGTACAGTTGCAACATGACGTTGTGGCTCCGAAATTCAATCCCCCTACCAATGAAAACTAAGAGCAAAAATATAATCAGAAAGAATGTTTTCTATAGTACATCTGTAAAAGTTGGTAACAGTCGTAGCTGACATGCCAAATTTCCTTAGTCTTTTGCGCAAGTAGAGGCATTGGTAGGGCTTTTTTAACTATAGTGTCAGCATGGGGGGGATTTGGACAGCTTCTTGGTGATCTGGACACCTAAAAATTTGAAGCTCTTGACCTTATTTCTACTTTGGTGATGCCAATAATCAAATGATAGATGAAGGCTAGTGCCAGAGAGCATAGGCAGCGTTTTAGGCAGAACAAGGATAAATTATCTGACTGCATATGTTGTTACCCTATCCCACAGCACTTAGCAACTGCTTGTCCATCCATTTTCTTCCACCTTTAATTCTGATTTGTATTTGTCTCTCTCTACACCCTGCTCAATAGATGAAATCACCCAATAACAAGCTCAAGTTACCTCAATAACAAGTTATCGCAATAACAAGTGAGGTAATGCATTTTGCAAGGTCTAATACAGATAGGAAATATTGGTAAATGGCAGAACCCTTAAGAATATTGACAGGCAAAGGGATTTGGTGTACAGATCACTGAAAGTGGTAATACATATGGAGAAGGTAGTTAAGAAGGCACATGGCATGCTTGCCTTCATTGGCCAGGGCATTGAATTTAAAAATTGGCAAGTAATGTTGCAGTTTTGTAGAACCTTAGTTAGGCCGCACTTGGAATATAGAGTTCAATTCTGGCCATCACACTACCAGAAAGATGTGGAGGCTTTGGAGAAGGTATAGAAAAGATTTACCTGGTATGGAGGGCATTAGCTATAAGGAAAGATTGGAGAAACTTGGTTTGTTCTCACTGGAACAACGGTGGTTAAGGGGTGACCTGATAGAAATCTACAAGAGTATGAGAGACATAGACAGAGTGGATAGTCAGAACTTTTTCCCAAGGTGAAAAAGTCAATTATTAGAGGGCACAGGTTTAAGGTGCAAGGAGCAAGGTTTAAAGGAAATGAACAAGGCAGATTTTTTACGGAGGATGGTGGGTGCCTGGAATTCACTGTCAGGGAGGTAGTAGAAGTGGATACAGTAGTGGCTTTTAAGGGGCGTCTTGACAAATACATGAATAGGGTGGGAATAAATGGATATGGTCCCTGGGAGGTAAAGGAGTTTTAGTTAAATTGGGCAACATGGTTGATGCAGGCTTGAAGGGCCAATGGCCTGTTCCTGTGCTGTAATTTTCTTTGCTCTCTTTGTTCTCTCTTCTCATGGAATTTTAAAAGTAATTTGTATCTTGAACCGCACGGTCCGTGGTGCTGTTAAGGTATGAGTTTCAGAGATTTTACCCAGCAACAGTGAAGGAACGGCAATATATTCAGGATGTTGTGTGAATTTTGAAGGGGAACCTCCAGGTGGTGGTGCTTTGATGCTTCTGCTGCCCTTTTTCTAGATGGAAGAGGTCACAAGTTTGATATTCAAATGCAAAACACATAAAATTGATCCCTTGTGACACACCTGGTGGGTTGATGTTGGAAGGAGGAATATGTCTGTACTCTAGCAGAAACTCTCATATAAGTTTGTCAGCAGCGAATTCATACAAGCTGCCTTATCACCCAATGTTTCCAAACACTGGTGAGGTTGCCCAATCTTGCACCCATATCCTAAGTTCTGACTCTAGCAGTGATCTGATCATAAGACCATAAAACATCGGAGCACACAACCCTTCAATCATGGCTGATATTTTTCTCACCCGCATTCATCTGCCTTTTCCCTAAAACCCTTGATCACCTTATTAATCAAGAACTGATCTATCTCTGTGTAAAAGACACTCAACGACCTGGTCTCCACAGACTTCTGCAGCAAAGAGTTCCACAGATTCACCACTCTCTGGCTGAAAAAATTCCTCCTCGTCTCTGTTTTAGAAGACCATCCCTTTAGCCTGAGGTAGCACCTGTTATAGTTTTTCCTGCGAGTGGAAACATCTTCTCCACATCCATGCTATCCAGGCCTCCCAATATACTGTAAGTTTCAATAAGATCCTTCCTTATCCTATGCCTTCTTAACTGCTGACCAAATCTGCACATTAACCTTAAGAGAATCTTGAACAAGGACTCCTAAGTCCCTTTATGTTTCTGATTCTGAAGCATTTCTTCATTTAGAATATAATCTATGCCTCCATTCCTCCTTCCAAAGTGCATAACCTCACATTTTTCCACATTGTATTCCATATGCCATTTCTTTGCTCACTCTCCTTACCTGTCCAGGTCGTCTGCAGCCCTCCTATTTCTTCAATACTGCCTTTCCCACTACCTATCTTTATATCATCACACAATAGATAGGGAAAGGAAGATGGATGGGAGGCTTACCCAGCAAATAATTCCTCAGTAGTTTCCTTCCATTGGGTATCCGCACAGTTGGCATTTTACTACATTTGCAAGCACTCAGAAAGACCAGTATTTATCAAATCCCTGCCCTGATAGTTTAGATCTCATTCCAGGTTCAGGATGCTAGCTGTCTAACTTTGCAAGCCCATTTCCCAGCTGCACCCATTGAGCAGCACAGTGGTTAGGACGGCTGTTTCACAGGTCCAGGGACCTGGGTTCAACTCTGGACTGTGTAGAATTTACACTTCCTGTTCATGTCTGCATGGGTTTCCTTCACGTACTTCAGTTTCTCCTCACAGTACAAAGATCATAGAAACCCTACAGTATAGAAAGAGGCCTTTGGGCCCATTGAGTCTGCAATACCACCCAGACCCTATCCCCAATTTGTACATATTTTGCCCACTAATCCTCTCTAACCTACGCATCTATAGTCAATTTAGCATGGCCAACCAACCTAATCCACACATCCTTGGACTGTAGGAGGAAACTGGAGCACCCGAGTAAACCCATGCAGAGATGAGGAGAATGTTCAAACTCCACACGGACAGTGACCCAAGCTGGGAATCAAACCCAAATCCCTGGAGCTGTGAAGCAGCATTGCTAACCATTGTGCTACCATGCTACCTCTGCTAAGATGTGCAGGTTAGGTGGATTGCCTGTGCTAAATTGCCCCTTATTGTCCCAAGATTAGTGTAGGTTAAGGGATTAATGTGGTAAGTATGTAGGGTTACAGTGATAGGGCCACGATAGGATGCTCTATTGGAGATTCAGTGCTGACTCAGTGAGTCAAATGGCTCACTACGGAATTCTGTGATGTGCCTTAAAGAGAAAAGAGTGACATTACACGTGGAGACAATAACATCCACTTGTAATTTTGGGACAATAGTTCCTGTGAGATGGTTTGCTTCTATTCCCAACAGGTGGCAGAGCTGAGTTGGACAGCCAGTACCTGAGGAACTGTAGAGAACAGTGGCAGGCTGATATATCTCTGCGAATTGTTTCCAGTTAAGAGCATTTAACTTGCATTTATTTATTGCCTTTCAGGACCAGAGAACAAGCTAACATATGTTATGATCCATGAAGTGATTCTGAAGTAGACTTCTGACATTATAGAATCACAGAATGTTATTAGCCAGTAGTTACAAGCTTCTTCAAGTTCATATCTTTTTCTTGCAGGAGCTAGTTCCACTCTTCAGAACTTTCCCAATGCTTTGAAAATTTATTCTTCAAGTGCTTTCCCAATTTCCTATTTAAAAATATAACTGAATCTGTCTCCACCATATCCCTTATGCCATGCATTTCAGAATATGACCACCCTACTGCATAAAAAATGATTTCCTCCTATCGGTTTAATTATTTTGTCAATGACCTTGTATCTATATCCTTTGCTTCTGAACCCTTTCATCAATGGAAACAACTTCTATCTAATCTGTCCGTAACCCTTATGATCTTGAACACCTCTATCAAATCCTCTCTCAAACTTCTCTTCTCAAAGGATAACAGTACAAAATTCTCAAGTCCAGAACATAGAACATAGAATAGTACAGCACAGTACAGGCCCTTCAGCCCTCAATGTTGTGCCAAGCTATGTCCAATCCCAAGAACAATCCCTATCATTCTGGTCTGCTCCATGTGCCTATCTAATAACCATTTGAAAGTTGCTAAAGTGTCTGACTCCACTATCACAGCAGGCATTCCACCCCAATCACTCTCTGAGTAGAGAACCTATCTCAGATACCCATCCTATATGCCCCACCCTGAACCTTATAGTTATGCTCCCTAGTAACAGCTACATCCAACCAAGGAGATAGTCTCTGCAAGTCTACTCTATCAATCCCCCTCATCATCCTATAAATTTCTATTTAGTCACCTCTTAACCTCCTCTGCTCTAAAGAGAAAAGCTCCAACTCCCTCAACTTTTCCTCATAAGAACTACCTTCAAACCAGGCAGCATCCTGGTAAATCTTCTCTGCACTCTCTCTGAAGTTTCCACATCCTTCTTATAGTGAGGTGACCAGAACTGCACACACAATATTCCAAATGTGGACTCACCAAGTTCCTGTATAGTTGCAGCATAATCCCACAGCTCTTAGACTCAAACTCCCTGTTAATAAACCCTAAAACACTATAAGTCTTATTCACAGCTCTGTCCAACTGAGTGGCAACCTTCAGAGATCTGTGGATATGAATTCCAAGATCTCTCTGTTCCTTCACATTCCTCAGAACCCTGCCATTGACCCTGTAATCTACATTCAAGTTTGTCTTACAAAAATGAACCATCTCACATTTATCAGGGTTAAACTCCATCTGTTACTTTTTGGCCCAGCTCTGCATTCTATCAATGTCTCTTTGCAGGCTACAACAGCCCTCCACTTCACCCCAACTCCACTAATCTTGGTGTCATCAGCAAATTTACTAACCCACCCTTCAGCGTCCTCTTTCAAATCATTGATAAAAGTTACAAATAGCAGACTGCTGGTAACTGGCTTCCAGTCTGAAAATTTTCCCTCTGTCTTCTATGAGAGAGCCAGTCACTTATCCAAATGGTGAAATTTCCTTCTATCCCACAGCTCCTTACTTTCTCCATGAGCCTACCATGGGGTCTTTATCAAATGCCTTACTAAAATCCATGCATACAACATCAACTGCTCCACCTTCAACTACACATTTAGTTAGCTCCTCAAAGAAATCAGTCAAATTTGTGAGGCAAGACTTCCCCCACACAAATCCATGCTGACAATTAAGTGCATCTTTCCAAACAGTCATAAGTCCTATCCCTCAGGACCTTTTCCATAAACTTACTGGCCACTGAAGTAAAACTAACTGGCCTATCATTACAAAGGTCATTCTATTTCTTTTCTTGAAGAGAGGAACAACATTCGTCATTCTCCAGTTCATAGACCATAGAACTCCATCGAGTCTGCACCGAACACAATCCCACCCAGGCCCTACCCCCATATCCCTACATATTTGATCATTAATCTCTCTAATTTACGCAACTCAGGACACTAAGGGGCAATTTTTAGCATGGCCAATCAACCTAACCCGTACGTCTTTGGACTGTGGGAAGAAACCAAAGTATCCGGACAAAGCCCCTGCAGACATGAGGAGAATGTGCAAACTCCATACAGACAGTGACCTGAGCCAGGAATTGAACTCCGGTCCCTGGAGCTGTGAAGCAGCAGTGCTAACCACTGTGCTACCCTGCCGTTCTCACTGTCCTCTGGCACAATCTCATGATGTAGAGATGCCGGCGTTGGACTGGGGTAAACACAGTAAGAAGTCTGACAACACCAGTTTAAATTCAACCAATTTATTTGATAGTAAACTCACAAGCTTTTGACTCTATGGCCTTTGTCAGGCAAATCCTTGTGGACAGTGAAGACTCAAAGATCAAAGCTAAAGGCTCTACAATCTCATCCCTTGCCTCCCAAAGTATAATACAATGTATTCCCTCTGGCCTAGGGGACTGATCAACCCTCAGGTTTTTTAAAATTGCTAATACATCTTCCCTCAGAACATCTACCTCTTCCATCCCATCAGCCTGTATCACATTTCCATCCTCAAAAACATGGCCCCTCTCCTCAGCGAACACTGAAGAAAAGTATTCATTCAATGTCTCACCTATCTCGCCTGACTCCATGCACAAGTTCCCACTACTATCCTTGACTGGCCCTAACCTCACCCTGGTCATTCTTTTATTTCTGGCATAAGAGTAAAAAGCCTTGGGGTTTTCCTTTATCCAATCCACCAAGGACTCCAATCCGCATTCTCCTTCGGGATAAAGGTCAAGAAAAAGGCCATCTCCAGATGCCCAGAGAACCCTAAGTTAATTTACAGATATCGGGCTACCTAATATGGGATGAAGTCCAAGAGTTGTTGGCCAATCAAATAGTTGGAATCTCTTCAGTTCCAGCAGCATCATTAGGAGTAAAAATGCTAGCTAGGGCTGCAGGCAGTCCCCAACACTGATCATTGCTGGAACCAAATCAGCAGGTGAGTGATGGAGGAGTGTCCTATTCTGCCTATTATCTCCTGGATTATCACTTTGAAAGTTTCACCACTTCCGATGAAAAACTGTCTGACCTGTGATTGGTGAGTCTACAATATTTTCTGTACAGGGTATTCTCTAATTTTCTAGTAGCACCCCTGTTTATTATCACAGGAGCACTGGAAGATTTTGACCAGTGTCTTCACAATTTTCACTCTCACTTCCATCAGGATCCTTGGACTCAGTCCTGGTAATTTATCAACTTTAAGTATAGTCAACATTTCCAATGCCCCTTCTTTGCCAAATTTTAGTCCATCGAGTGTTTTTGTTATCTCCTCTTTTGCTATGAATTTGGCCAGAAAGGTAAATGAATTTGGTAAAGACAGGTACAAAGTACTTATGTAATTATTCACCAATGCTTAGATTCTCTTTTTGGTCCTATACAGATCCAACCCCTCCCTTTTAGTATTGATATTACAATGGAAAACTTCTGGGTTCCCTTTTATGCTGTGCCAGTCTCTTCTCATACTCTCTCTGCTCCTAGTATTTTTGTTTTATCTGTTCCTTGGAAAACTGTATTCAATTTGGTTCTCAACTGAAAATTTGTCATATGTATCCTCTTCCTGTTTCTATCTTTTTCATCAACCATGAAATTCTGGTGTTTGTTGTTCCTCCTTTCCCACCTAATACGAACGCACCTCCTTTTTAAAGGCAGTCCATTATTCCTTTACGTTTTGCCTGCTAATCTTCGACTCCAATTTAGCCGAGACAGATTCATTGAATTTGGTTCTCTTGCAGTTAAATAGTCTTACCATTCAACAGACGGATGAGGAAAGTTATAATTCATGGAACAAAAGGGACAGTAGCAACATGGATGCAAAACTGGCTGAATAACAGGAAGAAATGTGAAATGATGAATGGATATTTTTCAAGCTGGAGGAAGCTTTGTTGTGGCATTGTCCAAAGGTTGGCAATGGAACCCTTGACTTTCCTAATACATTTTAATGATCTAGATCTTGGTGTGCAGGGGACAATTTCAAAATTTTTGGATGATACAAAACTTGAAAGTATTGAAAACTATGGAGAAGACAGCTAAATCTTCAAAAGGGCATAGACCAGTTAATGAAGCAAGCATACTCGTGACAAATGAAGTCCAACATGGAGGAGTATGAAGTGATGCATTTTGGTAGGAAGAATACGGAGAGGCAATATAAAATAAGGGATGAAATTCTTAAAGGGGTGCAACAGGAGAGGGAGCTGGATGAGTATGTACACAAATCACTGAAGGTGGCACAGCAGCTGGAGAGAACAGTTAATTAAGCATAAAGTAGTATCCTGGGCTTTATTAATAGGGGCATAGAGGACAGAAGCAAAGAGCTGTGGCCAAACGGGCCACCTAAAATAGTGATTCATAAAGCACTCTGGGACAATTGGACAAGAACTAAAACAGCAAGCTGTAGTCTGAAAGATAGAGATAAACAAGCTGTAGCTCAGATGATTGAATACACAGGACATGTGCCAACTCCAGAAAAAAGAGGATTTTCTGGTCATACTGAGTTGTTTACCAGGTGTAGGAACACCTTAACCCCTTTTTGGGAGGGAGGTGTGTGTCCGACGTGTCCCTGGCACCTACAGACATGGCCATTGGGGATACACCCAGAAATTAGTGTGACAGCACCCAATTGGATTTTATCGATCACAGTGATCAATTATTGATTGATTGATTGGCAATAGTCAAAAGGAGCACAAAAAATCAATAGGGTATAAAGGATACTGCGCAACCAAGAATCTCTCTCTCTCTTTGACCACACGAACAAGGTACAACACCGGTGACCGTTGCCAGCAACGACCGACACAAGGAGAGCCATCACACCCAAGAAGGAAGGAAGAGCAGAGCCAGGGTGCCAGACCAGACCAAAGGGCAAGACTACACAGAGGACGACCGAGACAAGCACCAATATCTACCTGTGTACTTGCCAGTCACACAAAATTAAGTCAAGGTCTAGTATTGGACCTGAACTTGAGTATTTCTGTAAGATAACTTATTGTTGGTTGGGTGGGTAATTATTGATTGTGTGTTTAAATAAATATTGTTACATTAACAAGAAATCTACTTGCAATTCTTTGTCCACCATATAAAGGTTAAAACAGATTGTGCGACAAGCATTATAAATTGGCAACCCAGATGGTACATCAACAAGAAGTAACTTTGTTGGTCCGATATCAAATCCCAAAGAACCTAAAACTCCGGGAGATTTAGTCTGGGCCTGAAATTAGATGGCAAATGCCCCATGTGATGGCCAAGATTTCAGGGAGGGTCTCTAATGAATGACTATTTAAAACTCAGAGCCAATAGGTGTAAACTCCTTAGTGAACAAATTACTGCTTTCGGGAATTGTCATTGTGTGCTTGCGTTGTTACTGCCAAGGAGGATAGGGTAAACTCATTACATTAGAGTTTGGAGGGATTACGACCAGAACAGCTGCCTGCAGCTGTTGTAGATGCGCCAAGTTTGGTGGCGTTTAAGAGGTTAGTGGATAAGTATATGGATGAGAAGGGAATGGTTTAGTTAGGAGGGGCATTGCTTTTTATTTTGGTCGGCACAACATCGAAGGCCGAAGGGCCTGTTCTGTGCTGTATTGTTCTATGTTCTCTATGTTCTAACATAGCCCAAAGCCGTACCCACTGTCTGATCAACTCCCTACCCTATATCATCAAAATATAGAATGGCAGGAAACAGTCCAGAGACAGAGAAATGTCTCATATGGGAAATAAAAACAAGAGGACACTTTAAGAAGAAAGGATGGCCCCTATGGGCAGAATCTTGTGCCAATACTGAGATGGGATTGGGATCCTCTAGGACAGAAGTATTGGGACGATCTGAAGAGAGTTCAGGGAAAACAGGCAGGCAAATATGAGAAAGCGACTGCCATGGTGAGCTGCTTAGGACTGCTACAAGGTACAGAAAAGGAATTAAACTCAGTTTGTAAGGAACTAGAGGACTCAAAGCAGGCATAGGAGGAAAAGGGAGAGGAGATTAAGAAACTAAAGGAACAACAGCAGGAGAGGATAGAATAAATAGGAGCTGAAAAGGACAGAGAGGTAGAAGAATGAAAGAGAACCAATCAGGCAAATTTATTACATCTGTGCAATTTTCAAATCCAATATGAAAGAGCCTACCAAGACCACAGTGTCTTGGTGAAAGATGAGCGAGCGATAGCACGATTGGAAGCTAAGTGCACTGATGAGCAGGTGGCAATAAAAGCACTATATCAAGCCAGTAAAGAACAGAGACGGGCAACTGCTGACCACTCCAAATGCCAGTAAGAAATTTCATGGCTGGAATTCCCTTATTATTCCCTGAAGAGATTGGCGAGGCACTGAATAAATATTTCTCTTCGGTATTCACGCAGAGTGCTGGAAATGTAGCTGTGGAGAGCACTGAGGTACAGGGGTGCAAATTGGGGAGTATTGTAGTAGATAGGGAGGATGTGTTAGAAATTCTCGAGGGTTTGAAGTTGGATAAGTCCCCTGGGCCGGACGGGATTTACCCTAGGATTCTCTGGGAGGCAAGAAGAGATTGCAGAGCCTGGCTCTGATCTTCAGGTCCTCGTTGGTTACGGTGTGTTCCGGAGGACTGGAGGATGGCGATGTGGTCCATTGTTTAAGAAGGGGAAGAGAGACCTCCTGGGTTATAGGCCGTGAGCTTACTTCTGTGGTGGGCAAGGTATTGGGAGAATTATTAGGGATAGGATTTATAGTTTTAGAGGAAAGAATTGATTGGGGATAGTCGCATGGTTTCGTGAAGGGTAGGTCATGCCTTACTACCTCATTGAGTTTTTTGAGAAGTGACCAGAGAGGTGGATGGGGGTAAGGCGGTTGATGTAGTATATATGGACTTTAGTAAGGCGTTTGATAAGGTGGCCCATGGAAGACTTCTACAGAAAATGCAGATGTGTGGAATAGAGGGTGATTTAGCTAATTGGATTAGAATTGGCTGGCAGATAGAAGACAGAGGGTGGTGGTTGATGGGAGATATTCATCGTGGAGTTCGGTGACGAGTGGTGTGCCTCAGGGGTCTGTTTTGGGGCCCTGCTGTTTGTAATTTTATAAATGATCTGGATGAGGGTATTGAGGGATGGATCAGTAAATTGCAGATGATACTAAGTTGGTGTGTGGTAGATAGTGAAGAGGGGTGTTTAGTTACAGAGTGACTTGGACAGTTGCAGAGCTGGGCGGAGGTGGCAAATGGATTTAATGTGGAAAAGTTGAGGTAATGCACTTGGCAGGAACAATAAATGTGTAGAGTATAGGGCTAATGGTAGGGCTCTTAATAGTGTTGAGGAACAGAAGGATCTTGGTGTATGTGTCAATAGATCCCTGAAAGTAGGCAGTCAAGTGGATAAAGTTGTTAAGAAGGCTATGGAGTCTTAGCTTTTATTGGTAGGGGGATTGAATTTAGGAGCCGCAGCTCATGTTGCACTGTACAAAACTCTAGTGCGGCCGCACTTGGAGTATTGTGTGCAGTTCTGGTCCCACATTATAAGAAGATGTGGGGCATTGGAGAGGGTACAGAGGAGGTTTACGGATGTTGCCTGGTATGGGGGCAGGTCTATGAGAGAGTGAAGGATTTGAGGTTGTTTTCGTAGAAAGGGCGCTAGGGGGATCTTATTGAACATATAAGATATAGGTTGATGGGGACAGTGTGCTTTTTCCTAGGATGAAAAGCTAGCACGAGGGGACACACTTTAAATTAAGGGGTATAGTTATAGACGGATATCAAGGTGGTTCTTTACTAAGGTGTTGGGAGTGAATGCCCGCTGAGCTGTTGTAGATGGCCAGTTTGTGGGTTTAGAGGTTAGTTGAATATATGGAGAGAAGGAAGGTTTAGTTGGAGGGCATGCTTTTTATTTTGGTCGGCAACATGAAGAAGGGCTGTTCTTGTTATCTATGTTCTATGTTCTATGTTCTATGTTCTATGTTCTATGTTCTATGTTCTATGTTCTATGTTCTATGTTCTATGTTCTATTATCAGTTCTAAACAGATTTATGCCTACCTTCGGGATAGTAGGGGAGGAAGAGATAGAGATGAAGACTGGGAAGAGTTAAAGGAGAATGCTAAACTGTATGTCACATGAACTGAGGGTTGGGGTCCATCACCATCTTTCCCAAGGGAAGTCATACCCACCGTGCACCCATATTCACTCCCAGTACCGATGTACCCAGTAATGACTGACTCTCAGGTAGGAGAGAGTCAGGGCCCAGTTATTACAGATAAGGCCTCATTTACAGTGATACAATTAGCTGAAATCACAAATAAAATCACAACTTTTGAGTCATTGGCTGACCCACACAGTTTCTTCGAGGACATTAAACAGTAAAAGATAATGCATGGGTTTGATGAAAGGGAAGAAGTGAAATTGATAGTCATGTGCTCAAGGAAGTCTGTATGGTCTGCCTTGCCAAATCCTCAAAATATTGGGGAAGGAACCTTAAACAAAATCAAGGAAGTGATGTTGAACACGGTAGGGTTTAATAAAGAGGATCTGGTAGATGGGTTAAAAAAATGTAGACAGAGGAAAGGGGGACATCCGACTGTCTTTGTTGGTTGTTTATAGATCCATTTTGCAGGAGTATATGGGGAATTAGATTGGGCTAGATTAAATGACATCAATTCATCCAATGTTAAAATAGCGGTGCGGGCTCGTTGGGCCAAAGGGCCTGTTTCCCATGCTGTGTTGTTCTTTGTTCTTTATTAATGACCTGGGCCTCAGCACCTCCCTCTGTGACTGGGTCTTGAACTTCCTAACTCACAGACCACAATCAATGAGGATAGGCAACAACACCTCCTCCACAATCATCCTTATCACCTGTACCCCACAAGGCTGTGTTCTCGGCCCCCTACTACAATCCTCAAGCACCTATAATTGTCCAGCCAAATTCCCCTCCCACCTGATTTTCAAGTTTGCTGACAACACCACCATAATGGGTTGGCTCTCAAACAATGACAAGACAGAGTACAGGATTTAAAATAGGGATCATGAGCCTTGGGAGTCCCTGGGAAGTGTGTAAATAGATGATGATATTGATATACTTGTTTTTATCCTACAGGTGCCTTGGTCCGCCTTGTTGTCTAACAAGGGGCACACACGCGATGGGTCGTGAGAGGTCTGCTCTTGGATTTTTTTCGAGAGTATTCTACTGCTTCACATCGTGAGTGTACGCTTGACCTGGACCATTTAATGGGCAACACAACAGCTCAGTGACTATCGCTGTGCTGTGCAGATACATGGATTTGGGCCTGTGTCTGTGGGAGTTTGCGCATTCTCCCCGTGCTTGCATGGGTTTTCTCCAGGTGCTCCGGTTTCCTCCCACATCCCAAAAATGTGCTCTTAGGCTGATTGGCAAAACAAATTCTCCCTAAATTGTCTCAAATTTCGTTTTTAATTCATAGATCTATAAACATAGACAGAGATCACGGTTAGAAATGAGAACATCAGGGTAGTGGCACAGGCTCGTTGAGTCAAAGGACCTGTTTCCTGTGTTACAAAGAACAAAACAGTACGGGAAACAGGCCCTTCGGCCCAACGAGCCCGCGCCGCCACCCCGATGTTCCCACCTCTACCCGTGATCCCTGTCCATGTTTATAGATCTATGGTTGAATATAGAGAATCTGGTGAAGTAGTGTGGCAACAATAATTGGTCCCTCAATGTCAATAAAACAAATGAGATTGTCATCGACTTCAAGAAGTATAAAGGAGAACATGCCCCTGTCTACATCAGTGGGGATGAAGTAGAAAGTTGGTGTCCAGATCACCAACAACCTGTCCTGGTCCTTCCATGCTGGGACTATAGTTAACAAAGCCCAGCAACACTCTATTTTCTCAGAAGACTAAGGAAATTTGGCATATCAGCTACAACTCTCATCAACTTTGACAGGTGCCACATAGAAAGCATTCTTTCTGGTTGTATCACAGTTTGGTCTGGCTCCTGCTCTGCCCAAGACCACAAGGGACTACAAAAGGTTGTGAATGTAGCCCAGTCCATCACGCAAACCAGCCTCCCATTTGTTGACGTTGTCTACACAGAAGTGCCTCAGCAAAACAGCCAGTATAATTAAGGATCCCATGTACTCTGGATATTCTCTCTTCCACCTTCTTTCTTAGATTAAAAAAATACAAAAGTCTGACTGAAGAACAGCTGCTGTTAGACTTTTGAATGCACTTACCTTGCATTAAGTTGATCTCTTTCTACATTCATCCATGACTATAACACTTCATTCGGCACTCTCTCCTTTCCTTCTCTATGAGCAGTATGTTTTGTCTGTATAGAACATTACAGCACAGAACAGGCCCTTCGGCCTTCGATGTTGTGCCGACCAAAATAAAAAGCAATGCCCCTCCAAACTAAACCATTCCATTCTCTTCCATATACTTATCAATTAACCTCTTAAACGCCACCAAACTTGGCGCATCTACAACAGCTGCAGGCAGGCATTCCACTCCCTAATCACTCTTTGAGTAAAGAACCTACCTCTGATATCCGTCCTATAACTCATACCCCTTAATTTAAAGCTGTGTCCCCCTCGTGCTAGCTTTCTCCATCCTAGGAAAAAGGCTATCACTGTCCACCCTATATAAACCTCTAATCATCTTATATGCTTCAATAAGATCCCCTCTTAGCCGCCTCCTTTCTAACGAAAACAACCTCAAATCCTTCAACCTCTCTTCATAGACCTGCCCTCCATACCAGGCAACATCCTGGTAAACCTCCTCTGTACCCTCTCCAATGCCTCCACATCTTTCTTATAATGTGTGGACCAGAACTGCACACAATACTCCAAGTGCGGCCGCACTAGAGTTTTGTACAGTTGAAACATGATGCTGCGGCTCCTAAATTCAATCCCCCTACCAATAAAAGCTAAGACTCCATATGCCTTCTTAACAACTTTATCCACTTGACTGCCTACTTTCAGTGATCTATTGACACATACACCAAGATCCTGCTGTTCCTCAACACTATTAAGAGCCCTACCATTAGCCCTATACTCTACACATTTATTGTTCCTGCCAAAGTGCATTACCTCACACTTTTCCACCTTAAACTCCATTTGCCACCTCTCGGCCCAGCTCTGCAACTTGTCCAAGTCACTCTGTAAACTAAAACACCCCTCTTCACTATCTACCACTCCACCAACTTTAGTGTCATCTGCAAATTTACTGATCCTATAACATGCAAGGAACAATACTTTTCACAGTATGTTAAATATATGTGACAATAAATCATATCAAATCAAATCTTGCACACCACAGAGGAAAGCAAGAAATCCTGCGCTATTTTTAACCCCACATAGACAACTCACAATGAAGCATGGATTCTCCGACAGTTTGCTTGAATCTGGGAACAGGAAGTTCAGGGACGCCAAGCAGAAAGGGAGGCGAGAATGCTTCTGATGAAGGCTAGCTGGGTTCCAGTATGGAGAAATGAGGGTAGAAAGGATCCCCAACACCAGAGATGTACAGCTGCACCTGACACAGCAGCCCAAGGGGCATGTTTTAATTGTGGGCTAGTCTGTAACAATAAATCATCTACATATTGGACCAAGTACTTGGGTCAGAAAAGCTTTTCTAGCCCAGTAGCTAGTCGTCTGTGGAAGATGGATGAGGAATTATGGAAACTCTGTGGAAGGCAAATCCAAGTGTATTATTATCCCTGGAAGGTAAATGCAAACTTATACTGGCAGGACTGAATTAAAGGGATGGACCAGAAACCATTACTGATAACCAGTACCATGAAAACCTTTGCTTGGGCTCCCTGTCTCATCACGGTGATAGGGTTTTTAGCTGCTGGGGGAGCTGTGAGTGGGATAACCTTATTTAATTCCCAATAATTGATCATTAACCTCCATGATCTGTTTGCCTTTTTTACAGACCATATCTGTGCATTATTTGTGGATGTCACTCTTCTCAACACTTGCTGCTGTACTAGTCTATCAATTAATTTGACCATCTCTCCCTCTGCCTGTCTGGGGAAATAGTGTTGTTTGTGTGTTTCAGATCCAGCTCTTCAGTTAACACCTCCTAGATATCTGGCCACAATCATTCTTATGCTGCACAAACACCCCATTGTTTCTTGGAAGTACCTCCCTGATGGGCAGATATTCCTAATCATTCAAGGATCAAAGCAGAATTCCCCTATTGTGCTAATCCTATGAGCACATGTCCCGACTGGAATGATTGATGGCGCTCTGCTGATCGTAGCCATCTGCCAAATGTATTGATTAGCCGGGTCAAATGAAAGATTACATTTATTCATGTAATTGGACTCAAGAATGTGTTCCACGTTTCGGGGAAGGTCACCCAACACACACCATACTGCCTAAGTAAATTTGTACAGGGACTGTAATGCGTCTCTTCTGCACGTATCCTGCGAATCCACTGAGTGTAATTGTGCCCATATTAGCTGAGAAATACTTCGACTGTGATTGTAGGAGACCCCCACCACCATATACATGGTCCCTGAGAGCACCAGGACCACGGCTCCACCAGTTAGGTCAGCTCCTAGGTACAAGAGAGAACACCTTTAACTCCTTCCTGACTATAAATTAGCCAGGAAGGAGCTAAAGAGGGAGTTGAGAAGAGCTAGAAGAGGACACGAGAAGACTTTGGCGGATAGGATTAAGGAGAATCCTAAAGCTTTTTACAGGTATATAAATAATAAAAGATTGGTTAGGGCAAGATTAGGGCCAGTCAGAGATAGCAGTGGGAAGTTATGCATGGAGCCTGAGGAGATAGGAGAGACACTGAATGAGTATTTTTCGTCAGTATTCACGCAGGAAGAAGACAATGTTGTAGGGGAGAATAGTGCGATACCAGGTTGTAGACTGGGCAGGATTGAGGTTCATAAGGAGGAGGTGTTAGCGAATCTTGAGGGTATGAAAATTGATAAGTCCCCTGGGCCAGATGGGAATTACCCTAGGATTCTCTGGGAGGCTAGAGAGGAGATTGCAGAGCCTTTGGCTTTGATCTTCATGTCATCGTTGGCTACAGGTATAGTGCCGGAAGACTGGAGAATGGCAAATGTTGTCCCTTTGTTCAAAAAGGGGAGTAGGGACCATCCTGGAAATTATAGACCAGTGAGCCTGACTTCTGTTAGAACATAGAACATAGAACAATACAGCACAGAACAGGCCCTTCGGCCTTCGATGTTGTGCCGACCAAAATAAAAAGCAATGCCCCTCCAAACTAAACCATTCCCTTCGCTTCCATATACTTATCAATTAACCTCTTAAACGCCACCAAACTTGGCCCATCTACAACAGCTGCAGGCAGGGCATTCCACTCCCTAATCACTCTTTGAGTAAAGAACCTACCTCTGATATCCGTCCTATAACTCATACCCCTAATTTAAAGCTGTGTCCCCTCGTGCTAGCTTTCTCCATCCTAGGAAAAAGGCTATCACTGTCCACCCTATCTAAACATCTAATCATCTTATATGTTTCAATAAGGTCTCCTCTTAGCCGCCTTCTTTCTAACGAAAACAACCTCAAATCCCTCAGCCTCTCTTCATAAGACCTCCCTCCATACCAGGCAACATCCTGGTAAACCTCCTCTGTACCCTCTCCAATGCCTCCACATCTTTCTTATAATGTGGTGACCAGAACTGCACACAATACTCCAAGTGCGGCCGCACTAGAGTTTTGTACAGTTGCAACATGATGCTGCGGCTCCTAAATTCAATCCCCCTACCAATAAAAGCTAAGACTCCATATGCCTCCTTAACAACTTTATCCACTTGGCTGCCTACTTTCAGGGATCTATTGACACATACACCAAGATCCTTCTGTTCCTCAACACTATTAAGAGCCCTACCATTAGCACTATACTCTACACATTTATTGTTCCTGCCAAAGTGCATTACCTCACACTTTTCCACATTCACCTCCATTTGCCACCTCTCGGCCCAGCTCTGCAACTTGTCCAAGTCACTCTGTAAACTAAAACACCCCTCTTCACTATCTACCACACCACCAACTTTAGTATCATCTGCAAATTTACTGATCCATCCCTCAATACCCTCATCCAGATCATTTATAACAATTACAAACAGCAGGGGCCCCAAAACAGACCCCTGAGGTACACCACTTGTCACCGAACTCCAAGATGAATATCTCCCATCAACCACCACCCTCTGTCTTCTATCTGCTAGCCAATTCCTAACCCAATTAGCTAAATCACCCTCTATCCCATACATCTGCATTTTCTGCAGAAGTCTTCCATGGGCCACCTTCTCACACGCCTTACTAAAGTCCATATATACCACATCAACCGCCTTACCCCCATCCACCTCTTTAGTCACTTTTTCAAAAAACTCAATGAGGTTAGTAAGGCACGACCTACCCTTCACAAAACCATGCTGACTACCCCCAATCAATTCATTTCTCTCTAAATAACTATAAATCCTATCCCTAATAATTCTCTCCGATACCTTGCCCACAACAGAAGTAAGACTCACTGGCCTATAATTCCCTGGAAGGTCTCTCTTCCCCTTCTTAAACAATGGGACCACATTCGCTATCCTCCAGTCCTCCGAAACCACACCCGTAACCAACGAGGACCTGAAGATCAGAGCCAGAGGCTCTGCAATCTCCTCTCTTGCCTCCCAGAGAATCCTAGGGTAAATCCCGTCCGGCCCAGGGACTTATCCAACTTCAAACCCTCGAGAATTTCTAACACATCCTCCCTATCTACTACAATACTTCCCAATTTGCAACCCTGTACCTCAGTGCTCTCCATATCTACATTTCCAGCACTCTGCGTGAATACCGAAGAGAAATATTTATTCAGTGCCTCACCAATCTCTTCAGGCTCCACGCACAACTTCCCACTGCTGTCTATGACTGGCCTAATCTTGCCCTAACCAATCTTCTATTCTTAACATATCGAAAGAAAGCTTTAGGATTCTCCTTAATCCTATCAGCCAACATCTTCTCGTGTCCCTCTTAGCTCTCCTCAATTCACTTTTTACCTCCTTCCTGGCTAATCTATAGCTATCCATTGCACTAACTGAGCCTTCAAGCCTCATCCTGACATAAGCCACCTTTTTCTTCTTAACCAGCAAATCAACTTTTTTCGTACACCAAGGCTCTCTCTTTGTTGTGAGCAAAGTCTTGGAAAGAATTATAAGGGATAGGATTTTTAAGCATCTAGAGATAAATAAATTGATTAGAGATAGTCAGCACGGTTTTGTGAAGGGTAGGTCATGCCTCACAAACCTTATTGAGTTTTTTGAGGAGGCGACCAAAGAGGTAGATAAGGGTAAGGCAGTTGATGTAGTGTATATGGATTTTAGCAAAGCGTTTGAAAAGGTTCCCCATGGTAGGCTACTGCAGAAAGTGCAGATGCATGGGATTGAAGGTGATTTAGCAGTTTGGATTAGGAATTGGCTAGCTGATAGAAGACAGAGGGTGGTGGTTGATGGGAAATATTCAACCTGGAGTGCAGTTACAAGTGGTGTAACTCAAGGATCTGTTTTGGGGCCACTGCTGTTTGTCATTTTTATAAATGACCTAGATGAGGGTGTAGAGGGTTGGATTAGTAAATTTGCTGATGATACCAAAGTGGGGGGAGTTGTAGACAGCGAGGATGGATGTTACAGTTTGCAGAGGGACATAGATGGGTTGCAGAGCTGGGCCGTGAGGTGGCAAATGGAATTCAATACGGATAAGTGTGAGGTGATTCACTTTGGTAGGAATAACAGGCATATGACATATAGGGCTAATGGAAGGACCCTTAATAGTGTTGTCGAGCAGAGGGATCTTGGGGTACAAGTACATAGCTCTTTGAAAGTTGGCACCCAGGTTGATAAAGTTGTTAAGAAGGCGTACGGTGTGTTAGCATTTATTGGTAGAGGATTGAATTTAGGAGCCGTGAGGTTATGTTACAACTGTACAAAACTCTGGTGCGGCCGCACTTGGAGTATTGCGTACAGTTCTGGTCGCCGCATTATAAGAAAGATGTGGAAGCATTGGAAAGGGTGCAGAGGAGTTTTACCAGGATGTTGCCTGGTATGGTGGGAAGGCCTTATGAGGAAAGGCTGAGGGACCTGAGGTTATTTTCATTAGAGAGAAGAAGGTTACGCGATGACCTAATTGAGGCGTATAAGATGATCAAGGGATTGGATAGGGTGGATAGTGAGAGCCGTTTTCCTCGGATGGTGATGACCAACACGAGGGGACATAACTTTAAATTAAGAGGTGGTAGTTATAGGACGGATGTCAGAGGCAGGTTCTTTACACAGAGGGTGGTGAGGGCGTGGAATGCCCTGCCTGCAGCAGTTGCGGACTCGCCTACTTTGGGGGCATTCAAATGTTCGGTGGATAGGCATATGGATGATATTGGAATAGTTTTGATTAGAGGGTCCACTGGCTGGTGCAACATCGAGGGCCGAAGGGCCTGTACTGCGCTGTAATGTTCTATGATCTATGATACACCGTCCACCACCGATAGAAGGTCCCAGTTACCCCATGCATACCATAACCACTGTGCCCAACTGGTGTCCAACCTCCCCAACATGGGGCTGTAGCACCAGGTGGGATAGTGCAGGGGGGCCCCTACTTTATGGTGAGGTAAGAGGCCACCTCGTAGAATTTCTTTGGGATACTGGAGGCTCCTGAAATACCCTAAATGTATCAGAATTTAAGACAGACATTTCTTGGCTAATATGGGCACAATTACACTCAGTGGATTCGCAGGATACGTGCAGAAGAGACGCATAACAGTCCCTGTACAGGTTTACTTAGGCAGTATGGTGTGTGTTAGGTGACCTTCCCCGAAACGTGGAACACATTCTTGAGTCCAATTACATGAATAAATGTAATCTTTCATTTGACCCGGCTAATCAATACATTTGGCAGATGGCTACGATCAGCAGAGCACCATCAATCATTCCAGTCGGGACATGTGCTCATAGGGTTAGCACAATAGGGGAATTCTGCTTTGATCCCTGAACGATTAGGAATATCTGCCTATCAGGGAGGTACTTCCAAGAAACAATGGGGTGTTTGTGCAGCATAAGAATGATTGTGGCCAGATATTTAGGAGGTGTTAACTGAAGAGCTGGATCTGAAACACACAAACAACACTATTTCCCCAGACAGGCAGAGGGAGAGGTGGTCAAATTAGTTGATAGACTAGTACAGCAGCAAGTGTTGAGAAGAATGACATCCACAAATAATGCACAGATATGGTCTGTAAAAAAGGCAAACAGATCATGGAGGTTAATGATCGATTATTGGGAATTAAATAAGGTTATCCCACTCACAGCTCCCCCAGCAGCTAAAAACCCTATCACAGTGATGAGACAGGGAGCCCAGGCAGAGATTTTCATGGTACTGGTTATCAGTAATGGTTTCTGGTCCATCCCTTTAATTCAGTCCTGCCAGTATAAGTTTGCATTTACCTTCCAGGGATAGTAATACACTTGGATTTGCCTTCCACAGAGTTTCCATAATTCCTCATCCATCTTCCACAGGCAACTAGGTACTGGGCTAGAAAAGCTTTTCTGACCCAAGTGCTTGGTCCAATATGTAGATGATTTATTGTTACAAACTAGAACCAAAGAGGAACATGTAACATTGCTAGTTGAATTGCTTGCACTTCTCCACTTGTTAGGCTGCAAAGTCAAGCTGAAAAAGGCCAAAATTTTGCAACCCAAGTCATACACCTAGGTACAGTGATGACTCATGGGAAGAAGGAGATCAAACAAAAAGGGATAGATTCCATAGTGCATCTCCCATTGCCCCGGAATGTGACTGTCCTCCGATTTTTCCTTGATCTAGTAGGATATCAGAATCATACGGACGGCTTCGCCACCAAGGCAGCCTCACTGTCTGAATTGGTGAAGAAAAACGCACCTTCTCACTGAACACACCCCAAACCAGCTTCTGCTGGATGGCCGTCTTAAAGATAGCTCAGTAATCCAGGTCAGGGGAAGTACTTCGAAAAAACAATGAGGTGTTTGTGCAGCATAAGCATAATTGTGGTCAAATATCTGGGGAGGTATTAATTGAAGGGCTGGACATGATTTGCCCAATTGTGACACAAATTTTGCAACCCAATGTCATACATCTAGGTCCAGTGGGAAGAGAGAGATCGAACAAAAAAGGATAAATTCCATAGTGCACCTCCCATTGCCCTGAGATGTGAGTGCCCTCTGATCTTTCCTAGGTTTATTAGGGTACTGTCGGAACCATATAGATGGCTTCGCCAGTAAAACAGTCCCACTGTCCAAATTGCTAAAGAAAAACGCGACCTATAAATGGACTGTGCAGCACATAGCTGCAGTAACCAATTTAAAATGCACCCTCACCACAGCGCCAACCTTACTAGTCTCTGACTCAGATCTAACATACACCTTAGAGGTTGCAGCCAGCAACCAAATACTTTGAGCAGCATTATTACAAGACATAGTAGACCAGGCCCAGTAGCTTACGCCTCACTGGTTATTGGAACTAGTCGAACAGCGTTTCTCCAGGTATGAATGACTCCTGCTTGCGGTATTTTGAGCTGTACAGCATTTTGCTAATAACACCGGACTGAACCCAGTAATCGTTCTCACCGAACACACCCCAAACCAGCTGCTTCTGGACGGCCACCTTAAAGATAGCTCAGTAAGCCAGGTCTGCACTGCCCATTGGACACTATTACTGCAGGGTAGGGACATCATTGCAGAGCAAATCAAAGTGTCCACATTCCTGGCAAATAATTTAAATCATGGGGGAGATCCGCATGAGTGTCATGTTATAGCCATGAAGGACCCCACAGGTCTGTTTATCCTGAAACAACAGGAGACACAGTCAGGGACAAAGCAGACAGCCACCTGATACACAGACTCAGCCATGAGAATTTATGTAGATGGTTCATCCACCATAGAAAATGGGAACAGAATCACAGGATCTGGCATTTATATGGAAAATCAACAGGGACAATCAGTAATAGAACTCACCCTCAAACTACCCAGCTATCTGAGTGCTCAAACTGTTGAACTAGCAGCAGTTGCATACATAATGAGACACCCAGATTTATTTCTAATCCCTGCCAACATATACTCTGATGATATGTTTGTGCACAATAGCTTGACTGAGTTCCTACCACTATGGGAGGACAGAGGTTTCGCCCCTATCTTCAGCCCCCTTATTAAAATATGTTCTGCAGGCCACCAAAGGACGTACATATGGGCAGCACAGTAGCACAGTGGCTAGCACTGCTGCTTCACAGCTTCAGGAATCTGGGTTCGATTCCTGGCTTCAGTCACTGTCTGTGTGGAGTTTGCACATTCTCTTTGTGTCTGCGTGGGTTTCCTCTGGGTGCTCTAGTTTCCTCCCACAGTCCAAAAATGTGTGGGTTAGGTTGATTGGCCATGCTAAAATTGCCCCTTAGTGTCCTGAGATGTGTAGATAAGAGGAATTAGTGGATAAATAAGTAGGAATAAGAAGGTAGGCCTGGGTGGGATTCTGGTTGGTATAGACTCGATGGGCCAAATGGCTTCTTTCAGCACTTTAGGGATTCTATGATGTGGAATTATTAAAGTTAGAAGCTATCACAGGACCTTTCCATCTGAGAACTGTAGGACTGATGCATTAGCCAAGGCCAGTTCCCCTATGGGACAGTTTTGGCAGCCACCTGTTGGGGAGCAAGTTAAATGCTGTGGCTACCTGCCAAACTGAAATAACCAACCTGGTCTAGGCACAGTGCACTGACAGTCTTCTAAAACAAATCTTAGAAGGAGCCTACCCAGCCCCATATGAGAAATGGAAGGACAAAATACAGATTCAGGACAGTTTGATATTAAAGGCAGGCACATACATAATCCCTACTCAGGACAGAAATCAGCTCACCCACCAGTACCATGACAGACATGGCCATCAGAGCATAGGGACAACAACTGAGTAATTAAAAGAATGATGTTGGTGGCCCGAACTGTACGATGACATTGCCCATTGTATCAACAATTGTTTAATTTGTGCGCAGAACAACCCCAGTGTATTTGCCAGAAAAGTGGAGCTAAGATACACATAGCTGTTAGAAGGCCCTTGGACAAATCTCCAAGTTGATTATATTTGATTATATCAGCCCACTACAGCCATGTAGAATGGATTTAAATACGTCCTGGTATTAATATACTTACACCAAATGGGTCGAGGCATTCCCCACTAGATCCAACACAGCTAAGGCCATCTCAAAGATATCAGCCCAACAGGTGTTGACATGATGGGGTCTCCCCCTCCAACATAGAGTTCAACCAGGGACATTTCATCGGACGGGTGATGCAGGACGTTCCGGCTATGTTTGGCATTAAGCCGAGATTCTATATTGCCTGCCATCCACAATCCCGTGGAATCATAGAGCACATGAACCGAATGCTAAAAGGAATCGTTAGAATGATGGTGCAGCAAAACAACACAACATGGGATACAGTACTTCCTTTTGCCCTCATGTTGGTACATAACACTGTTTCCAGTTCTACTGGATTCATCCTCCAGACATTAATGACTGGACCAGTACCTGGAACTTCGATGTTGTGGCCATTTCAGAGACTTGGGTAGAGCAGGGACAGGAATGGATGTTGCAGGTTCCGGGGTACAAATGCTTTAGTCGGAGTAGAGAAGGAGGTAGAAGGGGGGGAGGAATGGCGTTATTGGTCAAAGACTGTATCACGGTGATAGAAAAGAAGTTTGATGAGGACTTGTCTGTTGAGGTAGTATGGGCTGAGATAAGAAACAGGAGAGGAGAGGTCACCCTGTTGGGAGTCTTTTACAGACCTCCTAATAGTTCTAGAGAGGTTGAGGAAAGGATTGCGAAGTCAATTCTGATTAGGAGTGAAAGTAGTAGGGTAATTGTGATGGGGGACTTTAACTTTGCTAATCTTGATTGGAATAGCTATAGCTCTAGCTCGTTAGAGGGGTCAGTTTTCGTACAGAGTGTGCAGGAAGGTTTTTTGACTCAGTATGTAGATAGGCCAACTAGAGGTGAGGCTACATTGGATTTGGTGCTTGGCAATGAGCCAGACCAGGTGTTAGACTTGGAAGTTGGTGAACATTTTGGTGATAGTGACCACAATTCGGTTACGTTCACCTTAGTGATGGATAGGGATAGGCATGAAGCTGGGGGCAGTAGTTATAGCTGGGGGAAGGGTAATTATGAGGCCATCAGGATAGAATTAGGGTGCATAGATTGGACTAGGGAACTACAGGGACTGGGAACATCTGGAATGTGGTGCTTATTCAAGGAGCAGCTGCTGCGAGTCCTTGATAAGTATGTCCCTGTCAGGCAGGGCGGAAATGGACGAGTAAGAGAGCCTTGGTGTACGAAAAAAGTTGATTTGCTGGTTAAGAAGAAAAAGGAGGCTTATGTCAGGATGAGGCTTGAAGGCTCAGATAGTGCAATGGATAGCTATAGATTAGCCAGGAAGGAGGTAAAAAGTGAAGTGAGGAGAGCTAAGAGGGGACACGAGAAGATGTTGGCTGATAGGATTAAGGAGAATCCTAAAGCTTTCTTTCGATATGTTAAGAATAGAAGATTGGTTAGGGCAAGATTAGGGCCCGTCATAGACAGCAGTGGGAAGTTGTGCGTGGAGCCTGAGGAGATTGGTGAGGCACTGAATAAATATTTCTCTTCGGTATTCACGCAGAGTGCTGGAAATGTAGCTATGGAGAGCACTGAGGTACAGGGTGGCAAATTGGGGAGTATTGTAGTGGATAGGGAGGATGTGTTAGAAATTCTCGAGGGTTTGAAGTTGGATAAGTCCCCTGGGCCGGACGGGATTTACCCTAGGATTCTCTGGGAGGCAAGAGAGGAGATTGCAGAGCCTCTGGCTCTGATCTTCATGTCGTCGTTGGTTACGGGTGTGGTTCCGGAGGACTGGAGGATAGCGAATGTGGTCCCATTGTTCAAGAAGGGGAAGAGAGACCTTCCAGGGAATTATAGGCCAGTGATTCTTACTTCTGTTGTGGGCAAAGTATTGGAGAGAATTATTAGGGATAGGATTTATAGTTATTTAGAGAGAAATGAATTGATTGGGGATAGTCAGCATGGTTTCGTGAAGGGTAGGTCATGCCTTACTAACCTCATTGAGTTTTTTGAGAAAGTGACCATAGAGGTGGATGGGGGTAAGGCGGTTGATGTAGTATATATGGACTTTAGTAAGGCTTTTGATAAGGTGGCCCATGGAAGACTTCTACAGAAAATGCAGATGTGTGGAATAGAGGGTGATTTAGCCAATTGGATTAGGAATTGGCTGGCAGATAGAAGACAGAGGGTGGTGGTTGATGGGAGGTATTCATCATGGAGTTCGGTGACGGGTGGTGTGCCTCAGGGGTCTGTTTTGGGGCCCCTGCTGTTTGTAATTTTTATAAATGATCTGGATGAGGGTATTGAGGGATGGATCAGTAAATTTGCAGATGATACTAAAGTTGGTGGTGTGGTAGATAGTGAAGAGGGGTGTTTTAGTTTACAGAGTGACTTGGACAAGTTGCAGAGCTGGGCCGAGAGGTGGCAAATGGAGTTTAATGTGGAAAAGTGTGAGGTAATGCACTTTGGCATGAACAATAAATGTGTAGAGTATAGGGCTAATGGTAGGGCTCTTAATAGTGTCGAGGAACAGAAGGATCTTGGTGTATGTGTCAATAGATCCCTGAAAGTAGGCAGTCAAGTGGATAAAGTTGTTAAGAAGGCTTATGGAGTCTTAGCTTTTATTGGTAGGGGATTGAATTTAGGAGCCGCAGCATCATGTTGCAGCTGTACAAAACTCTAGTGCGGCCGCACTTGGAGTATTGTGTGCAGTTCTGGTCGCCACATTATAAGAAAGATGTGGAGGCATTGGAGAGGGTACAAAGGAGGTTTACCAGGATGTTGCCTGGTATGGAGGGCAGGTCCGATGAAGAGAGGTTGAAGGATTTGAGGTTGTTTTCGTTAGAAAGGAGGCGGCTAAGAGGGGATCTTATTGAAGCATATAAGATGATTAGAGGTTTAGATAGGGTGGACAGTGATAGCCTTTTTCCTAGGATGGAGAAAGCTAGCACGAGGGCACACAGCTTTAAATTAAGGGGTATGAGTTATAGGACGGATATCAGAGGTAGGTTCTTTACTCAAAGAGTGATTAGGGAGTGGAATGCCATGCCTGCAGCTGTTGTAGATGCGCCAAGTTTGGTGGCGTTTAAGAGGTTAGTTGATAAGTATATGGATGAGAAGGGAATGGTTTAGTTAGGAGGGGCATTGCTTTTTATTTTGGTCGGCACAACATCGAAGGCCGAAGGGCCTGTTCTGTGCTGTATTGTTCTATGTATGTTCTATGATGTATGAGGGAAGCTGAATAGTTATTGTGTTACAGCACTCACCCACAAGAAAGCTGTCTAGCAGCTAACCAAAAACATTAAAGCAGCCCAGTTAGCCACAGCTGTCCAATTAGGAGTTAAAAAGAAACAGAACAAGGCATATTTCGATAAAAGAGTATAGCCGGTAGAATATACAGTTGGCCAGCAGGTAATGATTTCCTTCTACAACCTCAGTTCTTTCTTGTTCCTGAGATATGCAGGTCCGCACACTATCACCAACAAAGTAAGTCCCTCAATGTATAAAGTCCATTCGCCAACCGGAAAATCAGTTGGTTCCAAGTTAGTCAACTGAAAGCTTACGGAACTCAGAATAATCACTTCCACCATTTCACATTGGAGATAAAGGGAGGATGACACTAAGCAATCGGAATGGCCTCACCCAGGAAATGCATTTCCCCGGACACCTTCTCATCCACTTGCAGGTTCAGAGCAGACCCTCACCCTTACCACACTACAGCCCAGAGCCTCATCCGCACTGAAGTGCCCATAAAGGTACTGATCGATCTCTAGAGGACTGGTGCGACTCGCAAGATATTGGCCTTTGCAGCATTACGGACTCCCCCATAAACAACAGCTTTACTAGCCCCAAACACAACAGTGAGGCCCTGGCTAAACAACACTGGGTTATTTTAATGGGGACATCCAATGTTGCCGGGTAAGGGACTAGAATGGAAGATGAGGATAAAGGACCCTTCAAACCCAGATCTAAACACAGAATCCACAGTGCTATCCAATGAACAGATATGGGTATGGAGGTCACGTGAGGAACTTATGATGGAGCTCCATGAGACAAATGATTCAGAGATGGGCAATATGTTAACAGAAATGCTGAATGAAGGAATCGAAGATGCTTCAAATGATGAAATTCAGCCTACAATGCAGACCAATGCAAGGTACAAGAACCTCTGATGGAGGCACCCATTCAAAACCCCTCATCATGCTTTGACCGACCAACAATAAAATGCCCACAGTTAAGTCCAACCAATTCATTCCCATACCATCTATATACTGCTAGTACAATTAATCAGATTATCTGCACAGTCCAAAGCCGTGTTCTTTGACCATCTCTCTTCAGTTGAATCTAAACATTAAGGCAACTGTGTTATATTTTAAAATCATCAAGTGACTGGACTACATTTTAAATTCATAGAGGCATTGGTGCTAAATTTTAAATGTGTTCTGCCTTCAAACTCCAAGGTACCCATAGAACAGGTACCTCTTCAGGTCATCTTAGACTGACTCCAGTGCTATTCGAATCCTTTGGACTAATGGAGACTGCTGCTGGAATATAACAACTACCTTTATTTTGCTGGCCAGTAAAGCTCTTTTCTGATCATCCATTTATCAATCTGAACAAAACTTCGCTCAGCAATGGTTTACAATTAGAATAAAAAATCTACGACATGCCGGTGACAATTAATATTTTCAGGTCCTCCTGTCGACACCACAATCAATAGTGTTCAAAAAAAAAAGCTGTGGGATGGGCATGGCTTGTTGACAGCTCCTGTCTCTGAGGGAGTGTGGACCAGTTGAGGGAAATATCCATACCGAGGGAGGAAGTGTTGGAGCTTCTAGGTAGCATTAAAACTGATAAATCCTCGGGGCCTGATGGCATTTATCCCAGGCTGCTTAGGGAGGTGCGAGGTGAAATTGCTGGGCCTCTGACGCAAATCTTCCTCTCTTCTTTGGACACAGATGAGGTCCCAGAGGACTGGAGAATAGCTAATGTTGTACCGTTGTTTAAAAAGGGTAGTAGGGATAACCCTGGAAATTATAGGCCGGTGAGTTTGACATCAGTGGTAGGGAAGCTGTTGGAGGGGATTCTTAGAGATAGGATGTATAGGCACTTAGAGCGTTGAGATCTGATTAGGGATACACAGCATGGATTTGTTAAGGGGAGGTCGTGCTTTATGAATCTAGTCGAATTTTTTGAGGAGGTGACGAAAACGGTGGACGAAGGACGAGCCGTTGATGTCGTCTATATGGATTTTAGTAAGGGGTTTGATAAAGTCCCTCATGGGAGATTAGTTGAGAAGGTCAAGGCTAATGGGATACAAGGACAGGTAGCTAGATGGATAAGTAACTGGCTTGGTAATAGGAGACAGAGAGTAATAGTGGAAGGGTGTTTTTCTAGCTGGAGGTCGGTCACTAGTGGTGTGCCGCAGGGCTCGGTACTGGGACCTCTTCTATTTGTAATATATATAAATGACTTGGAAGAGGGAGTAAGTGGAGTGATCAGCAAGTTTGCAGACGATACAAAGATGGCTGGACTTGCGGATAGTGAGGAGCATTGTCAGGCGATGCAGCAGGACATAGATAGGCTGGTAGCTTGGGCAGACAGATGGCAGATGGAATTCAATCCTGATAAATGTGAGGTGATGCATTTCGGGAGAAAGAATGTAGGGGGAAGGTATATGATAAAGGGTAGACCTATTAAGAGTATAGAAACGCAGAGGGACCTGGGGGTGCAGGTGAACAAGTCTCTGAAGGTGGCAGAGCAAGTGGAGAAGGTTGTGAAGAAAGCATATAGTATGCTAGCCTTTATAGGAAGGGGTATAGAGTACAAGAGCTGGCCTTTAATGTTGCAGTTCTATAAAACGTTGGTTAGACCTCATTTGGAATACTGCGTCCAGTTCTGGTCGCCTTACTACCGGAAGGACATGGAGATTCTGGAGAGAGTGCAGAGGAGGTTTACCAGGATACTACCTGGTATGGAAGGTCTGAGTTACGAGGAGAGTTTAGGCAAATTGGGACTGTTTTCCTTAGAAAGACGTAGACTTAAAGGAGATCTGATAGAGGTGTACAAGATTATGAGGGGTATAGATAGAATAAACAGGGTTAAGCTTTTTCCTAGGATGGACTTGAATACCATGAGGGGTCACGGGCTAAGGGTGAGGGGGGTAAGGTATAATTTGGATGCTAGAGGGAGTTTTTTCACACAGAGGGTGGTGGGGGTATAGAACATAGAACATAGAACATTTCAGCACAGAACAGGCCCTTCGGCCTTCGATGTTGCGCTGACCAATATAAAAGCAATGCCCCTCCAAACTAAACCATTCCCTTCTCTTCCATATACTTATCAACTAACCTCTTAAACACCACCAAACCTGGTGCATCTACAACTGCTGCAGGCAGGGCATTCCACTCCCAAAACACTCTTTGGGTAAAGAACCTACCTCTGATATCCGTCCTATAACTATCACCCCTTAATTTAAAGCTGTGTCCCCTCATGCTAGCTTTCTCCATCCTAGGAAAAAGGCTATCACTGTCCACCCTATCTAAACATCTAATCATCTTATATGTTTCGATAAGGTCCCCTCTTAGCCGCCTCCTTTCTAACGAAAACAACCTCAAATCCCTCAGCCTCTCTTCATAAGACCTGCCCTCCATACAGGCAACATCCTGGTAAACCTCCTCTGTACCCTCTCCAATGCCTCCACATCTTTCTATAATGTTGGGACCAGAACTGCACACAATACTCCAAGTGCGGCCGCACTAGAGTTTTGTACAGTTGCAACATGACGTTGCGGCTCCGAAATTCAATCCCCCTACCAATAAAAGCTAAGACTCCGTATGCCTTCTTAACAACCTTATCTACTTGACTGCCTACTTTCAGGGATCTATGCACAAATACACCAAGATCCCTCTGTTCATCAACACTATTAAGAATCCTACCATTAGCCCTATACTCTACACATTTATCATTCCTGCCAAAGTGCATTACCTTACACTTTTCCGTATTAAACTCCATTGGCCACCTCTCGGCCCAGCTCTGCAACTTGTCCAAGTCTCTCTGCAAACTATAAAACCCCTCTTCACTATCTACCACTCCACCGACTTTAGTGTCATCTGCAAATATACTAATCCATCCCTCAACACCCTCATCCAGATCATTTAAAAAAATTACAAACAGCAGGGGCCCCAAAACAGACCCCTGAGGTACACCACTTGTCACCGAACTCCACGATGAATATCTCCCATCAACCACCACCCTCTGTCTTCTATCTGCTAGCCAATTCCTAACCCAATTAGCTAAATCACCCTCTATCCCATACATCTGCATTTTCTGCAGAAGTCTTCCATGGGCCACCTTATCAAACGCCTTACTAAAGTCCATATATACCACATCAACCGCCTTACCCCCATCCACCTCTTTGGTCACTTTTTCAAAAAACTCAATGAGGTTAGTAAGGCACGACCTACCCTTCACAAAACCATGCTGACTATCCCCAATCAATTCATTTCTCTCTAAATAACTATAAATCCTATCCCTAATAATTCTCTCCAATACTTTGCCCACAACAGAAGTAAGACTCACTGGCCTATAATTCCCTAGAAGGTCTCTCTTCCCCTTCTTGAACTATGGGACCACATTTGTTATCCTCCAGTCCTCCGGAACCACACCCGTAACCAACATTTACCTGAAGATCAGAGCCAGAGGCTCTGCAATCGCCTCTCTTGCCTCCCAGAGAATCCTAGGGTAAACCCCGTCCGGCCCAGGGGACTTATCCAACTTCAAACCCTCAAGAATATCTAGCACATCCTCCCTATCTACTTCAATACTTTCCAGTTTGCTACCCTGTACCTCAGTGTTCTCCATAACTACATTTACATCACCCTGCATGAATACCGAAGAGAAATATTTATTCAGTGCCTCTCCAATCTCTTCAGGCTCCACGCACAACTTCCCACTGCTGTCTATGACTGGCCCTAATCTTGCCCTAACCAATCTTCTATTCTTAACATATCTGAAGAAAGCTTTAGGATTCTCCTTAATCCTATCAGCCAAAGTCTTCTCGTGTCCTCTCTTAGCTCTCCTCAATTCACTCTTTAGCTCCCTCCTGGCTAATCTATAGCTATCCATTGCACTAACTGAGCCTTCAAGCATCATCCTGACATAAGCCTCCTTTTTCCTTTTAACCAGCAAATCAACTTTTTTTGTACACCAAGGTTCTCTTACTTGACCATTTCCTCCTTGCCTGACAGGGACATACTTATCAAGGACTCGCAGCAGCTGCTCCTTGAATAAGCTCCACATTCCAGATGTTCCCAGTCCCTGTAGTTTCCTAGTCCAATCTATGCACCCTAATTCTCTCCTGATGGCCTCATAATTACCCTTCCCCAGCTATAACTACTGCCCCCAGCTTCATGCCTATCCCTATCCATCACTAAGGTGAACGTAACCGAATTGTGGTCACTATCACCAAAATGTTCACTAACTTCCAAGCCTAACACCTGGTCTGGCTCATTGCCCAGCACCAAATCCAATGTAGCCTCACCTCTAGTTGGCCTATCTACATACTGAGTCAAAAAACCTTCCTGCACACTTTGTACGAAAACTGACCCCTCTAACGAGCTAGAGCTATAGCTATTCCAATCAATATTAGTAAAGTTAAAGTCCCCCATAACAATTACCCTATTACTTTCACTCCTGTCCAGGATTGACTTTGCAATCCTTTCCTCTACCTCTCTGGAACTTTTAGGAGGTCTATAAAAGACTCCCAACAGGGTGACCTCTCCTCTCCTGTTTCTAATCTCAGCCCATACTACCTCAACAGACAAGTCCTCATCAAACTTCTTCTCTGTCACTGTGATACAGTCTTTGACTAATAATGCCACTCCTCCCCCACTTCTACCTCCTTCTCTACTCCGACTAAAGCATTTGAACCCTGGAACCTGCAACATCCATTCTTGTCCCTGCTCTACCCAAGTCTCTGAAATGGCCACAACATCGAAGTTCCAGGTACTGGTCCAAGCTGCAAGTTCCTCCCCCTTATTGCGAATACTCCTTGCATTAAAGTATACGCATTTCAAACCATGCCCTACCCCACCCGTACGCTGCTGTGTTTTACAGCTTTCCTCTATGACCCCCTTACTCTCATCCCTCTTAGCACCCCAACTACTTAGGATCCCACCCCCCCCGAATCAGTTTAAAGCCCCCTGCATAGCCTTAGCAAATTTTCCCCCCAAGATATTAGTTCCCCTCTGGTTCAGGTGTAGACCATCTCTCTTGTAGAGGTCCCACCTATCCCAGAATGAGTCCCAATTGTTCAGGAACCTGAACCCCTCCCTCCTGCACCATCCCCACAGCCACGAGTTCAAACATTCCCTCTCTCTGTTCTTCTCTAAACTATCCCTTGGCACAGGCAAGAGTCCAGAGATAACCACTCTGCCAGTTTTGGCCCTAAGCTTCCACCCCAACTCCATAAATTTATGTTTAATATCCCCTGTGTATGGAATGCGCTGCCAAGTAAAGTGGTGGAGGCAGGTACTCTTGAGTTATTTAAGAAATACTTCGATGGGCACATGAACAGAATGGGAATGGAGGGGTATAGAAAACTGATTTAAAATAGGGATCATGACTCTTGGGAGTCCCTGGGAAGTGTGTAAATTGATGATGATATTGATGTACTTGTTTTCATTCTACAGGTGCTTTGGTCCACCTTGTTGTCTAACGAGGGGCATACACGCGATGGGTCGTGAGAGGGCTGCTCTTGGATTTTTTTTTTCGAGAGTATCCTAGTGCTTCATGTCATTAGTGTACGCTTGACCTGGACCATTTGATGGGCAACACGACAGCTCAGTGACTATCTCTGTGCTGTATCGATACATGGATTTGAGCCTGTGTCTGTGGGAGTTTGCGCATTCTCCCCGTGCTTGCGTGGGTTTTCTCCGGGTGCTCCGGTTTCCTCCCACATCCCAAGGATGTGCTCTTAGGCTGATTGGCAAAAAAATTCTCCCTAAATTGTCTCCGATTTGGTTTTTAATCCATAGATCTATAAACATAGACAGGGATTGCAGGCAGAGGTGGGAACATCGGGGTGGTGGCGCGGGCTCGTTGGGCATAAGGGCCTGTTTCTCGTGTTGTTTTTGTTCTTTGTTCTTTGTATATATGTCGAATATTAGACACAATAACAGCAGAAATTACATTGATCTTCTCAGGACAATGATGAATGATGACAAAGATGCAGCCTACGATCTACTTCAGGGGTAACTCATCATCAGGATAAAGATGCAGGACCCTCCAAGCAAGATGAACTTTTGGTATCCCAATTATTTATGATTTGCCCCCTGAGAGAATGTGAAGATGGAGTCTTAGGGGTGCATCCTGATAAGAGTATAACATTTCGGTATAACAACCAGCAGCTGATATACAAAAAACTAAAAGGCAGTTCAACTGAATGTTGTCTGAGTGTCACTGTAGCAGGGGATTGGTGGAAATTTTCAAATGATGGGTGCCCCGAAATTGGATGACTGGCCAACAGCCCAGGAAAAGCATTAGTGCTCGGGCAGCAGTGCCCCAGGGCACTCATGGAGAGAGATTTTGCATTGTATGAAATAAGAAATTGGCTGAAGCCAACCCCAAAACCGTCCCACTCAATTTGCTCTGTTTGGACCACAGAATGGATTGATACTAAAACACACAGGGAAAACCTGGTGTGATAACGTCCACCACAAATTGGTACTTGTGGGGATGGATATAGCTGGGACCCAACTGCCAGAGTGGTGCTGTCCCCAATTTAAGAGATTATGTCTCCACCTGACTCGCAGACTGTTAGGAAGGAAGATAGGAATGGATGAAAGACAGGAAAGATCCAAGGGAGAGTTAGTCAATGACATGACCACAGCATAGGGGCAGGGGTAGCAATCATCAATACCCTTGATTTAGTCAACCTGGACAATAAACTTAGGGTTCTGACCCAACAGGTTAAACAGACATTAAGTTCCATCAATGAGGACAATCAGCAAGATGCTGAAGGGGAACTCACTGGGAACAAAGCCAGTGGCATCAAATATTACATTCTGCATCAAACCAGACATATCAGCCAGGTTGAACCTCGTTCAACTAATAAGCATTCACAAGAGGGAGAGAGTTGACTTGAATGCTATTAACAAGCTCCGACAGGCCCTAGTGGAGTACCATGAGAAATGTGACACAAGCCTAAAACCCATGCCGGAGGAGCTGAACCAAATTCAGATAAAATTGGCTACAGCCCACAGGACCTTCACCAAATTAATACAGCAGACCCAAGAGGGGAAAAGGGGAATTAAATAAATTAAATTCCTGGTTGGAATGATCTTTGGAACTGGAGCTCAAACATCCAAATCCAACCATTTGTTCGCAAAATGTCACACTTGGCAGTATTACAGATTTTGCTCACTCTGGCTTATCTAATTATCATCCAGTCCAATTTAGCCAATGGAAAATGAGGATCACCTGGAGGCAGAACATAGGGTTCGCCCTCGAACCATGGTCCCCTCTAATTCAGTAAAGCAATGTTTATAGGAAGCCTACCATTTTGCAATTTGTACTAATGAACAGTTGGAAATCATACCATGAAATGTGTCTCAGAATTGCGAATACTTTATTGTAATGTTTGTTTGAATGTTTTGGTTTGTAATTCGCTTATTGTAATAATGGTGTTTGGAATATGTGGTTGTATTTGTAGAGTGTTGCTGTCTGTAGCTTCTGGAATGTAAATATATTGTTGGGATGTATTATTACTGTGCATGCCAATGCCTGGGCCTTGCTTGACAATTGAGTGACTGGGGTATTCCTGACAGATATTGGTCCTAAGTTTGTGATCCATCACATTTCGCAGTCAGGATCAACATTGTAGCCAAATGGACCACATCAAATGATGATTTATAAAGCACTCTGGGACAATTGGGCAAGAACTAAAACAGCAGGCTGCAGCCTATAAAACAGAGATAAACAGGCTGCAGCTCAGACGAATGAGTACACAGGATATGGGCCATCTCCAAAACAAAGGGGACTTTCTGATCAAACCGGGTTTTTTTTACCAGCTGTAGGGACGCCTTAACCCTTTATTTGAGAGGAAGGTGTGAATCCAACATGCCCCCAACACCTACAGACATGGCCACTGGGGACACACCCAGAGATTGGTGCGGCAGCACTCGATTGGACTTTATCGATCAGGGTGATCAAGATAATTGATTGGCAACGGCCAAAAGGGGCACGAAAACCAATAGGATATAAAGGATGCTGTGCAACCAAGAATCTCTCTCTCTCTCTCTCTGACCCCACAAACGAGCTACAACAACGGTGACCATTGCCAGCACTGACAAGCATGAGGAGAGCCATCACACTCGAGAAGGAAGGAAGACCAGAGCCAGAGTGCCAACCAGACTAAAGGACCAGATTACGCAGAAGACTACAAAGGACACTGCCAGATAAAGGCCAGTATCCACCTGGGTACTTGCCAGTCACGCACAGTTAAGTCAAGATCTAGTATTGGATTTGAATTTTAGTGTTTCTTATGATAACTTATTGTTGGTTGGGTGGGTGATTATTGATTGTGTGTTTAAATAAATATTGTTGTACTAAAAAGAAGTCTATTCACAATTCTTTGTCCACCATATAAGGGTTAAAACAGACTGGGTGGCAAGTACAACAGAAGTTATGTTGAACTTATGCATGACACTAGTTAGACTTCAGCTGAAATATTGTGTACAGTTCTGGACACTACACTACAGGAATGCACTAGAGAGGGTGAAAAAGAATTTTGCAAGAATTGTTCCAGGGATGAGGTACTTCAGTTATGTGGATAGATTGGAAAGGTTGTGACTATTCACCTTGAAGAGAAGATGGCTGAGAGAAGATTTGACAGAAAATCAATAGGGTACTGGAGCAGATTGGGAGAAACTATTCCTGCCTGGAAAAGGATCAAGAACAAAAGGGCACAGAGTTAAAGTGATTTGCAAATGAAGCAAATGTGATATGAGAAAAAATGTTTTCAGACAAAAGTGTTTCGGGTTTGGAATGAACTGCCTGGAAATGTCGTAGAAAATACTATAGTTCAGAAAAGACTCTTTGGCCCCTTGAATCTGCACCAAAAATAACTACCAATAAAAGCAGGCTAATCCCATTTTCTGGCATTTGTTCCATATCTTTGAATGTTATGATATTTTCACCCAATAGTTTTTAAAGGTTATAAGGTTTCTGGCTCCACTACCTTCCCAGGCAGGCATTCCAGATTCTCATCACCCTCTGAGTGAAAATGGTTTTTCTCTGAATCTCCTGCCCCTTACCCTAAAACTATCCCCCCCTTATGATTGACTCCTCAACCAAGAGAAGCAGCTGTTTTCTACTCAACCAATCCATTCTCATCATAATTTTATACACCTCAATCATGTCTCCCTTCAACCTTCTCTACTCTAAAGAAAACAATCCAAGCAATCTCTCTCATTTTGGTTCAAATGCTCCATCCCAGGCAACATCCTGGTGAACCTCCTCTGTACCCCAATAGTGCAATCACATCCTTCTTTTAGTGAAGTAATCAGAACTGCATACAAAACTCCAGCTCTGTACAACTCCAATATTCCCTTCTTGCTCTTATACTCTATACCACGAATGATGAAAGCAAGTATGATAACACCAGGTTAAAGTTGAATAGGGTTATTTGGTAGCAAAAGTCACTAGCTTTCAGAACGATGCTCCTTCCTCAGGCAAGTGGGAGTTCTGTTCAAAAACAGGGCATATAAAGACACAAATTCAATTTACAAAACAATGGTTGGAATGTGAGTCTCTACAGGTAATCAAGTATTAAAGGTATTGTGGAGAGAGTGGAGAGATGGTTAAGCACAGGTTAAAGAATTGTGCATAGCTTTAAATTAAGGGGTGGTAGTTATAGAACGGATGTCAGAGGTAGGTTCTTTACCCAGAGGGTGGTAAGGGTATGGAATGCCCTGCCTGCTTCAGTTGTAGATGCGCCAAGTTTGGTGGTGTTTAAGAGGTTAGTAGATAAGTTTATGGATGAAAAGGGAATGGTTTAGGTTAGAGGGTCATTGCTTTTTCTTAATCGGTCGGTGCAACATCGAAGGCCGAAGGGCCTGTTCTGCGCTGTAATGTTCTATGTTCTATGTTCATTGTCTCCAACCAGGACATTTGTGAGACTTTGCAAGCCCAGGCAAATCATGGGGGTCACAGATAGTGTGACATGAACCCAAGATCCTGGTTGAGGCTGTCCTCATGTGTGCGGAACTTGGCTGTCAGCATGTGGTCAGTGATTCTGCATTGTCATGTATCATGAAGGCCACTTTGGAAAACGCTTACTTGGAGATCAGAGGCCTAGTGCCTATGACCACTGAAGTGTTCCTCAACACTCTTGCCTGGTGATTGTTAAGTAGTATCTATTCATCCATTGTCATAGCTTCTGCATAGTTGCCCAGTGTACCACACATCCTTTCCTATAATGTATTAGATAAACCACATTGGCCGAGTTGCAAGAATACATACATACCTGGTGGATAGTGGTCTCATGTGAGATGATGGCATCCATGTCAATGACCTGGCACATTTTGCAGAGGTTGCTGTGGCAGGGTTGTGTAATGTTGTGGTCACTATTTGCTGCAGATTATGGTCTGTTTGAGGTTGTGCGGGTATTTGAAGGTGGGGGTGTAAAAACCAGCAAGAGTGTTCTCTTCCTGCTTCGGTGGTCACGGGCATTCAACCTCTGATTTTCGGATAAGCGTTCTCCAAGGCAGCCTTCATGACGCATGACATTGCAGAGTCACTGAGCAGAGGCTGATAGCCAGATTCCATACGCATGAGGACAGCCTCAACCGGGATCTTGGGTTCATGTCACACTATCTGTAACCCCCATGACTTGCTTGGGCTTGCAAAATCTCACTAACTGTCCTGGTTGGGGACAATACACACCTCTTTAACTCGTGCTTAACCCTCTCTGCACTCACATTGTCGATACGTACCTTTAAGATTCGACTATCTGTAAAAACTCGCATTCCAACCAATGTTTTGTAAATTGAGTTTGTGTCTTTACATGCCCTGTTTGTGAACAGAACTCCCACTTTCCTGACAAAGGAGCAGTGCTCCAAAAGCTAGTGACAGTCCAACACTGGCATCTCCACATCATGAAAGCAAGTGTCCAATACACTTTCTTAACTATCCTATTAATCTGCTCTACTGTCTTCAGAGATCTGTGAGTAATTACCCATAAGATTTCTCTGTTCCTCTGAGCTACTCAGAGTCCTGCCACTCATTAATTACTCTTCTCCCAAAATGCATCACCATGCTCTTACCATCTGACCAATCCACTTATATGTTCCTGTAACCTACAACTATCTCCTTTACTATTAACATCCTACCAATCTTGATGTTGGCTGCAACTTGCTTAACAATCCCCCCATATTTTTATCTATAAAATTTACGAATATAACAAACAATAGCGTGGCATCATAGCATCTCTACTTCACAGCTCCAGGGACCTGGGTTCGATTCCTGGCTTGGATCACTGTCTGTGTGGAGTTTGCACATTCTCCTTATATTGGTGTCGATTTCTTCTGGGTGCTCTGGTTTCCTCCCACGGTCATGATGTAGAGATGCCGGCGTTGGACTGGGGTTTCTCCAGACAGCACAGTAAATGAGGTAAGTGAGTAAGTGAAAATACACAATTCTCTAACCAATGCTCAGGATTCCCTTCACACACATTGTTAGCCACTTTAACACTTGAATAGCAGGTTAGATGTAAGGATTCGCATTCTAATCAGCAATCTGTAACTGTCTATGTGGATATGAGTGCCTCTGCAGATCAGAACACTGCATTTGCCTGACGAAGGCACATAGTGTCGAAAGCTCGCAGATTTACTATCAAATAAATTGGTTGGATTTAAAATTGGTATTGTAAAACTTTATTGAGTTCCTCCCACAGTCCAAAGATGTGCAGGTTAGGTCAATTGGCCATGCTAAAAATTGCCCCTCAGAGTTACAGGGGATTAGTGGGTAAATATGTAGGGATATCAAGGTAGGGTAGGGTTAGAGGGGATTAGCGGGTAAACATATAGGGATTGTGGTCAGTGTGACATGATGGGCCAAACGGTCTCTTGCTGCACTGTAGAGTTTCTATGATTCTAATAAATAGTCAGGATCGTCAGAAGCCTTTTCCCAGGGGGCATGGGTTTAAGGTGCGAGGGGTGAGGTTTAAAGCAGATGGACGAGGCAGATTTTTTACACAGAGAGTAGTGGGGGCCTGGGACTCATTGCTGGGGGAGGTAGTGGAAGCGGGTACGGTAGTGACTTTTAAGGGGCATCTTGACAAGTACATAAATAGGATGGGATTAGAGGAAAATAGTCTCCGGGAAGATAGGGGTTTTAGTCAGGTCAGGCAGCATGTCAGTACAGGCTTGGAGAGCCAAAGAGTCTGTTCCTGTGCTGTAATTTTCTTTCTTCTTTGTTAAAGGTCCCAGTACTGCACCTTATGGTGCACCACTGGAGACCGGTCTCCTGTCACTCGAACAGTATTCCACCAGTAGCCTTGTGACCTATTACTAAGTGAGTTTCTGATTCATCTTGCTAAAGTTCCCTGAATTCCATGTGCTTTAACCTTTTCAATCAATCTCCCATGTTGGACCTAGAACATAGAACATAGAACATTACAGCACAGAACAGGCCCTTCGGCCTTCGATGTTGCGCCGACCAATATAAAAAGCAATGCACCTCCAAACTAAACCATTCCCTTCTCTTCCATATACTTATCAACTAACCTCTTAAACGCCACCAAACTTGGCGCATCTACAACTGCTGCAGGCAGGGCATTCCACTCCCGAACCACCCTTTGGGTAAAGAACCTGCCTCTGATATCCGTCCTATAACTATCACCCCTTAATTTAAAGCTGTGTCCCCTCGTGCTAGCTTTTTCCATCCTAGGAAAAAGGCTATCACTGTCCACCCTATCTAAACCTCTAATCATCTTATATGTTTCGATCAGGAACTGCTCAGAAGTTTTGCTAAAATCTATATAAACAATGTCTCAGGTTCAACTGAGACATTCAAAAGGAAGTTAGATGATTAATTGAATGGAAACAATGTGAATGGGTACAGACAAAAAGCAAGGAAATGATACTAAGTCATGGTGCTTGTTTGGAGAGCTAGTGTAGACATGATGGGCTGAATGGCTTCCTTCTGTATGATAACAGCTCCATGATTTGTTGGTTAGATTGCTTTTTGCCCTTTCCCATGGCGAATTTAAACCTGTTATCCTCTGATCATTGTTACATAAATGTTCCTCTATTGATATTTGATCCACTTCAATTGATCCACATAATATGCCAGAACCAGAAATTGAGCCAGAAACATATTGAACATAGAACATAGAACATACAACATAGAACATAGAACATTGCAGCGCAGTACAGGCCCTTCGGCCCTCGATGTTGCGCCGACCAGTGGACCCTCTAACCTAAACTATTCCAATACCATCCATATGCCTATCCACCGAACATTTGAATGCCCCCAAAGTAGGCGAGTCCACAACTGCTGCAGGCAGAGCATTCCACGCTCTCACCACCCTCTGTGTAAAGAACCTGCCTCTGACATCTGTCCTATAACTACCACCTCTTAATTTAAAGTTATGTTCCCTCGTGTTGGTCATCACCATCCGAGGAAAAAGGCTCTCACTATCCACCCTATCCAGTCCTTTGATCATCTTATACGCCTCAATTAGGTCACTGCGTAACCTTCTTCTCTGTAATGAAAATAACCTCAGGTCCCTCAGCCTTTCCTCATAAGGCCTTCCCACCATACCAGGCAACATCCTGGTAAACCTCCTCTGCACCATTTCCAATACTTCCACATCTTTCTTATAATGCGGTGACCAGAACTGTACGCAATACTCCAAGTGCGGCCGCACCAGAGTTTTGTACAGTTGTAACATAACTTCACGGCTCCTAAATTCAATCCCTCTACCAATAAAAGCTAACACACCGTATGCCTTCTTAACAACTTTATCAACCTGGGTGCCAACTTTCAAAGAGCTATGTACTTGTACCCCAAGATCTCTCTGCTCGACAACGCTATTAAGGGTCCTTCCATTAGCCCTATATTTCATATGCCTGTTATTCCTACCAAAGTGAATCACCTCACACTTATCCGTATTGAATTCCATTTGCCACCTCACGGCCCAGCTCTGCAAACTATCTATGTCCCTCTGCAAACTGTAACATCCATCCTCGCTATCTACAACTCCCCCCATGTTGGTATCGTCAGCAAATTTACTAATCCAACCCTCTACACCCTCATCTAGGTCATTTATAAAAATGACAAACAGCAGTGGCCCTAAAACAGATCCTTGAGGTACACCACTTGTAACTGCACTCCAGGTTGAAGATTTCCCATCAACCACCACCCTCTGTCTTCTATCAGCTAGCCAATTCCTAATCCAAACTGCTAAATCACCTTCAATCCCATGCATCTGCACTTTCTGCAGTAGCCTACCATGGGGGAACCTTATCAAACGCTTTGCTAAAATCCATATACACTACATCAACTGCCTTACCCTTATCTATCTCTTTGGTCACCTCCTCAAAAAACTCAATAAGGTTTGTGAAGCACGACCTACCCTTCACAAAATCGTGCTGACTATCCCTAATCAATTTATTTCTCTCTAGATGCTTATAAATCCTATCCCTTATAATTCTTTCCAAGACTTTGCCCACAACAGAAGTCAGGCTCACCGGTCTATATTTTCCAGGATGGTCCCTACTCCCCTTTTTGAACAAAGGGACAACATTTGCCATCCTCCAGTCTTCCGGCACTATACCTGTAGCTAACGACGACATGAAGATCAAAGCCAAAGGCTCTGCAATCTCCGCTCTAGCCTCCCAGAGAATCCTAGGGTAAATCCCATCTGGCCCAGGGGACTTATCAATTTTCATACCCTCAAGATTCGCTAACACCTCCTCCTTATGAACCTCAATCCTACCCAGTCTACAACCTGGTATTGCAGTATTCTCCCCGACAACACTGTCTTTCTCCTGCGTGAATACTGACGAAAAATACTCATTTAGCGTCTCTCCTATCTCCTCAGGCTCCATGCACAACTTCCCACTGCTATCTCTGACTGGCCCTTATCTTGCCCTAACCAATCTTTTATTATTTATATGCCAGTAAAAAGTTTTAGGATTCTCCTTAACCCTATCCGCCAAAGTCTTCTCGTGTCCTCTTCTAGCTCTTCTCAACTCCCTCTTTAGCTCCTTCCTGGCTGATTTATAGCTCTCTATTGCCTAACTGAGCCTTCACGTTTCATCATTATATAAGCCTCCTTCTTCCTCTTCACCAGAGATTCAACTTCCCTAGCACACCATGGTTCCCTCACTCGACCACTTCCTCCCTGCCTGGCAGGTACATATTCATTAAGGACATGCAGAAGCTGTTCCTTAAATATGCTCCACATTTCAGATGTCCCCAGCCCCTGCAATATCCTGCTCCACCCTATGCATCATAAATCTCTCCTAATAGCCTCATAATTACCTTTCCCCCAGCTATAACTACTGTTATTCGGTATGTGCCCATCCCTTTCCATCACTAAGGTAAACGTAACTGAATTGTGTTCGCTATCACCAAAGTGCTCACCCACCTCCAAGTCTAACACCTGGTCTCGTTCATTACCCAGTACCAAATCCAATATAGCCTCACTTCTTGTTGGCCTATCTACATACTGAGTCATGAAACCTTCCTGCACACATTGATCAAAAACTGACCCCTCTAACGTACTTGAACTATAGCTTTTCCAATCGATATTAGAAAAGTTAAAGTCCCCCATTACAACTACCCTGTTACTTTCACCCTATCCAGGATCAACTTTTCAATCCCTTCCTCTACTTCTCTGCAACTTTTTGGAGGCCTATAAAAAACTCCCAACAGTGTGACCTCTCCTTTCTTGTTTCTAATCTCAGCCCACACTACCTCAGCAGACACGTCCACATCAAACGTCTTTTCTGCCACCGTAATGCTGTCCTTAACTAACAATGCCACTCCTCCCCCTCTTCTACCACCACCTCTGCTCTGACTGACGGAACCTGCAACAACCATTCCTGCCCCTGCTCTATCCACGTCTCTGAAATGGCCACAACATCAAAGTCCCAAGCACCAATCCAGGCTGCAAGTTCATCCACCTTATTGCGTATGCTCCTCGCATTAAAGTATACACATTTCAAACCACTCTCCCGTTTGCCACTATACTGCTGCGACCTAGAAACTTTATCCGTGACCTCCCTATTCACGTCCTCCTGTATACTGGCACAACAATTCAGGTTCCCATCCTGAATTCCCATGTTCTATGTTCTATGTTCTATATGTTTACCCGCTAATCCCCTGTAACTCTGAGGGGCAATTTTTAGCATGGCCAATCGACCTAACCCGCATATCTTTGGACTGTGGGAGGAACTCAATAAAGTTTTACAATACCAATTTTAAATCCAACCAATTTATTTGATAGTAAATCTGCGAGCTTTCGACACTATGTGCCTTCGTCAGGCAAATGCAGTGCTCTGATCTGCAGAGGCACTCATATCCACACAGACATTTACAGATTGCTGATTAGAATGCGAATCCTTACATCTAACCTGCTATTCAAGTGTTAAAGTGGCTAACAATGTGTGTGAAGGGAATCCTGAGCATTGGTTAGAGAATTGTGTATTTTCACTTACTCACTTACCTCACTTACTGTGCTGTCTGGAGAAACCCCAGTCCAACGCCGGCATCTCTACATCATGACCGTGGGAGGAAACCAGAGCACCCAGAAGAAATCGACACCAATATAAGGAGAATGTGCAAACTCCACACAGACAGTGATCCAAGCCAGGAATCGAACCCAGGTCCCTGGAGCTGTGAAGTAGAGGTGCTATGATGCCACCCTATTGTTTGTTATATTCGTAAATTTTATAGATAAAAATATGGGGGGATTGTTAAGCAAGTTGCAGCCAACATCAAGATTCCCATAGAAAGGTTATATTGACTTATAACCTTTGATGTGTCAGTAACATATTGATCAAGAACATTCTCCTCAACACAAACTTAGAAATTCTTTTCCTAATGTAGCAGAGGAAAGTTAGCAGCCGATTTGCTTATGGCAAGGTCCTACAACTCACAACAAAAACAGAAAATACTGGAAAATCTCAGCAGGTCCACCAGCATCTGTGGAGAGGGTATAGAGCTAACATTTCATATCTAGATGACCCTTCATCAGAGCTGTTTCAGATTCCAGCATCCACAGTAATTTGCATTTATCCACAAATAGCAATTAGACATCAATCATTTATCTATCTTTAGGATTCCCCTTCTTCTTTTCAAGTACTGCCATGGAATATTCTACACCCACCTGAGAAAGCAGGAGTAGGGTTTCATCTGAAGGATGGTACCTCTGACAATGAAACACTCTCTCAGCACTGTCCTGAAGAGCTATCTGAGATTATGCACTCAAATCCCCTGAGTTTGAAAAATAATGTTCTGACTCAGAGGTGAGAGTGACAAAAGTCATAGGTAAAAGAAGGATTGGAATGAGGTACTCACTGAATGTTAAAATGGGTGGCATGGACTGGTTTGTCCGAAGGGCCTGTTTCTTGTACTGTGTTGTTCTTTGTTCTTATCCATGAGCAATGATTGGCATTTATAATAAATATCACAGCCATATTTTAAGCTACTTTGGATTAAAACCAACCTATTTGCCAGTATATCATTGATATCTCTTTCCTTTTCTGCTTGCCATGATACAATGCAATGAAATCATATGCATTTTAGATGTATCGTACATGAACACGGCACCAGGGAGAGACCATTCAATCCCTGCTTCACCATTCAATTTTCTATACTTAGAGTCATAAAATCATAGAACCTTTACAGTGTAGAAGGAACTCATTTAGCCCTTTGAGTCTGTACCAACTCTCTGAAAATATATCTTACCCAGGTCTAACCCTACGCATTTACCTTGGTTCATCCACCTAATCTGTGCATCTTTGTAACGTGGGCGGAAACCAGAGCATCCAGAGGAAACCCATGCAGACACAGGAAGAACATACAAACTCCACACAGACTGTTACCCAAGGCCAAAATTCAATTCAGATCCCAGGCACTGTGAGGCAGCAGTGTTAACCAGTGTGTCACTATTCCAGCACTGAGGTATCGTGCTACTAAAGAATGTGGAGGCTTAATTTATGCAAACTACATTCAAAATTTAACACTTTCAGCACTGATACTATTTCGGTGAACCTGCATAATTCTGACTCCAAAGCTAACTCCTGTGAAATTGAAACACTGTCTGTGAAATAGTGACAGATACTCCGTAACCTGTAGATCCCCAGGAATATAAGTTTTGCTCCTTTGGATTTAAGACAGTTGGTTTACTTCCAGTTCCATTGCTCTGCCCAACCGATTCAGACATCCACCATATGTTTTGTTTCAGTGCTGAAATCAAAGTATTGCTGCAAAATATAAATTGGTCCCAAAAGTCAAAGAATTAGCCTGAAACAGTTTAATTTCAATCTGGCCTTCCCTGATCCCTCAGTGTTTTTCCCGTTGAAACCTAAGTCAAGATAGATTTGTTGTTTTGATCTCTATCCAATTTGAGTGCACTATATTTTCCAAAAACAATATGATTTGGATTCCTCCCCTGCACACAATTGAAAATAAATGTGCCACATGTCGTAATGAGAATAGATTCCTCATAACTAGCGTTGTAAAGCCCATAAAATCTAAAGAATATTTATTTCATCTTTATAAACATGAAATGAACCTTTAATCACAGAGTGTGTCTGTTTTCTCTTTTTTTCCTCTTTGTTTCCCTCTGCCTTATAGAATCATAGAAAAACTATAGCACAAACAGACCCTTCAGCCCACAAGTTACGCCAATCGTACCTCTACCTACTAGGCTTATCGATAACACTCAATCCTATTAAGTCCCATATATCATCCAGAAGTCTCTTAAAAAACTCTAATGAATTTGCCTCCTCCACCATTGAAAGCAGCCGACTCCACTCACTCACCACCCTCTAAGTGAAAAACTTACCCCTGACATCCCCTCTGTACCTACTCTCCAGCACCCTAAACCTGCGTCCTCTTGTGGCAGTCATTTCAACTCTGGGGAAAAGCCTCTGAGAGTCCACCTGATCAATACCTCTCTTCATGTTATACATCTCTATCAGTTTCCATCTCATCCTTCGTCTCTCTAAGGATAAAAGACCAAGCTCTCTCAACCTATCCTTATAAGGCATGTCAACCAATCCAGGTAACATCCGCGTAAATCTCCTCTGCACCCTTTCAATGGCTTCCACATCCTTCCTGTAATGAGGCAACCGGAACTGAGCACAGTACTCTAAGTGGGGCCTGACCAGGGTCTTATACAGCTGCAGCATTATCTCCCAACTCCTAAACTCAATTCCTCGATTGATGAAGGCCAGTACACCATACACCTTAACCACATCCTTTTTGAGAGTGCTATGAACCTGGACCCCAAGATCCTTCTGATCTTCCACATTGCTAAGAGTCTTATCCTTAATATTATATTCCTTCATCTCATTTAACCTGCCAAAATGTACCACTACACATTTATCCGGATTGAAGTTCATCTGTCACTTCTCCGTCCAGTCTTGCATCCTATCTATGTCACACTGCAACTTCTGGCATCCCTCCAAACTATCCTTCGTGTCATTGGCAAACTTACCAATCCATCCCTCCATTTTCTCATCCAGGTCAATTATAAAAATCGCAAAGACCAAGGGTCCCAGATATGGGACACGCCACTGATGACCAATCTCTATGCAGAAAAAGGCCCATCTACAACCACTCTGCCTTCTGCAGGCAAGCCAGTTCTGGATCCACAAAGAAATGTTCCCTTGGATCCCATGCCCCCTCACTTTCTCAATAAGCCTTGCATGGGGGACCTTATCGAACACTTGCTGAAGTCCATATAAACCACACCCACCGCTCTTCGTTCCTCAGTGTGTTTAGTCACATTTTCAAAAAACTCAACCAGGCTCGTCAGATGCAATCTGCATTTAACAAAGCTGTGCTGACTACTTTTGATCATACTAAACTTCTCTAAATGTTCATAAACTTTGTCTCTCAGGATTTTTCCATCAACTTATCAACCACTGAAGTTAGACTCACTGGTTGATAATTTCTTGGGCTATTTCTATTCCCTTTCTTGAATATAGGAACCACATCCGTAATCCTCCAATCCTCCAGAACCTCTTCCGTCTCCATCGAAGACGTAAGGATCATCACCAGAGGGTCTACAATTTCTTCCCTCACCTCCCACAGTAGCCTGGGGTACATCCTATCCGGTCCTGGCATCTTCTCTATCTTGATGCTATTCAAAAGCTCCAACACATCCTCTTTCTTAATGTCCACACACTCAAGCACTTCAGTCCGCCGCATGCCTGCACTACAACCGCTAAGATCTTTTTCCACCATGAATACTGCAGTAAAGTATTCATTGAGCACCTCTGTTATTTCTACTGGTTCTATACAAACATTCCCACCATCAAATTTATAGGTCCTATTCCTTCGCATCTCATCCTTTTACTCTTCACATATTTGTAGAACGTCTTAGGGTTTTCCTTAATCTTACCTGCCAAGGTCTTCTCATGACCCCTTCAGGCTCTCCTAATTTCCTTCTTAAATTGCTTCCTGCAAGTTGTACACTCCTCTAGATCCCTAACATTATCTACCTTCCTGAACCTTTTGTACGCTTTTCGTTTTGACTAGATTTGTTACAACTTTTGTGCACCATGGTTCCTGTAACCTACTATAACCTCTCTGTCTCATCAGAACATTGTCATGCAGAGCTCCAGACAAACATTCCTTGATGATGTCTCCCTTTCACTTTTTCACATCTGTTGCTTTGAGTATTTAGCACAAGAATGCGGAACTAGAGGAGTAAGAGGCTTAGAGAATCAGTTGTGGCAATCCTTGAAATGGGATGAACAGTGAATGAAGTTGGAATAAAGAAGCATATTAAATCATAAATTCTATAAAGTGGAGCCCAGAGTATGAAAATAAAGAGGGAACTGAAAACTTACAAAATTTGTTGCTTAGAATCCATTAAAATACAATCTCCACCTCTTATTGGGCGGCATGGTGGCACATAGGTTAGCATTTCTGCCTCACAGTGCCAGAGACTCAGTTTGATTGCCGGTTGTGTCACTGTCTGTGTGGAGTCTACATGTTTTCCCTATGTCTGCATGCGTTTCCCCTGGATGCTCCAGTTTCCTCCCACAGTCTAAAAGACATGCTGGTTAGGTGCATTGGCCAAGATAAATTCTCCCTCACCGTACCTGAATAGGCACTGAAGTGTGGTGACGAGGAGATTTTCATAGTAACCTCATTGCAGTATTAATGTTAGCCAACTTGTGACAAAATAAATAAACTTTAAAGTACATACAATTAATGTAGCAGCCACAAAGTGACAACCATGAGCCATTTGCGGAGCTTAATTTTTAAAATTTTGTTTATGGCATGTGGGCATCACTGGCTTGGCCGACATTTTGCCCATCCCTAATTGCCCTCGAGAAGGTCATCGAATGCTGCCTTCTTAAACAGCTGCTGGCCATGTGGTGTGTTCACCCACAGTGCTGTTAGGGAGGGAGATCTAGGATCTTGACCCTGCAGTAAAGGAACAGTGATATATTTCCAATCAGAACGGTGAGATGACTTGAAGGGGGACTTCCAGTTGGTAGTGTTTCCATGTGTCTACTTCCTTTGCCCTTCTAATGAAGCGTTGGTGAATCCCATCAGTGCATCTTGTAGATGGTACACACTGCTGACTCAATTCATTGGTAGTTGGGGAGTGAACATTTGTGGCCATGGTTCAATTAAGCAGGCTGCTTTGTCCCACATGGTGTCAAGTTTATCCGGTGTAGTTGGAGCTGCACTCATCCAGGCAAGTGAAGAGTATTCCATCACACTCCTGACATGTGCCTTGGAGATGGTGGACAGACATTTGGGAGTCAGGGGATGAGTTATTCACCAGAGGAATCCTACCCTCTGACTTGCACTTGTAGCCATTGTATTTATAGCTGCAATTCTCCCAAAAGCACTGAATTGGCAGGAAAACTGCTCTAGACTGTTTTGTCAATTCAACTTCTGACTTGAATCTCCCCACTCAGAGAACTGCAGAGCTCTCACTTGTGAATCTCATTAAAAGCAGTGTGAAGGTGGGGGGTTATTCATGCGGAGTCTGACAGTCTTGGAGCTTTGTGCATACGCAATGATCCCAGTCTGACAGTCTCCCCATTTGCTGGCCAACTTGATCTCTGGCCAACCAGGGACCACTGCAGTGCTGCCCCTCTAGCTCCCCCCCACACATATCCCGATTGTGGCCCCCACAACAATTCCTGGGTCAGTCATGATCCTCTCCCACTCCAGAGAACCTTGATGTCCAGCCCACCTTCCTTTCCAGCAGTGGCAATTCCCCCACCCCCCTCACCCCAGTAGACCTCACCGCCCACACCCCACCCTCCCCCCCAGCAGACCAACCCGCCCCCCACCAGCCAGCCCCAATCATGCCCTCTCTCCATCCCAAATCGATCCAATGCAGAATGGCAGCAAGATCCATACCCTCATCAATCACTCCATTCCCCACCCACAGTAGGCCCCACCTCTTTACACTGCCCGATATCCAATGGACAGTACCAAAGTGCCCCCTGGGCAGTGCTAGGAGGCACAGGCTGGCAATGTCAGGCCATTTCCAATACCCTGGGGGAGTGCCACAATTGCCTCCCCCCCTTCATTCCGGCGGGATCTCCTGCTAGTTCCCCGAATGTGGGTAGCTACTCTAAACCGTGTCGGAATGAAGTACTCTTGGTGGGATGGGAGATTCAATTGGGACCAGTAAGTTCCCGATAATTACATTCAAAATACATTGAAAATATATTAAAAAAAGATTCAAATTACTTACTTGCCTTCCCGTTAATTTCCAGCGTGGTCTGGCCTGTGACTGGTCTCCGGTTCTGGGAAATGCATGTGCAAGTCCCGGAATAAGTCTGGCAACGTTCATGTCCCATGCCCTCATGTCCTCATGTTTGCAGAGAGACTTGGACAAGTTGTAGAGCTGGGCAGAGAGGTGGCAAATGGAGTTTAATGTGGAAAAGTGTGAGGTAATTCACTTTGGCAGGAATAACAAATGTGTAGAGTATAGGGCTAATGGTAGGACTCTTAATAGTGTTGATGAACAGAGGGATCTTGGTGTATATGTGCATAGATCCCTGAAAGTAGGCAATCAAGTCGATAAGGTTGTTAAGAAGGCATACGGAGTCTTAGCTTTTATTGGTAGGGGGATTGAATTTCGGAGCCGCAACGTCATGTTGCAACTGTACAAAACTCTAGTGCGGCCGCACTTGGAGTATTGTGTGCAGTTCTGGTCCCGGCATTATAAGAAAGATGTGGAGGCATTGGAGAGGGTACAGAGGAGGTTTACCAGGATGTTGCCTGGTATGGAGGGCAGGTCTTATGAAGAGAGGCTGAGGGATTTGAGGTTGTTTTCGTTAGAAAGGAGGTGGCTAAGAGGAGACCTTACTGAAACATATAAGATGATTAGAGGTTCAGATAGGGTGGACAGTGATAGCCTTTTTCCTAGGATGGAGAAAGCTAGCACGAGGGGACATAGCTTTAAATTAAGGTGCGGTAGTTATAGGACGGATGTCAGAGGTAGGTTCTTTGCCCAGAGGGTGGTAAGGGTATGGAATGCCCTGCCTGCATCAGTTGTAGATGTGCCAAGTTTGGTGGCATTTAAGAGGTTAGTAGATAAGTTTATGGACGAAAAGGGAATGGTTTAGGTTAGAGGGTCATTGCTTTTTCCTAATTGGTCGGCACAACATCGAAGGCCGAAGGGCCTGTTCTGCGCTGTAATGTTCTATGTTCTATGTTCTATGCCAGTCCGCCAGAAAAATTGCCAGCCGGGATGGGAGATTCATGGCCTATATTTCTAGTCTGGTTCAGTTTCTGGTCAATGGTAATTGCTAGGATGTTAATAGTGGGGGATCCAGTAACTATAATGATATTGAATGTCAAGTGGAGATGGTTAGATTCTCTCCAGTTTGAGATAATCAGTGTCTGGCACTTGTGTGGCACAAATGTTATTCTGATCATGATGGAGTTTAGAATAAGGAGCCAGAACCAAGTTTGGGCCAAATGATTCAGAGTTGGTGTCAGGAGGCATTTGCTCACACAAAAAGGAATGAAATTCTGGAGCTCTCTGCTCCAAACACTGTTAAGATTGAAGGTTAATTGAAAATAACTGAGATGGGGGGTTATGTTTGTCAAGTTTGTAACAGAATTAAGGTGGATAGATGGAGTTCAATATGCATCAGCCATGATTTAAATGACTGATGAAGCCAGTCTGAGAGCCTGAATGGTTTCTCCTGATTTTATGTTCTGTTTGCATTTGGATCAATTTCAAAGTTGCTGCATTGAACATCTTAAGAGGGCCTTTTTGATTTTGGACACAGACAGCTGTATTTATTCACTTGTTGGCACTAAAATGAGCATCTATTGAGATAGATTACATTCTAATAGTATATATCCTTGATCAAACGTTGCATTGTAGGACCAGCCAAAGTAAAGTCAGAGCCCTGGGATCCTTCCCTCTTCCCAGTCTCTTTATTCACAATGTTATTAAAACCTTCCTGAACATAGGGAATTGAGTATGGTAGTAATGGGGGAAAGGTCATAATCACAGCAATGTTGAAGACATTCTGAGCTGCTGCACAATGTCTTTGTCACTGCTGCAAGGTATGAAGAAAAGTTAAAGGCTTCCTCTCCCAGTGACCTCACCCTTCCTTTTCATTTTTTTTAAAGCAAGGTTGTTGTTTTCACCAAGTCTGCAAGAGGCTTCTCGAAATACATTTCTTTCTCGAAACACATGCTGTTTAAAAAGATCAACTGCTTATGTAAATGGTCAAACTGCCAGTGAGGTTCGAACCAAACTCAGCTTGCATGTAATAAAATGAAACGTAATACAAAAGACTGAGCTGATGTGGATCCCTGCAGAATAAAATCACTTTACATGCTGTGCTTTTTCAGCATTTTAGAGAAATGATGTTCCAGCTATAGCACATACCATTCAGTACATTTCTGATAGCAGGAGGATCACGTTTGCTCAAAACTATTCACTTGCACATTTTCCGATGGTTCACAGTACAGGGCAATTGCCCAGAAGAATCACAAATCATAGAATTCCTACAGTGCAGAAGGAGATCATTTGACACACCCAGCCTGCACCAACTCTTTGACTCACCAGGAGTTTATTTGAACTTGACAGGAAATTGCCATGCAATTGTTTCCTGGGACCTCTGGGAGTGGAAGGGAGGATAGCGGGGGCAAGGAGGTAGTGGGGGATGGGGGGTGTGGGGAGGATGGTGGAGAGGGTGGCAATGGGTGGGCAGAAGGGCAAGGGGTCACCCCACCTTATCTCCCCACCTTTGGTGTACCCTCCAGAAGCAACGGCCTGGACAGTCTGGAAGCTATGACCAGAAAATAAGGCAGATTTTTCAGTTAAATTCTGCACAGTTTGGTCTTTCATATTCTCAAGAGATTAAACTCCTTTCCTTGCCTCCATTGCCTTCTGTTCAAACACAATGCAAGGTATTGTGTATCAGTGCATTGCCGGGAGTATTACAGGTCAGAATTCATTGTTCTGTGCAGAATATTATTTGGTGAATCTTTAACATTGCCTCACAACCCAAACCACACGCACGCACACACGCACACCCCAGTTATTGTTGCAAGAGCTGCATGACTCACATCCAGGTCATAGCAGAATGAAAGCACCAGCCAGAAGTTATGTGTGGTAGCAGGTCATCTGTGGCCAAATGGGTCACTTAAAGTGGCATTTAACAGAACATGCTGAGATAATTGGATAATTGGACAATTGTGCAGCTTAAAAGATAAAGATAAATAGGCTGCAGCTCAGATAACTAAATACCCAGGAAATAGGTCATCCCAAAGACAATAGACATCTTTAGTCAAACATGCTTGTTTATGAGACAAAGCGAAGCCTTAATCCCTTATTTGGGATAAGGCATCGTTCCCCAGCACCTATAGGCAAGGCCATTGGGTACAGAAATCGGTGTGGCAGCACTTGATTGGACTCTTATTGATGGGGATAATCAAGTCCTGATTGATTGATTGACAAGAATTAGGAGACCCCCAAAAAGGACACAAAACCAAAGAGGGATGAGAAGAATCACTCTCACTCTCACAGCCAACAGGCATGCATTCCTTATTGGACAAGTACCTGCTTTCGGAAAATAGTTTATTGGGGATGTGTTGCTACCAGCATGGATGATATGGTAAACTCCACAAGCTAACATTAGAATCCAGAGAGAGTAGGACCAGAACATAGCCCAGTAATCTGATCAACTCCCTACCTCTTGTCATTGAATATAGAATAGCAGGAAACAGTACAGAGACAGAGAAGTGTCCCACATGGGACAAAAATTAGAGAAAACTTTAAAGAGAAAGGGCCCATGTAAGCAGAATTTTGTGCCAACACTGAGATGGGACCAGGACTCCTACGGCAGAAATATTGGAACAAGTTAGGAAAGTTCAGGGAAAACAGGCAGCCAAATTCAAGAAAGTAAATGCTATTGTGAGCTGCTTAGGACAGCTGCTAGCAACAGAAAAAAGAATTAAACACAGTTTGTAAGGAAAACAGGAGGGAAAAGAGGAGGAGATTAAGAACAAAGAACAAAGAACAAAACAGCATGGGAAACAGGCCCTTCGGCCCAACGAGCCCACGCCGCCACCCCGATGTTCCCACCTCTACCCTTGTTCCCTGTCTATGTTTATAGATCTATGGATTAAAAACCAAATTTGAGACAATTTAGGGAGAATTTGTTCTGCCAATTAGCCTAAGAACACTTAGGGATCTAGAGAAGTATAAGGCTTATAGAAGAGAGCTTAAAAAGGAAATTAGGAGAGCCAGAAGGAGTCATGAGAAGGCCTTGGCTGGTAGGATTAAGGAGAATCCCAAGGCCTTCTACAAATATGTGAAAAGTAAAAGGATGAGAAGAGAAGGGATAGGACCTATAAAAGGTGAAGGGGAAAAGTCTGTATGGAACCGGAAGAAATGGCAGAGGTGCTTAATGAGTACTTTGCCTCAGTATTCACGGTGGAAAGTGATCTGGGAGGATGCACTACAAGTTTGCGGCAGACTGAAAAGATTGAGTATGTAGATATTAAGGAAGCGGATGTGTTAGAACTTTTAAATGCTATCAAGATAGACAAGTCTCGGGGACCAGATGGGATGTACCCCAGGTTATTGTGGGAGGTGAGGGATGTCATTGCAGAGCCCCTGGCGATGATCTTTGCGTCGTCGATGGAGATGGGAGAGGTTCCGGAGGATTGGAGGATTGTGGATGTGGTCCCTATTTTCAAGAAAGGGAACAGGGATAGTCCTGGAAATTACCGACCAGTGAGTCTGACCTCAGTGGTTGGTAAGCTGATGGAGAGGCTTCTGAGGGACAAGATTTACGAGCATTTGGAGAAGTTTAGGTTGATTAGAAATAGTCAACGTGGTTTTGTAAAAGGCAGGTCGTGCCTTACGAGCTTAATTGAGTTCTTCGAAAATGTGACTGAACACATTGACGAAGGAAGAGCAGTGGACGTGGTGTACATGGACTTCAGCAAGGCATTTGACAAGGTCCCCCATGCAAGACTTCTTGAGAAGGTGAGAGGCCATGGGATCCAAGGGGCTTTGGCCTTGTGGATCCAGAACTGGCTTGCCTGCAGAAGGCAGAGGGTGGTTGTGGATGGCTCTTTTTCTGCATGGAGGTCGGTCACCAGTGGAGTGCCCCAGGGATCTGTTCTAGGACCCTTGCTGTTTGTCATTTTCATAAATGACCTGGATGAGGAAGTGGAGGGATGGGTGAGTAAGTTCGCCGATGACACGAAGGTCGGTGGTGTTGTGGATGGTCTGGAGGGATGTCAGAAGTTGCAGCATGACATCGACAGGATGCAAGACTGGGCGGAGAAGTGGCAGATGGACTTCAACGAGGATAAATGTGTTGTGGTCCATTTTGGCAGATCCAACGGGATGAATGAGTACACTATCAAAGGTAGGAGTCTTAGCTGTGTGGAAGAGCAGAGGGATCTTGGGGTCCGGGTCCATAAGACTCTGAAATCGGCCTCCCAGGTGGAGGATGTGGTTAAGAAAGCTTACGGTGTACTGGCCTTCATTCTTCGAGGGATTGAGTTCAGGAGTCAGAAGGTAATGCTGCAGCTTTATAGGACACTTGTCAGACCACACTTTGAGTACTGTGCGCAGTTCTGGTCGCCTCACTATAGGAAGGACATGGAAGCTTTTGAAAGGGTGCAGAGGAGATTTACAAGGATGTTGCCTGGATTGGGAGGCATGCCTTATGAAGACAGGTTGAGGGAGCTGGGACTGTTCTCCCTGGAGAGACGAAGGTTGAGAGGCGACCTGATAGAGGTTTACAAGATGTTGAGAGGATTAGATAGGGTGGACTCTCAGAGACTATTTCCCAGGGCTGAAATGGTCGCGATGAGAGGGCACAGATTTAAGGTGCAGGGAAGCACGTACAGAGGGGATGCTAGGGGAAAGTTTTTCACTCAGAGGGTGGTGAGTGAATGGAATCGGCTGCCGTCAGTGGTGGTCGAGGCAAACTCGCTGGGGTCTTTTAAAAGACTTCTGGATGAGTATATGGGATCCAATGGGATTGGGGGTTATAGATAGGTCTATGGTTGGGTAGGTTTTGATGTGTTCGGCACAACTTGTGGGCCGAAGGGCCTGTTTGTGCTGTAGTGTTCTATGTTCTAACACATCTTTGGGATGTGGGAGGAAACTGCGGAGAAAACCCACGCAAGCACAGGGAGAATGCACAAACTCCCACAGACACAGGCCCAAATCCATGTATCTGCACAGCACAGCGATAGTCACTGAACTGTCGTGTTGCCCATCAAATGGTCACCCATTCAAGTAATAATCTGTTTTCATGTTATTGCTACCAAAGTGGATAGCAATTGGTAGCTATCCACCATTTATCTACATTACAGTGAAGCACTTGGGAGATGTTTATTAACTAGCGGTGCAACCTAGATGTTCTCCCCTGTTCCCCCTAAGAGACACTGTTATCAGCGCCCTGCTGTGTGTGGGATCTTGCTGTGCGCGAATTTCCCACATTACAATCCTTCCAAAGGATCTCATTGGCTGCGAATCGCTTTTGGAGGCCCTGAGGATGGGGCAGGCGCTATAGAAATGTAACCTGTTGTTTTTCCAGCTCTGTGGGGTGAGGAGCCGGGGCTGGCGGGGGAGGGGTGAGTGATTGGCGGAGCCGCCCCGGGCCCCAGGCCAGACTCGGAGCTCCGGCCGCTCCCACTCATTGTGAAATTGAAAGAACAGCAGCAGGAGAGGAAAGAACAAATAAGAGCTGACAGGGCAGAGATAGATGAATTAAAAAGAACCAACCAGGCAAATTTATTATATCTGGGCAATTGAGAGAGCCTACCAAGATGCCCAGCACACTGTCTTGGCCAAAAGTGAAGCCGAGCAGACCGTAGCACAACTGGAAGCCAAGTGCACTGATCTGCAGGCGACAATAAAAGCACTACATCAAACCAGTAAAGAACAGACACAGGCAACCGCTGGCCACTCGAAATGCCAGTGAGAAATTTCATAAGGGGGATCCCTATTACCAGTTCAAAACAGATTTATAGAACATAGAACACTACAGCACAAACAGGCCGTTCGGCCCACAAGTTGCGCAGATCATATCTATACCTACCAGGCCGTAGAACTATCTGTAACTCCCAATCCCATTAAATCCCATGTACTCATCCAGAAGTCTCTTAAAAGACCCCAGCGAGTTCGCCTCTAACACCACTGATGGCAGCCGATTCCATTCACTCACCACCGTCTGAGTGATAAACTTACCTCTAACATCTCCTCTGTACTTGCCCCCCAGCACCTTAAACCTGTGTCCTCTTGTAGCGACCATTTCAGCCCTGGGAAATAGCCTCTGAGAATCCACCCTAACTATTCCTCTCAACATCTTATAAACCTCTATCAGGTCGCCTCTCAACCTTTGTCTCTCCAGGGAGAAGAGACTTAGCTCCCTCAACCTACCTTCATAAGGCATGCCCCCCAATCCAGGCAATATCCTTGTAAATCTCCTCTGCACCTTCTAAATAGCTTCCACATCCTTCCTATAGTGAGTCGACCAAAACTGCACACAATACTCCAAGTAGGGTCTGACAAGGGTCTTATAAAGTTGCAGCGTTACCTCCCGACTCTGAAACTTTATGTCTACCTTCAGGATAGAAGAAAACGAGGAAATAAAGAATGCAGATTGCGGAGAGTTAAAAAGGAATGCTAACTCTAAATTCTGCAAACCAAGGGTTGGGGTCTACCACAATCTTCTCCAGAGGAAGTCACACCACAGATTCACCTCCAGTACCGATGCACCTAGTGATGACTGAAAGTTGGATAGGAAAGTCTCAGGATCCAGCTATTAGAACATAGAACATAGAACATAGAACATTACAGCACAGAACAGGCCCTTCGGCCTTCGATGTTGTGCCGACCAAAATAAAAAGCAATGCCCCTCCTAACTAAACCATTCCCTTCTCATCCATATACTTATCAACTAACCTCTTAAACGCCACAAAACTTGGCGCATCTACAACAGCTGCAGGCAGGGCATTCCACTCCCTAATCACTCTTTGAGTAAAGAACCTACCTCTGATATCCGTCCTATAACTCATACCCCTTAATTTAAAGTTGTGTCCCCTCGTGCTAGCGTTCTCCATCCTAGGAAAAAGGCTATCACTGTCCACCCTATCTAAACCTCTAATCATCTTATATGCTTCAATAAGATCCCCTCTTAGCCGCCTCCTTTCTAACGAAAAACAACCTCAAATCCTTCAACCTCTCTTCATAGGACCTGCCCTCCATACCAGGCAACATCCTGGTAAACCTCCTCTGTACCCTCTCCAATGCCTCCACATCTTTCTTATAATGTGGCGACCAGAACTGCACACAATACTCCAAGTGCGGCCGCACTAGAGTGTTGTACAGTTGCAACATGATGCTGCGGCTCCTAAATTCAATCCCCCTACCAATAAAAGCTAAGACTCCATATGCCTTCTTAACAAATTTATCCACTTGACTGCCTACTTTCAGGGATCTATTGACACATACACCAAGATCCTTCTGTTCCTCAACACTAGTAAGAGCCCTACCATTAGCCCTATACTCTACACATTTATTGTTCCTGCCAAAGTGCATTACCTCACACTTTTCCACATTAAACTCCATTTGCCACCTCTCGGCCCAGCTCTGCAACTTGTCCAAGTCCCTCTGCAAACTATAACACCCCTCTCACTATCTACCACTCCACCGACTTTAGTGTCATCTGCAAATTTACTAATCCATCCTTCAATACCCTCATCCAGATCATTTATAAAAATTTACAAACAGCAGGGGCCCCAAAACAGACCCCTGAGGTACACCACTTGTCACCGAACTCCACGATGAATATCTCCCATCAACCACCACCCTCTGTCTTCTATCTGCTAGCCAATTCCTAATCCAATTAGCTAAATCACCCTCTATACCACACATCTGCATTTTCTGTAGAAGTCTTCCATGGGCCACCTTATCAAACGCCTTACTAAAGTCCATATATACTACATCAACCGCCTTACCCACATCCACCTCTCTGGTCACTTTCTCAAAAAACTCAATGAGGTTAGTAAGGCATGACCTACCCTTCACGAAACCATGCTGACTATCCCCAATCAATTCATTTCTCTCTAAATAACTATAAATCCTATCCCTAATAATTCTCTCCAATACTTTGCCCACAACAGAAGTAAGACTCACTGGCCTATAATTCCCTGGAAGTTCTCTCTTCCCCTTCTTGAACAATGGGACCACATTCGCTATCCTCCAGTCCTCCGGAACCACACCCGTAACCAACGAGGACCTGAAGATCAGAGCCAGAGGCTCTGCAATCTCCTCTCTTGCCTCCCAGAGAATCCTAGGGTAAATCCCGTCCGGACCAGGGGACTTATCCAACTTCAAACCCTCGAGAATTTCTAACACATCCTCCCTATCTACTACAATACTCCCCCATTTGCAACCCTGTACCTCAGTGCTCTCCACAGCTACATTTCCAGCACTCTGCGTGAATACCGAAGAGAAATATTTATTCAGTGCCTCACCAATCTCTGCAGGCTCCACGCACAACTTCCCACTGCTGTCTATGACTGGCCCTAATCTTGCCCTAACCAATCTTCTATTCTTAACATATCGAAAGAAAGCTTTAGGATTCTCCTTAATCCTATCAGCCAACATCTTCTCGTGTCCCCTCTTAGCTCTCCTCAAAGCTGTTTACAATGGCACAATTGGTCAAAATTGCAAATAAAATCCCAACTTTTGAGCCATCGGCTGACCCACTCAGTTTCTTTGGGGAGATTAGGCAGCCAAAGGTAATATTCAGGCTAGATGAAAGAGAAGAAATAAAGCTAATGCTTTAATTCATATGCTTAAGGAATTCTGTACGCTCTGCCCTGCCAGCCCTTCAGAACGTCAGGGAAGGAGCCTTAAGCAGGATCAAGGAAGCAATAGGGGATCCTGTAGATAGGTTAAATAAATGTAGGCAGAAAAAAGGGGAACATCCAACTCTGCCAGTCATTTATAGATCCACTTCATGGGAATACGTGGGGAATTAGATCGGACTAGATTAAGTGAGGCCGATCGTCCAAATGGGTTAGGACGTTTGTATCACACACCAGACAGGAGGGCAAGAAAGCCTGGGTTAATTTTGACCCCGCCGAGACCACACATATTGAAACATGGGTTCTCCGATGGTTAGCTTGAGTCTGGAAATAGGAAGCTCAGGAACTCACCAATGTCACGGTCAGATCAGGAAGCGAGAATGCTTCCGATGAGGGTTAGGCAGGGTCCAGTAAGGAGGAACAAGGGTAAAGGAGATCACCAACACCATAGAGGTACAGCTCCACCTTACACAACCCTGGGGAGAGACAGAGGAAAATGTTTTAATTATGGGCAGCTAGGACACTTCACCCGAGATTGTAGGAGACCCCACCACACATACATGATCCCCGATATCACCAGGACCACCGGGTCAACCAGTTAGGTCAGCTCCCGAGAGCTTGTCACACTCAAGTGCGCAGCAATCTCGCCATCATGACTGAAGCAGGAAACTTGTTTGTCGGCAGCCTGAACTTCAACACAGATGAGCAATCTTTGGAAGAGGTTTTCTCCAAGTACAGGCAGATCTCTGAGGAGAAAGTGATGGAAGTCAAAGACACCATGATGTCCCGCGGTTTCAGCTTCATCACTTTTTGAAAACCCAAAGGACGCCAGGGATGCGCTGCAGGCAATGAATGGAAAATCCCTCAATGTGAGCCAGATCCAGATGGGTCACGCCAAGAAAAGATCTGGAGGCAGCCGCAGATATGGTCAATGCAGCTATAGCACATAGTAAAAGTGGCAGTAGAAAAGGAGCAGGAGGTTGTCATTGGGATATTGACAGGAAAGGCGGCTGTAGTGGCGGAAGCCAGTATGATATGGAAGACTGGGATAAGTATTCGGGTGGGTACAAGGGCCAAGGTGGATACCACTATGGTTGTGGTTTTGGAAGCCACACACAAAGAGACTATGGCTGATCAAGGCAAGAGAAACATTTCTGCCAGATTCAGGATCAGCCTCCCACCTCGTTCCTAAAATGACTCCTGAAACCAGAGAAAGCAGTATCTGATGAAATTTGATTTGCCTAGAAAACCATTTTCATCACAATTAATCTTGTTATCCCAGTTGATGACTCAGTTAACTCATTATGAGGATTGAACATTTCATTAAAAAAAAAGCCATGTGGCTTTTAATAGATTTAAATGTCTTCATTTGGAAAATTGGCATGGAATATCTGTCGCGAGATTGACTCTGCAAGTTGAATATGCCAGCAATGTACCCAGTTATCTTTGAGTCATTTCCCTTGCTACTGAAAAATAATGAGAGATCTCTCTACACAGTAGCCTTTTCCTGTAACTTGTTGCAAGACCCTTTGAAATCAAACTGATGATCTTTTGTTTAAAACTTATTTCTTGAAAACTATATACTGATTTTAAAAAATCAAATATCATTTGTCATATTTTCATCAGCTGACATGGACCTTTGAACAGAACATTGCCACTTGGGAGTCAAATCTTTTCTGAATAGAATGTAGTTTCAGAGAAAAAAGTAAGGTGCGGGGAGGGGCGGGGGAGACATGGGCAGTTTAAATACATGTATACACATTAAATATTAGATGCCATAATAACAGAAATTACATTGATCTCCTCAGGACAACAACAGACGATGACAAAGATGCAACCTACAGCTACCTCATCAGATTTATCATCAGGTCAAGCATGCAGGACACGCCAAGCAATATGCTGGCTATTTGTGGTTTGGCACAATGACAAGACGTGGGGTCCACCCTCAATTCACAATCCCCTTTTATTCTTTAGCATAATATTTACAAAGAACCTGCCAGATTGCTCTTTGCACTAATGGACAATAATGTCCATTAGTGCAAATATAACGATAGCTGAAAATCTTAATATCGGAACATTTCTTGTTTTGTTTTAAATGTTTTGTTGTTTGTAATTGGCTTATTGTAATGATTTTGTTTTAGAATGTGTGGTTATTTGTAATTCATGGTTAACAACAGAATGTTTGTTATCTGTAGCTTCTAGAATGTAAATATGTTGTAGGGATATGCTATTACTGTACATATCCAATACCTGGACTTTGACTTTGCTTGACTGTTAAGTGAATGGGGAATTTGTGACAGATATTGGTCCTGAATCTGTGATACACTTCACATTCAGGATCAACAGGAGGGAGTGTGGCCAAATCGGACTGTGGCTAAATGACGATTTATAGGGCATGCTAAAATAAATGGACGTGCACTGAAACAGCTGGCTGCAGCTTTGAAAACAGAGATAAAACAGGCTGCAGCTCAGACAACCGAATACACAAGAAAGAGACCATCCCAAAGACAATAGACACTCTCTGGCCAAACATATTCATTTACCAGACAAAAGGGAGCCTTAACCCCTTATTTGGGAGACAAGTATGTGATCTACATGCCTCCAGCACCTACAGGAATGGCTGTTCGGTACACACCCAGAGATTGGTGTGGCAGCACCTGATTGGACTCTTATCGATCACAGATTGCCTGATTGACAAGAATCAGAAGACCACCAAAAAGGACATGAAGCCAAGGAAGGATAAAAGGAGTTGCACAAAAGAAGAAGCTCTCTCTCTCTCTCTCTCCTTGACCTCACAAACGAGCTACAACAATGGCAGCCATCAATAGCAATGGCCAGCACGAGGAGAACCACCACACCCGAGAAGGAAGGAAGACCAGAGTCAGAGTGCAAAGGACCAGACTATGCAGAGGATTACAGAGACCAGTGCACAGAGAAAGACCAATACCTGCCTGGGTACTTGCCAGTCATGCAAAAGTTAAGTCAAGATTTAATATTGGACTTGAACTTTAGTATTTGTGTAAGATAACTTATTGTTGGTTGGGTGGGTGATTATTGATTGTGTCTTTAAATAAATATTATTGTACTAACAAGAAGTCTACTCACAATTCTTTGTCCACCGTATAAGGGTTAAAACAGACTGTGCAGCAGGCAGAACATATCAATAAAGAATGTCCCATTTGTTAAGCTCAACTGGATCCTGCTGCCGTTGGCTAATCTGCACCCTTGGAAGTGACCGGAGAGATGCTGGGCAAGAATTCACATAGGGCTCAATCTTATGATCTCATCCTGCCCGGCTTACTGTGAGATGAGGTGGTAAGATCAGGCAGGAGGCTAAGAGTCAGAAATGGGCTTGGTTTTTCACCTCTCCTGACCATACTGGCCCTGTTTTGCCAGTGGAGTTGGCTTTGTGCTCAGAAAGAAGTAGTGCACAGTCATTTAGATATTCTGTTGGACCCTATTTATATATATCATTTATTTCTTTAGCAACAAAGCCTTTGTGTTCCAAAACCTAATTGAGTCACCCTTGATTTATTACATTATGCTGGAGTGGAGTAGATTATCTTAGGTTCTTTAATATTACTTACTGGTTTGCAATTTTGAAAGTTTGTAGATGTACAAATTTATAAAAATGATACGTAAACAGAACAAGGAACATAACATAATACTTTGGGAAGACTAAAATTTAAATACATAGAAATCTGTATATATGTGTATCAGTATATGTGGGTGTAATCTGCATGTCTCAACCTTTCATTCCCATCACTAAAGCCTGTTTGTTTACTTGTGTAGATTCATAAATAGTGTCTTGCCCCATTCTCAGCAGCCACCACGATTGTCTTCTAGTTGCACAGGTCCTAGTTTTGATATTGTATCAAAGCGATGCATGACCAGACAAGATTGAAAATGTGTGGGTGCTGCATTGATCCATAGTCCAACACAATATTGATCAGCAAGAATATTACTCCCAAGCCATACCTTACAGTATGAAATAATCAATTTGTTTATAGTTCATTACATATTAAATGTTGTGAGGTCAAAACAAATGTAGAATCTGCAGTGAAACCAATGTGGATGTATGCAGGATCGGGCTATTGAGTTGGATGGTCAGCCATGATCATAGTGAATAGCAGAGTAGGCTTGACACGCTATAGTGTGTGAAAGAACTCATCATCCTCAGAAGACAAGCATAGGACATGGTGGACAGAGTATTCATCCAGTATTTCCCCGGAGCGGAGAAGCTATGACATCTTCTCTGGAGCCTTGAACATGTCATTTATGAAGACAAACATCCAGCCAAGGCCATCCCCACACTCCCACTTCTTTCCTTCAAACAACTGCACAATCTCAAACAGACGATTGACCGCAGCAAACTACCCAGCCTTCAGGAGAACAGTGGAGAACTACCACACAACCCTGCCACAGCAACTTCTGCAAGACATGGATAATCGACACGGATGCCATCATCTCATGTGAGAACACTATCCACCAGGTACACAGTACATACTCTTGCAACTCATCCAATGTTATCTACTTGATACGCTGCAGGAAAGAATGTCCTGAGGCATGATACATTGGGGAAACCATGCAGACGCAATGACAACAGATGAATGAACACCGCTCAACAATCACCAGGCAAGACTGTTCTCTTCCTGTTGGGGAACACTTCTGCACTCATGGGCATTCAGCCTCTGATCTTCGGATAAACATTTTCCAAGGTGGCCTTCACGACGCATAACAATGCAGTCACTGAGCAGAGACTGATAGCCAAGTTCTGCACACATGAGGACCGCCTCAACTGGGATCTTGGGTTCATGTCACACTGTCTATATTGCCCCCAAACTTGTCTGGGCTTGCAAAATCTAACTCTCCAGTCTGGAGACTATATACATCTCTTTAAACTGTGCTTAATGCTATCTCCACTCACATTGTCTGTACCTTTAGGATTCATATTCCAACCATTACATTGCAGATTGAGTTTGTACCTTTATATGCCCTGTTTGTGAATAGAATTCCCATTGCCCCTGATGAAAGGGCAGCGCTGCGAAAGTTGGTGGCTTTTGCTACCAAAAAAACCTGTTGGACTTTTACCTGGTGTTGTGTTTACACCAGTCCAACACCAGCATTACACTCATCATTCCCCCGGAGGGCAGTCGTTTTCCAAAAGACACTGACAAGATCATTCAATGGGCTAGCAGAGTAACCCTAATTAAGTTACATCCCCAGCTCACCCACTGTATAGATTGCAAGAGGACTGGACAGAGTTATAGAACATAGAACATAGAACATTACAGCACAGAACAGGCCCCTCGGTCTTCGATGTTGCGCCGACCAATTATGAAAAAAAAGCAATGACCCTCCAAACTAAACCATTCCCTTCTCTTCCATAAACTTATCAACTAACCTCTTAAACGCCACCAAACTTGGCGCATCTACAACTGCCGCAGGCAGGGCATTCCACTCCCTAACCACCCTCTGGGTAAAGAACCTACCTCTGATATCCGTCCTATAACTATCACCCCTTAATTTAAAGCTGTGTCCCCTCGTGCTAGCTTTCTCCATCCTAGGAAAAAGGCTATCACTGTCCACCCTATCTAAACCTCTAATCATCTTATATGTTTCAATAAGGTCCCCTCTTAGCCGCCTCCTTTCTAACGAAAACAACCTCAAATCCTTCAGCCTCTCCTCATAAGACCTGCCTCCATACCAGGCAACATCCTGGTAAACCTCCTCTGTACCCTCTCCAATGCCTCCACATCTTTCTTATAATGGGGGGAACAGAACTGCACACAATACTCCAAGTGCGGCCGCACTAGAGTTTTGTACAGTTGCAACATGACGTTGCGGCTCCGAAATTCAATCCCCCTACCAATAAAAGCTAAGACTCCATATGCCTTCTTAACAACCTTATCGACTTGACTGCCTACTTTCAGGGATCTATGCACAAATACACCAAGATCCCTCTGTTCATCAACACTATTAAGAATCCTACCATTAGCCCTATACTCTACACATTTATTATTCCTGCCAAAGTGCATTACCTCACACTTTTCCACATTAAACTCCATTTGCCACCTCTCGGCCCAGCTCTGCAACTTGTCCAAGTCTCTCTGCAAACTATAACACCTCTCTTCACTATCTACCACTCCACCGACTTTAGTGTCATCTGCAAATTTACTAATCCATCCTTCAATACCCTCATCCAGATCATTTATAAAAATTACAAACAGCAGGGGCCCCAAAACAGACCCCTGAGGTACACCACTTGTAACTGAACTCCACGATGAATATCTCCCATCAACTACCACCCTCTGTCTTCTATCTGCTAGCCAATTCCTAATCCAATTAGCTAAATCACCCTCTATCCCATACATCTGCATTTTCTGCAGAAGCCTTCCATGGGACACCTTATCAAACGCCTTACTAAAGTCCATATATACCACATCAACCGCCTTACCCCCATCCACCTCTTTGGTCACTTTTTCAAAAAACTCAATGAGGTTAGTAAGGCACGACCTACCCTTCATAAAACCATGCTGACTATCCCCAATCAATTCATTTCTCTCTAAATAACTATAAATCCTATCCCTAATAATTCTCTCCAATACTTTGCCCACAACAGAAGTAAGACTCACTGGCCTATAATTCCCTGGAAGGTCTCTCTTCCCCTTCTTGAACAATGGGACCACATTCGCTATCCTCCAGTCCTCCGGAACCACACCCGTAACCAACGACGACCTGAAGATCAGAGCCAGAGGCTCTGCAATCGCCTCTCTTGCCTCCCAGAGAATCCTAGGGTAAATCCCGTCCGGCCCAGGGGACTTATCCAACTTCAAACCCTCAAGAATATCTAGCACATCCTCCCTATCTACTTCAATACTTTCCAGTTTGCAACCCTGTACCTCAGTGTTCTCCACAACTACATTTACATCTCCCTGCGTGAATACCGAAGAGAAATATTTATTCAGTGCCTCTCCAATCTCTTCAGGCTCCACGCACAACTTCCCACTGCTGTCTATGACTGGCCCTAATCTTGCCCTAACCAATCTTCTATTCTTAACATATCTAAAGAAAGCTTTAGGATTCTCCTTAATCCTATCAGCCAAAGTCTTCTCGTGTCCCCTCTTAGCTCTCCTCAACTCACTCTTTAGCTCCCTCCTGGCTAATCTATAGCTATCCATTGCACTAACTGAGCCTTCAAGCCTCATCCTGACATAAGCCTCCTTTTTCCTTTTAACCAGTGAATTAACTTTTTTAGTACACCATGGCTCCCTTACTCGACCATTTCCTCCTTGCCTGACAGGGACATACTTATCAAGGACTCGCAGCAGCTGCTCCTTGAATAAGCTCCACATTCCAGATGTTCCCAGTCCCTGTAGTTTACTCCTCCAACCTATGCACCCTAATTCTCTCCTTATGGCCTCATAATTACCATTCCCCCAGCTATAACTACTGCCCCCTGCTTCATGCCTATCCCTATCCATCACTAATGTGAACGTAACCGAATTGTGGTCACTATCACCAAAATATTCACTAACTTCCATGCCTAACACCTGGTCTGGCTCATTGCCCAGCACCAAATCCAATGTAGCCTCACCTCTAGTTGGCCTATCTACATTCTGAATCAAAAAACCTTCCTGCACACTTTGTACAAAAACTGACCCCTCTAACGTACTAGAGCTATAGCTATTCCAATCAATATTAGTAAAGTTAAAGTTTTATTTATCCATTTTAAAGTGATCCATAACTATCCACTGCCTTCATCCCTTCCACCTATCCCTCCCTACCCTCATCCCCACCCCTTTTTCTGTCATCGCAGTCCAGAAAGATTGGCACATGTTCAGGGATCAACTGCACGCCTGATGTTGTGCCCACCAGAAGCATAAAGTACCAGTAACCAGAACCTCCAGTAGCCCGAACTGGACTCTGAACTGGAATCCCTGCAAGATTTAAATGCTCCACTCTCCTGACCCTCAGCCCCTAGAACACCTGAGCCCACAGATGGCCAAAGTGGCCAGGCAGGGGATGAGCTGGACAAGAGCCTGATGATCCCAAGGTCTGCCACCCACAGATTGACATGTTCAGCAGCTGCTCATTCAGAACAACTTGATTACCACTCACCCCCTGAGTGATAACCACCCTGTAAGACCACCAGACTCTCTTCGGAGGATGGAATATCTGACCCCCAACAGGGAAAAGTCAGAACTCTAGCACTGAATAAGTTTCCCCGTGTGACAGGGAAGCACCATTTCCCCTGCTGTGTGTTTAATGTGCCAATATGATTAAGAGAATGTCTGCACATTTCTGCACTTAGTATTCTCCCTCCCCTAAGATCACCAAAAAAAGAATAAAATGGATTTTGTTTTATTTGTCCCCAATGGTGATAGTGTGTCCCATTTAGAGGACAGGAAAAAAATATATATCTACATACATCTGGCTGCTTCTTAAACTTATTAGTTTTAAAATGTCCAAAGGCTTTACCCTGACATGGCTGACTAACCAAGATTCATACCAGAGGAATTTCTAATCTTCAGAAAACCAGTGGACACCTCGTTATTTTTAAAGAGGCACTAATGCCCTCCGTAACTGAAGAAAATCAAATTGAAAAGAATTGCAGCAACACATTTTGTATTTCTAGGACAGAGTTCTTGTCACAAAGATGGTCTTCCAGTCAGGGATAAAGAGGTTTTTGATCCTTTAATTCAACGTCTCAAGATTACAGGCCTGGAAAAATATATCCTGTGTCTAACAGAACTAGAAGTGGGACTTATGTCACATGACTTCCCCAAGCTGCTAGAACTTGTAATATTGTCATGTTGAACTGAACCCAAGCAGTCTACCATTTTACCACCCAACAGGTAGCAGTAAAAATAACTCTGTCCAGGTAAACTGCCTGGCCTTCATCTACACTGTGCACTACTGCAAACATCAGAACTCCTGCCTGGGAGTCTAGAAGACTCTATCATCTCTATGTTTCTTCTTCCATTGCTTCTAAAAAGACCAATCACCCTGCAACAGTTTCAGCTTGCTAACTTTGATTTGATTTGATTTATTATTGTTACATGTATTAATGTACAGTGAAAAGTATTATTTCTTGTATGCTAATACAAACAAAGCAAACCATTTATAGAGAAAGAAATGAGAGAGTGCAGAATGTAGTGTTACAGTCAAAGCTAAGGTGAGAGAAAGATCAACTTAGTGCAAAGTAGGTCCATTCAAAAGTTTGACCGTGACAGGAAAGAAGCTATTCTTGAGTCAGTTAATACGTGACCTCAGATTTTTATATTGTTTTCCTGGCAGAAGAAGCTGGAAGAGATAATGTCCTAGGTGCATGGGGTCCTTAATTATGCAGGCTGCTTTGCCAAGGCAGTAGGGAGTGTAGACAGAGTCAATAGATGGGAGGCTGGTTCGCATGACGGATTGGGCTACATTCATTTTTATAGTTCCTTGCAGTCTTGGACAGAGCAGGAGCCATACCAAGCTGGGATACAGCAAGGAAGAAAGAATGCGAATTACTCTTGAAGGAAAAACTTCTGAAGAAATACACAATTATGCTTCTTATTCTGTTCTCTGGACTCAAGTGGCAGCACACTTGCACAGTTGTTAGCACAGCTGCTTCACAGCTCCAAAGGCCTGGGTTCAATTTCTGGCTGAAGTCAATATTTAGTGTGGAATTTGCATGTTTTTCCTGTGTCTGTGTGGGTTTCCTCTGGGTGCTCCAGTTGTCCTCCAGTGTGCAGATTAGGTGCATTGTCAATGCAAAATTGCCCTGCCCCTTAGTATCCTGGGGTGTGTAGGTTAGAGAAATTAGTGGGATAAATGTGTGAGGTTGAGGGGATAGGGTCTGGAGTTGGATTATTGTCGATGCAGACTCACTGGGCCAAATGGCCTCCTCCTGTACTGTATGATTCTAAGCGACACCTTAACTCTTAGTTTCATCATGGCCCAATCCTGTATTTTTTTTTGTACAATTACATAAGAGAAGGCTGGTGCAAATCCCTTTTCCGTGTATGTAGAACAAATCACCCTCTTATTTCACCTTGACTGGAGTTTATTATGGGGAATGGAGGAATGGATTAGAGGAATGGATCAGTCCAAGCTGAAGAGTTGGGGAAAATACCCCATCACTTTTAAAGGGGGAAATTAAAAATCAAAAAACACCTTTCTGTTTATAAACGGGTTGTGAGAGGAGAAATCCGATTATTAAGTTAATCCCTCTCTTGACTGCCTGTCACTGGTGGCCATTTCTCCAGCTGTGTAGACATAAAGCCCTGGAATTCCTTTCCTATATCTTTCCAATTGTCTACTTTGCTTTCCTCCTCTAAAATGATGTTTAAAATCTAGCTTTTGGTCATCTGCCCCCATGTCGCCACATATGCCTTGTTGTCACTAGTGTTGATAATGTTTCTGTGAAGTACCTTGGATGTATCCAAAGTTACAAGTAGTCCCACTTGCATCACATGCTCATAAATGTATGAAGACAATGGACATTTTTTAATTTTAAAGGGAGCGCAGGATGATTACCTTAACAAAGTGGACTCCAGAGAATCAAATGAGTTCCTTTGTAATTTCTGTACAGACAAGGAGAGAGACATCTGAACAAGCCTCTGGAAAAGCATTAAAATATCTATAACCTGGTAAGATCTTCCATTGAAGAAACTTAAATAACAACGACTGTTAGACTTGCTGGCCCCATGGAGATATTTTGGAGGAAATAAAGATATTTTGGAGGACATTCATGTCTGCACTGATCAAACATCCTCCATGTGTGGCAAATTGGTTAGCTGTCAATCCATGAATAATAGAAACATTGATAATGTGATAATCAGACGTGATTGGAACTATCTGAAAGCACATTAGTAGTCCACAAGCACAGGCCAAGGTAGGTCAGCCTGGAATACAAAAGCCAAGTCAAGACAAGTAACTACTGTGCCTAAAAATATCAAATATAGGCAGTGGAGCAGGGTTAATTCATTTTACTATAAGATTATATTTTGTCTCTACTGAGGCTCGACCACATTTTTCACAGAAAAGCCAGAAATCTGCTAGTACTTGGTGAACTATTGTAGGTTCATTGCCAGAAACCACCAACCTTTACTTTTTATTCTTCAGAAGAGAATTTCTGAGGCCTGCAATTCAAAGAAGGACTGAAGTATTACTGAGTTTCTCAAACTCTTCTAAAAGAGGTGAATATATGCTATCCATTATTGGTAGTCATCTTCTTTTCTGTGTATGTGCGTTAACGAGAAGTGGGTGTTTGTCGCATATATTTTCAGGCAACACAAGAAATAAATATTTGTCCTTTCTTTTCATTTAAATAGTCCAGAATTCCTGCTTTTATATGCCTGCTCTCGAAAGTCACATTGCTCAAAAACAATGCTTCTCTAAAAATGCATCATGTCGACATGTGGAGAAAAGGACAAATTATGTAATTTCTCTTCCATCTGTAAGGGGCACTATAGAATTTCACATTGATGTTGATATTGTTGCAGTTCCACAAGTCCAACTCATTGCTCCCTTCATAAGCTTGATATTACAAGAAGGGAAAGAGAAGAAAATAATAGAGAGGGGAGGGGTTAGCAAAATGTGTTCTGGGAAGAATAAGATGAAAAGAGAATATCCAATTGGGATATTCATGTTTTTGATATCATAAAAGAACCATGTAACATAATTTAGGCACAAACACTTTGGAGGTTTCAACATCAAACCCTGGCACTTCGAGAGAATATTCTTTCACAATAATTACACATTCACCCTAGGTTCTCTGAAATCCAAATTGCAGCTGATCTTGATTTCTTTAAAAAGATTATCTAGTCAAATTAAATTCTTCAGTGAAGCCCTTTAATCTAAATACAGACAAAGCTAATATATGAACATCCAGGTCAAATGCAGAATATCAAAACTATGAATATAGACATCTTGCAACAACTGTGTCTACATTGATCGAGGTAGCGTAGATATAAATAAGTCTCTTGAGGAATTCTGCAGCCTTGCTCCCTGTCTCCATGAACTTCAGTTAGGAATGTACGTAGTGATGGCACACAGAATTCAATATGAGGAAGTACAGGGTCATCTACTTTCAACCGAAGAAAGATAGGTCAGAATACATTTTAACGTATGAGAAACCAGCAATGGTGCAGAAGTAGAGAGATTTGAGAACCCAAGTGCTGAAATCATTAAATATTCATTGACAAATGCAAAATATTATTTGAAACGTAAATGGAATTTGGCCTTTTTTCAAGTGAGCTCGAAAACAAAGTTGCAAGATTACTTGATATATAAAGTTTGGGTTTGACCCCATTCACATTTTGGCACAGCACCTCAAAAAAAAGATGGCCAGGATTGTCCAACCTGCCCGCATCTGGAATTGTCCATCCACTGCTGTGAATGGAGATTTGGCTGAGTACCAAATTCTCTATTCTTACTGGCAACGGTAGGGCATATACAAAACCAGAGAAATCCAGTCAATGTATGGCAGTAGTGCAGTGCATTTTCACTAAGATAATATCCAAACTCAAAGAGTTAAAATCTGAAGATAGGTTGCACAGACTAGACATAATTGTCTTGCATGTAGAATGTTGAGGGATGGTGTAATTGAAGTCCTCATGATGGTTAAAAATCTTCACAGGGTAGATAAAAAGAAATCGTTGTGTGCGAAAACGAGAACAAGAACATTACCTAAATATTAAAATTAGGTCATTCAGGGTGATGCCAGGAAGCTTTGGAATCTCCAATTTGGAACTCTCTTCTCTAAAATGCTGTTCAGGCTTAGAGTCAATTGAAAATTTCAAAATTGAGATTGATAGATTCGGAAAGTATATTAAGAATTTGGTCAAAAGATTCTGTTAATGTCAATCATGATCAAATCAATTAGTGGAACAGACTTGAAGAGCTTAATGACCTGTTCCTGTTGCCATGTTTCTAACATAACAGAGAGAGAAACTTCAGACAAATGTGTGAAGCATTCAGATGCAACTGTTTGCTGTAATTTCAGAGTCCAAATTTCCTTGAGGTCTTAACCGCCATTAGGATTCGATTATAGAACATAGAACATTACAGCACAGAACAGGCCCTTCGGCCTTCGATGTTGTGCTGACCAAAATAAAAAGCAATGCCCCTCCAAACTAAACCATTCCCTTCTCTTCCATATACTTATCAACTAACCTCTTAAACGCCACCAAACTTGGCGCATCTACAATTGCTGCAGGCAGGGCATTCCACTCCCGAACCACTCTTTGGTTAAAAAACCTACCTCTGATATCCGTCCTATAACCACCACCCCTTAATTTGAAGCTATGTCTCCTCGTGCTAGCTTTTCTCCATCCTAGGAAAAAGGCTATCACTGTCCACCCTATCTAAACCTCTAATCATCTTATATGTTTCAATAAGGTCTCCTCTTAGCCGCCTTCTTTCTAACGAAAACAACCTCAAATCCCTCAGCCTCTCTTCATAAGACCTGCCCTCCATACCAGGCAACATCCTGGTAAACCTCCTCTGTACCCTCTCCAATGCCTCCACATCTTTCTTATAATGTGGGAACCAGAACTGCACACAATACTCCAAGTGCGGCCGCACTAGAGTTTTGTACAGTTGCAACATGATGCTGCGGCTCCTAATTCAATCCCCCTACCAATAAAAGCTAAGACTCCATATGCCTTCTTAACAACTTTATCCACTTGACTGCCTACTTTCAGGGATCTATTGACACATACACCAAGATCCTTCTGTTCCTCAACACTATTAAGAGCCCTACCATTAGCCCTATACTCTACACATTTATTGTTCCTGCCAAAGTGCATTACCTCACACTTTTCCACATTAAACTCCATTTGCCACCTCTCGGCCCAGCTCTGCAACTTGTCCAAGTCACTCTGTAAACTATAACACCCCTCTTCACTATCTACCACTCCACCGACTTTAGTATCATCTGCAAATTTACTGATCCATCCCTCAATACCCTCATCCAGATCATTTATAAAAATTACAAACAGCAGGGGCCCCAAAACAGACCCCTGAGGCACACCACTCGTCACCGAACTCCACGATGAATATCTCCCATCAACCACCACCCTCTGTCTTCTATCTGCCAGCCAATTCCTAATCCAATTAGCTAAATCACCCTCTATTCCACACATCTGCATTTTCTGTAGAAGTCTTCCATGGGCCACCTTATCAAACGCCTTACTAAAGTCCATATATACTACATCAACCGCCTTACCCCCATCCACCTCTCTGGTCACTTTCTCAAAAAACTCAATGAGGTTAGTAAGGCATGACCTACCCTTCACGAAACCATGCTGACTATCCCCAATCAATTCATTTCTCTCTAAATAACTATAAATCCTATCCCTAATAATTCTCTCCAATACCTTGCCCACAACAGAAGTAAGACTCACTGGCCTATAATTCCCTGGAAGGTCTCTCTTCCCCTTCTTAAACAATGGGACCACATTCGCTATCCTCCAGTCCTCCGGAACCACACCCGTAACCAACGAGGACCTGAAGATCAGAGCCAGAGGCTCTGCAATCTCCTCTCTTGCCTCCCAGAGAATCCTAGGGTAAATCCCGTCCGGCCCAGGGGACTTATCCAACTTCAAACCCTCGAGAATTTCTAACACATCCTCCCTATCTACTACAATACTTCCCAATTTGCAACCCTGTACCTCAGTGTTCTCCATAGCTACATTTCCAGCACTCTGCGTGAATACCGAAGAGAAATATTTATTCAGTGCCTCACCAATCTCTTCAGGCTCCACGCACAACTTCCCACTGCTGTCTATGACTGGCCCTAATCTTGCCCTAACCAATCTTCTATTCTTAACATATCGAAAGAATGAGAGCAGTTTTTCCATTAATCCCCACTTCTCTGAACATTTTGTCAATGTGCCACATATCTTCTGGGTTTAACTGTGTTTTTCATCAATGAACAAAAAAACACGTGATTGATTCTCTACTTTTTCTAGCACAACCTTCATAGCTTTCTCAGAAAATGGAACTGTATCAAAACAAGAAGCTGAAGAAACACAGATGATAGAAATGATTTCCGTTGGGACTCAAATAGTAATATATTCAATTTGAGACATGCATCCTGAAATATGGAAATTATCAGATATTCCTCTACTTAAGATAATTGGCCAATTTACTAAGCAGACAGTAGTCAGGGTGATTTCTTCCATTGCACTAACTATCTCACAAGAAACTGAATCCAAATGAATAATTATAGGAATAACTGATATTTAGGCAGTACATTAGAATCTCCTTTTTTCTCTAAGGATGCAATAACTGCTGCATCTGATATTCTGTATTCTCAACCCAGTTTTATGGGAAAGTTAAGCAATATTATGGATTAATAGAGACAAGTTACATTCAAACTTGCTTCTCTGCCATGTACCCATGCTGGCTCTTGGTTTCACTGTTTTGCTGTTTAGGTAAGTGTCTTTCTGTATATTTTTGATTTGTGATTTTCAAACAAGCTATTTTTTATGAGACTCTATGAAGGCACAACCATTGAGCGCATGGGAGAGGACTAGAGATGAGTAACAATGTAACAAGGGAAACAATGTAACAAGGTTGAAAGCAGCACTCAAAATCCACCATCTGAGATGGTTTTGAGGCACAGAAAGGGCGTAGAGTTCACAGACAGCATTTGGGAGAGTCACACTGGAAAGTTAGTGATAAATTTCAGAGAGTGCTTGAATGAATCTACACGGTGCCGATAGACCATTATCCTTTGATGACATGTTTTCTGGTCTGGGGTTCTCTGACCTTATGCTACCTGTGCCAACAAGAACGGAGAACTTGGCGCTCAGTCAAATCACCATTTGCAGCAGCAGGATTGGAAAATCCCAGCATTGGACGAGGTTGGAGAATTCCAACTCAAGTTTCTGTTTGGAAGATTGAAGATTCCTACTGCAAAGCAATAACCTCCCTTTTACCAGCTGCTCCAGATAATCCTTCAGCTGAATCTTCAGATTCAGAAGAAATGCATAAAGAAATTGGTTATGTCAACTGTCTAAAATTTAGAACACAACAACAAAAATGCACTTATGGCACTTACCTCTGTCAATGCATCATTTGCAATCAGTTTGCTCCAACATCATAGCAATTTACAGGCAATGGAAACCCAAAACTGAAATGGTGATTATATGAATGTAATTAATAATGGTTGGTATTGTAGTTTTAATGATCTTGTAAGGAAATAAGACTGGAAATGAAATGTTCATCCTTCCAAAATAATCATATTGAAATGATCACTCTGTGGGGGGTCCACAGGAATGATATAATTTGCAGGGATTCTACACATAGGAAGAGAAGCTGTCATGCTATAATGAAGAGATAACATCATCTTAGCAAATTATCGACATTAAAACAATTTGTAATAACAATTAAGTCATAATATTAACATTTTCTCATTCCCTGTTAAGTTTAACCTTGTCAATCACTGTATTAGCCTTTAGAATATCTTCAATTATCAAGTGTTATGTCTGAATATGCCAACTCTTCATCCACTGTGCAGTAAGCCTGGATGGTAATTTTATTCAGAGTACTGATAAAGGGGATCATGGGATTCTTTCTTTTAACTATATATGTTCAGATTTCACTCAATTTTCATACGTGTTTCTGATTTATTCCCACCTGTACAACAGAGGTGGACAAATCAACTCAGTCTTCCATTTCTACCATATGTGTGCCTTATGGTTCTCTAACATATATAGTCCTTATTTTCTGTCTTTTTTCCACTTTGAATTAGGTTGAAAAGTGGGGAATGGTGGATGTATTTAAGGGGCTGTAAATAATTTAAATTAGTTTCAGTAACATCTTCAATCAAATGATTTCAAAGCACCAGCATTCAATGTTCAAATCCCACTTCAGAGAATAAGGCACAAGATCTAGGTTGCCCCTCCAGTGCAGCATTAAGAGAATGCTGGATTGTTGGAGTTGGAGTGGCAGCTTGAAGTAAGAACTCCAAGGGAAGATGAGAGTCTCTCGATAAGATAGGCCACACATTGCAGAAGGCAGCAGCCATGCCACTGGCATATGATGTGGAGATGCTGGTATTGGACTGGGGTAAACACAGTAAGAAGTCTGTGCAGATACATGGATTTGGGCCTGTATCTGTGGGAGTTTGCGCATTCTCCCCGTGCTTGCGTGGGTTTTCTCCGGGTGCTCCGGTTTCCTCCCACATCCCAAAGATGTGCTCTCAGGCTAATTGTCAAAACAAATTCTCCCCAAATTGTCTCAAACTTGGCTTTTAATCCATAGATCTATAAATATAGACAGGGATCACGGGTAGAGGTGGGAACATTAGGGCGGCAGCACGGGCTCGTTGGGCCGAAGAGCCTGTTTCCTGTGCTGTTTTGTTCTTTGTTCTTTGTTCTTTGACAACACCAGGTTTAAGTCCAACAGATTTGTTTGTTAGTAAACTCTCAAGCCTTTGGGGCTTGACCCTTCGTCAGGCAAATGCAGAGTTCTGGCCTCAGACAGAGCATATAACAGCACAGACAGTTTAAAAGATTGCTGATTAAGTGAAGCCAGTTGCTGAGTTTGAGGGGTGCCATTGTACTGGGAGATCTCCTGCTGCTCCGCCACCCTTTCCCCCATGGACATCAGAAACCCTCTGTGCCTGGTTACTCCTTGTGAAGTTTCCAGCCTCCACAGGTATTGCACTTCTCTCATGCCACTGATCACCCCCATCTGCAGAGTTCCCCCCGCATCCTCCAATACAACCCCACCCCCCCACCCTAATTATTGCAACAAGTCCTCCAGCAATTCTCACCGGAATGGAATCTGTGCCACATGACTCACTCAAACTGCCTGCAACTTAGGCCTGTTAATAACAGAGAGCTCCATATGACCTCTAACAATGAATACACAGGTAGTCATGCAAGAAGATTTCACCTTGAAAAATGCTTCAAACTTTACCAAGGGAGAGCTGGACTATCTGCTACATGCAGTAGGGCAGAGGAGGGACACATTCCTACCTCTGACAGATGACGAGCAAGGGGTCGAGATGAATGTGAGGCCTGGAAGGTGATGGCTATTGCAGTGGCAATCAGTACTCATGCATAAGTATGTAAAACCAGTGACCAGTGCTGGAAGAAAAATAATGACCTAATCCGGGCAACAAGGATGGATGTCCATGCTGCTCTGGCATCGGCCCCATATGTTGTGCCTGCAATACATTCACCACCTGAGACCCCATGGCCTTCAAGCACATGACCTCCCTAGCACTTGCCTCCAACCCTTTGGCATCCCTGAAGGCTGAGGCACAACCCCAAGAAACCCCATCTAACCAACTCCATCTCCAATACCCCATAACCTTCTAGCCAGCATTTCAATGCCTCCCTATCCCCACAGAAGATAGCACATAGCTGCCGGCAACAGGAGAAGACAGGGGGTGGGTACCAGACCTGTGAACCCCACGAAATCTGGATGCCTGTACAATGGCGCTCCAAGAGCTCAGCAGCTGGCTTCCCTGGTGGGCTCAGGCTGCCATCTCTGCTGGCAATCACATCAAAGAACAAAGAACAAAACAACATGGGAAACAGGCCCTTCGGCCCAATGAGCCCGCACCACCACCCCGATGTTCCCACCTCTACCTGTGACCCCTGTCTATGTTTATAGATCTATGGATTAAAAACCAAATTTGAGACAATTTAGGGAAAATTTGTTTTCCTAATTAGCCTAAGGGCACATCTTTGAGATGTGGGAGGAAACCGGAGTACCCGGAGAAAACCCACGCAAGCACGGGGAGAATGCGCAAACTCCCACAGCCTAAATCGATGTATCTGCACAGCACAACGATAGTCACTGAGCTGTCGTGTTGCCCATCAAATGGTCCAGGTCAAGCATACATAAACGATGTAAAGCAGTAGGATAGTCTCGAAAAAAATCTAAGAGCAGTCCTCTCATGACCCATCGCGTGTATGCCCCTTGTTAGACAACAAGGTGGGCCAAAGCACCTGTAGGATAAAAACAAGTACATCAATATCATCATCTATTGACACATTTCCCAAAGAGTCCCAAGGCTCATGATCCCTATTTTAAATCAGATTTCTATACCCCTCCATTCCCATTCTGTTCATGTGCCCATCTAAGTATTTCTTAAATAACTCCAGAGTACCTGCCTCCACCACTTTACTTGGCAGCACATTCCATACCGCCAGCACCCTCTGTGTGAAAAAACTTCCCCTAGCATCTAAATTATACCTTCATCCTGGTAAACCTCCTCTGCACTCTCTCCTGAGTCTCCACGTCCTTCCGGTAGTAAGGCGACCAGAACTGGACGCAGTATTCCAAATGAGGTCAAACCAACGTTTTTTACAATTGCAACATTAAAGGCCAGCTCTTGTATTCTATACCCCTTCCTATAAAGGCTAGCATACCATATGTTTTCTTCACAACCTTCTCCACCTGCTCTGCCACCTTCAGAGACTTGTTCACCTGCACCCCCAGGTCCCACATCCTGGGTCTTTTTTTGCACTCAGTGCCGTAAGATTGGCACTTGAAAAGGAAGTATGTCTGAAACTCTTCCAATTTCTTGTTCATTCATCATTTAGAATTTTGTTCGTAAACTGCTCCCTAAGTCTACATAAATCATTTGTGGTGCACACTTTATTGAGAGGTTATGTGTATCGACATTAACTAAGATTTGAACTGGGAAGCAGAAATTCTGTCCAAGGGATAATTGTAGGCAGTTTTGCCAGCTTACCTTCTTCTATCTCTCTATTCTTACCCTCAGTGATGAAATGGTTTTCATTCTGTGACAACTCTTTATTGGAGTAATGATTTCAATCTGAAGAAATTACTCATTTTCTAGTGTAAGTAATGATTTAAGCTATTGACTTGATATTGCTGGGGTAACCTTTAGGTGCATGAAGGTGACCAAGTGGATATGTCCCTGGATTGGAAACTATGTTCATTCAACCTATCCAACACATTCGATCAATAATCTATTATCATCAAAATGACAACTAAATAAATGCTAACATTTCATAGAGCAGGCATTGCGAGACATTTCCAGGGCACTGCCAGGCTGTGAGAAGCTTCAGTAAGACTGAAGGGCTGTATTCTTCTGCATAACAAAATCAATCCTTTCTTAAATCAAAATACTACAAATGTAGAAAATCTAAACTAACAGCAGAAATGTTGTAACACTCAGTAGATCAGATAGCACTACTGAAAAAAAGAAGGTAGCATTAATAGTTGAGGTCAATTGCCTTCCATCAGAATCAAAACAGAAAATATTGGAAAATCTTCGCAAGTCTGACGACATTTCTGGAGAGAGAATAGAGCCAATGTTTTGAGTCTGGATGACTCTTTATCACAGCAGAAAACAATTGGAAATAAGATGAGAATCATACTGTCACAATGGGGGAGGAAGGGTGGTGTGGGGGCCAGGGAGTGACTGATGGGATGGGAGGGTGGCTGTGAGGGTTGGATTGAGGACTAATACTGAAAAATGCACGCTGGGGAAAAAAGTGGACATCACAGCCATGTAATTCCCTGTCAGTAGCAAAATGTTCCCAGAAAAAGAACAAGACCAATCAACAGCTAGTCTTATTTAAATCATGGGTAGTTTAAACTAATGTCCACTCATCCAACTTCGTCTCATCAATGTGGACTCAATCCAATTTTATATCATTTTTTGGACCTTTGCCCAGTCATATCCAAGTTAATGTTTCTGGAAAGTAAATATATCAAGTTCTGTGAGCCTATCAGAGCTGCTGAAATTCTTTAAGCCAGTAATTCTTCTCATGTGATGGAAACACTGAGGAATCTGATCTGATCAATGACATGGTGAGGGTCAAAAAAGGTCTCCTTAGATTTATACCATACAATGTCAGAACCCCAACACTGAATTAGATTCCTAAACAGGAGGAAAGTACATTTTCAAAAACACCTTATGGTCGTTTCCCAATTGTTTCCAAAGATAATCACAGCTACTTTCTAATTTCCATCACAGCTTTAGACTGCACTGTTATTGACAGTGTGATCATGGTCAAAATGGTCACTATGCTCCATTTTCATCCCTCAGAAAATCTTTATCTGATTTATGATTCTGAAGTTTTAGCCCAAGGTTGGAGTGTCCGACTGTGTGGAGTGTGAGTGGAGGCAGAAAGGGCCGATGATCAGCGGCAGAACATGAGATAAAGAGGCCAATGAGGAAAGGAGTCAATGATAGGCAGGTGATGCAGAGGGAAAGGACAGATGATCCGGTTGGAATGAGCAGCTTGCAATGGAGGGCACTTGCCCCCACTATAGCTGACCTTTGTGGCTAATTTCCCCATCCCTAACTATTGCAGGATTCTGTGGCTGATTGCGCCTTCTCTGATATTGCAAGGTTTCACAGCCGATCTACCCACCTCTGCACAGACTAATCGATCACTTCCCCCCTCTCCCGGGACCTTCATGGATCAACCAATCCTGGTTACAGAATGTGCAGTGTATCACCGCCCCAGATTGTTGTTGCAGATTGCACCCTGTTCTCTCAGATTCCACTCCACTTTGGCACTGCCAGGGCTAGGGTGCCAGGCTGGCAGTGCAAGGCCTCCCCATGGAGGCCTCAATGGCACCTGGTTGTACAGGTGAGGCCATCACGACAGATTCCTCATTGACAGAGACCATACGTGATCCTCGCCGGTGAGGAGCTTCATGGGTAAAGCCACAAAAGCAAGTGGGCCCAGATGATTCCACCCCGGGCTCACTTTTGGTATGGAATTTTACGAGATTTTTTCTAAGTGTCCAGCTGGTGTGAAAACGGGACAGTTCCTGATCAGTTTTTCAGGCAAATTTTCACACTGAATCGGATGTACACAGGGTTGGAATTTACGATTTCACTCAGTTAAGGCTTGTAAAATCCCACCTGAGACCAATGGAGAATTCTGTTTTATGAGATTTGTCCACCCTCAGATTGGCTTTAAAAATATGATCTAGACTGTTTCTAGCCACTGGAAGCATTGGGCAGGGCTCAGACCAGAGCCACAAAATGCACATGCACAGAAAAAGCTAAAACCAAAAACCTGTTCTCCTAAAGAACACCCACTGGCCAGACACAACATTTCTCTCCCTCTCCCAAGGACTTCGGTGAGTTCCCCGCAACATTACTGACCCCGGATCCCCTTGCACATGGCCCCGTCATTACCCAAGGGTAATGGCTGACTGACATGACCCTCCCTCTCCTCTCCATGTTAACAAAGCTAACTGCATTAAACTCATTCAAATGCTCTAATGGGTGCGTGACTCATCCAAACTGTCTGCAACTGATCTGCCCTAATAAGGGAAAGCTCCATAAAAAGCCCAAAGAAGGACAGAGAAATAGGCAGTGCAGCAGGAAATTGCCTCCAGGAAGACAGTCCCCATTTTTATGATGCAGACCTGGCCAGGATGCTGGAGTTATTGGAGGCATGGCAGGGCACTCTCTTCCTCCAGCTGGATACTGTCCCGGGGAAGGGATGGAAAAGCAGCCTAGGAGGTGGTTATAGCATGCCTTAGCGCCGGAATACTGGCCAGGAGAACCGGGAAGAAGCACTGCAAAAAAAACTGAATGACCTAATTCGGGCAGCAAGGGTGAGTGTTTTAGCTCATCTAGCATCTTCTCCCTAAATAACTCCCAGATTCTCCCACCTCCAGCACCCTGAATGCTTCCAGCTCCTGACCCCCAAACACCTCCCTTCTTCCACCCAGAGATTCACAACTCTTAGTTCTGAGGGACATCCCCTGAAACACAGTGTGCCATCAGATTTTACATAGTTCCTTCTATATCCACAGGAGAAGAATGCCCATAATTGGTGGGAGAGGGTGAAGACAGGGGATGGTGTCCCTGAGATTGGCCTTACCTCCTTTGAGGAGCGAGCATTCAAACTTGTGGGGGAAGAGGGGATGCAGGCGATTAGTGATAGTATGGTGGGGCTGGAGCACAGAAGTGAGCACCTGCCAATCCTCCACTTGTTGGAGGTATCTGAAGTAAGTTGTAATCAGCCCAGGTTCCTCTCCCTCCCTTGCTTTTAACCTTGTGCCCTGTGTTGCAGGAAGGGACCCCTTCCTCCAACACCAGGCTCACCTGGGCCATCTGGCATCAAGACCTCCACAGTTACTCTCACCCATCTAGCCCCTGGCAGTTCAGAAGACTCTTCACAGGAAGCTGATAAAGGGATTTCTGAGTTTTGTGTTAATTTCCACCTCACAATTCACCACCCTACAAACTCTCACATCAATTGGTCAAATTAGTGGTGAGGCTTTTGGGTCACTCTCTGGTGCGCACAACACATCTGTTAATATACATCAAGCGGAGGAGGGAATGTCTGAGGCCTCTGGCACACAGAAGCCTGCCGAAGGCCCTAACCCCAGGCTATGTGCTAGATCTCAATGATCACTTCTCCCTCAGCTGCTGGAGATGCAGAAACACAGCCAATGAATGCAGGAAGGCCTGACAGCCATATTGGACATGTGAGGCTATTGGGAGGAGTACCAAAGCTTTCAGGAGGACTAATTATTGCCTGACTTGTGTGGTTCCCAGGCCATCACTGCAAGAATGGCATCCACAATGAAAAGCTTGGGGCAGGAAATCCTCACCATGGTTGGAAAGGTTAATAAGAACATAAGAAATAGGAGCAGGACTAGGCCATCTAGCCCCTCAAGCCTGCCCCGCCATTCAATAAGATCATGGCTGATCTGATAGTGGTTCAGTTCCAAGTACCCACCTACTCCCCTTAACCTTTAATTCCTTTATTGGTCAGAAATCTATCTACCTGTGACTTAAACACATTTAACAAGGTAGCCTCCACTGCTTCAATGGGCAGAGAATTCCAAAGATTCACTACCCTCTGGAGAAGTTCCTCCTCAACTCTGTTCTAAATTGACTCCCCTTTATTTTGATGCTGTGTCCTCTAGCTCGTGTTTCCTTTCCAAGTGGAAATAATCTCTCTGCTTCTACCCTGCCTAGCCCCTTCATTATCTTATATGTCTCTATAAGATCTCTCCTCAGCTTTCTAAACTCTAACGAGTACAGGCTCAATCTACTTAATCTCTCCTCATAAGCTAACTCTCCTCATCTCCGGTATCAACCTGGTGAACCTTCTCTGCACTCCTTCCAAAGCCAATATGTCCTTTCACAAATAAGGGGACAAAAATTGCACACAGTATTCCAGTTACGGCCTCACCAGTACCTTGTACAATTGCAGCAAGACCTCCCTGCTTTTATATTCTATCCCCCTAGCGATAAAGGCCAACATCCCATTCGCCTTCTTGATCACCTGCTGCACCTGTAGACTGGGTTTTTGTGATTCGTGCACAAGGACCCCTAGGTCCCTCTGCACTGCAGCATGTTTTTTCACCATTTTTCACCATTTAAATAATAGTCCATTTTACTATTATTCCTTCCAAAGTGGATAACCTCACATTTGCCAATGTTATAGTCTATCTGCCAGGTCCTCGCCCACTCACTCAGCCTATCCAAATCTCACTGCAGACTTTCTGTGTCCTCCACACTTTCCCACTCAACTCTGTGTCATCAGCAAACTTTGTTACCCTATACTCAGTGATTGTCTACGTATATAGTAAACAGTTGAGGCCCCAGCATCGATCCCTGTGGCACGTCACTAGTCACTGATTGCTAACCGGAAAAGCACCCATTTATTCCAACTCTCTGCTTCCTGTTAGATAGCCAATCCTCAAACCATGCTAACGCTTTACTCCCAACTCTATGTCCCTTAATCTTCTGCAGCAACTTTTTGTGAGGCACCTTATTGAACGCCTTCTGGATATCTAAAAACACCACATCCATCAGTTCCCCTCTGTCAACCATACTTGTTACATCTTCATAAAAATCCAGTAAACTCATCAAACACGACTTTTCCTTCACGAATCCATGCTGCGTCTGCTTCATCGAATCATTGTTTTCTAGGTGTCCTGCTAGTTCTTCTTTAATGATGGACTCCAGCATTTTCCCAACTACAGACATTAAGCTAACCGACCTGTAGTTACCTGCTTTTTGACTATTTCCTTTTTTAAACAGCAGTGTAACGTTAGCTGTTTTCCAATCAGCCGGCATTCCCCCAGAGCCCATCGAATTTTAATAAATTCCTACTAACGCATCTCACAAGAATCGCCTCTCTCCTGCTCTGCTCAGAACAATGAGGTTGAAATCTCAAAGGTAAGTACTTTTTAAAGAAAAACAAAAACCTTCCCTGGTCTCTGTATGGCCTACTTCCAGTTCTCTGCTCCTGGCTGCTCTGGAGAAGCTCCTTTGAGAATGTGGCCCAGTCACAGAGAGTCATGGTTAAAGGGCGCTAAACGCATGGCCCAGTCTCAGCATTTGCTGCTGCCATTGACAGATGACCCACAACTCAGAGGATCATCACAGAGGGATTGGCCACCATGGCAAGAACAGAAGTGGTACTCCAGGACTGGCAGGGCTAGGTGACACTCACTGCAGAAGTACCACCATCCCATAGACTAATCCAGGGGGAGGTCACAGAAACTCCAAGGGTGGAAGAAGGGCTTGAGCCTGTGCTGGGGCCTTCCACCTAGGAGACTGTGGCTGTGGCTACATTTTCTGACTTCCTAACACCGCGGCATCTCAGGGGTAATGGGATGAACAGGGCATCATGGATACATCTGTGACACTTGGAAACTGATAGGGCCCTCAAGGTACAGGCTTTGCAGAAGACAATCGCCAAGGGCATCAAAGGCCAAGGGCTGCAGGAGGAACCTGGTCATTTCCATCTCCGATGTACATCTTGGGGAGACAACGAGATGTAATGGTAGGCCACATAAAGTTAGGAAGTTGTAGTGGCATAAGATAACACTAATGAAGGGCAACACGAGTTAAATAGAATATTGAGGCACTTTAAAGTCTCACGTTCACATGTTTTTATATTATTACTTATTTTGAAATCTCTTTTATTGGCACCAATAAATGTAATTCCATTCAACCACCTGTGACTAATTTATCTCTGATTAGCATCTAACAGTAATGTACTTACTTTGATGGCCTTACACATTGCTATCAGTGGGGGAGGCCCCTCAATGTACTGCTGCTATGAAAATCAAAGCGCTCAAATAATTCACTGGCTACAGCAGGTGGCATGCATTGGCAGCAACTTACAACATCTTCCATTGCATCCACAGGACCCAGGAGAAATTCCCTTCCCCACACCCTACCTGCCTTGGGGCCCTGAATGGGGGTTTACCCCTATTTACCACCCAGATGTGGGCCAAGGTGCAAGCATAAATGCGGAACTCAGGTAGGAGTCAGAATAGTTTGCTCCTGGGCATCATAACAATGACACATAATGAGTCATCATCACCCTTCTGCCTGCCACAGAAACTTGCTAACACAACATACCTAAGCTCACCATTCTGGTGTTACAATGTTGCAGGAAATTGAAGGACTGCATAGGACTGGGTAGGAATGGACCATGTGTGGTAATACGGGCTCCTAGGGACCAAAGCACATGGTGATTAGGGCCTCCCGCACAGACTTGATCCTTGCTGGCACCACTGCCTGGGCAGTGTTACTTGTCATTGTCCTCCTCCTCCTGCTGGGTGCCCTCCTCTCTAGCGATGCCTTGCTGGTTGGCCTCCATGTCCTCTTCCTCCTCCTTGTTGCTGTGCCAGACTGTGTAGGGCACAGCACACATGATCACAACGCAGAATGATATCAGGGGCTAAACTGGAGTGCCTCACCAGAGAAGTCTGGGCATCTGAATGGCAGCTTGAGGAACCTACGCACCGCTTCACTATTGAATGGATGGCAATGTGAGCCTCATTATATCAGGTTAATGTCCCAGTGTCAGGCCTCTGCACAAAGAACAAAGAACAAAGAAAATTATAGCATAGGCACTTCAGCCCTCCAAGCCTGCATCGACCATGCAGTCAGACTGAACTAAAACTCCCTATTCTTCCAGGGACTGTATCCCTCCAATCCCATCCTTTACATATATTTGTTAGGACACCCCTTAAAAGTTACTATCGTATCTGCTTCTGCTACCTCCCCTAGCAGACCTCCAAATTACATTATCTCACATTTTACCAGGATGTTGCCTGGTATGGAGGGCAGGTCCTATGAAGAGAGGTTGAAGGATTTGAGGTTGTTTTCGTTAGAAAGGAGGCGGCTAAAAGGGGATCTTATTGAAGCATATAAGATGATTAGAGGTTTAGATAGGGTGGACAGTGATAGCCTTTTTCCTAGTATGGAGAAAGCTAGCACGAGGGGACACAGCTTTAAATTAAGGGGTGATAGTTATAGGACGGATATCAGAGGTAGGTTCTTTACCCAAAGGGTGGTTCGGGAGTGGAATGCCCTGCCTGCAGCAGTTGTAGATGCGCCAAGTTTGTTGGCGTTTAAGAGGTTAGTTGATAAGTATATGGAAGAGAAGGGAATGGTTTAGTTTGGAGGGGCATTGCTTTTTATATTGGTCGGCACAACATCGAAGGCCGAAGGGCCTGTTCTGTGCTGTAATGTTCTATGTTCTATGTTCTATTTGTCTGGATTAAACTCCATCTGCCATCTCTCCGCCCAAGTCTCCAATCAATCTATGTCCTGCTGTATCCTCTGAGGGTCCTCATCATGATCTGCAAATCCACCAACCTTTGTGTCATTTGCAAATTTACTAATCAAACCAGTTACATTTTCCCCAAAATCATGTATATATACACAGCAAACGTTCCAGCACTGATCCCTGAGGAATGCTACTTGTCACAGCCTTCCATTCAGAAACACATTTTTCCACTGTTACCTTCTGTCATCTATGATCGAGCCAATTTTGTATCCACTTAGCAGCTCACCTCTGATCCCGTGCATCTTCACCTTCCATACTAGTCTACCATGAGGGACCTTGTCAAAGACCTTACTCAAGTCCATGTAGATAACAATCCACTGTCCTACTCTCATCAATCATCTTTGTCACTTCCTCAAACAACTCAATCAAGTTTGTGAAGTGCTATCTCCCTTTCACAAAACCATGTTGCCTCTGTCAGTGGTAGGGAAATTATTGGAGAACTATTGGAAATATCTTACTGTACTTTCCCTGTAGCCAGTGAAGATACAAAGATTTCTCTCAAGATCCCAACAATTTTCTCTCTTGCTTCCTTCAGTATTCTGGGGTATATCCCATCAGGCCTTGGAGACTTGTCTACCTTAATGTTTCTCAAGAACCCCAATACGTCCTCCTTTTTGATCTCAACATGAACCAAAGCATCTACACACCTTTTCCCAGACTGATCATCCACCAAGTCCTTCTTTATGGTGAATACTGACGCAAAATACTAATTTAATACCATGCTCATTTTCTCTGACTCCATGTATAGGTTCCCCCGCCCCATCCTTGAGTAGGTCAACCCTTTCCCTGATTACCCTCTTGTTCAGTCAAGTCCGAAGTATGCACTCCATAACCCCCACGAGCTACCTCTTCACTCTGAGCTCCTCCTCAAAAATCTCTGGGTCATCAGTGTTCCTCAATGTAAATCTGTCATACATGCTGCCGGGGTGCCTGGTGCAAATGTGCATGATGTTTAGCATGATATACAGTTCTGGTCACCTGATTATAGGAAAGATATTATTAACTAGAAATAATGCAGAAAAGATTTACCAGGATACTACTGGGGCTTGATGATCTGAATTATTAGGAGAGGCTTGATAAATTGGCACTGTTTTCCTTGGAGTGCAGAAGGCTTAGTGGTGATCTTATAGAGGTCTATAAAATAATGAGGGTCATAGATCAACTAGGTAGCCAACATCTTTTCCCATAGGTTGGGGAACTTAAAACTCGAGGGCATAGGTGAGAGGAGAGAGATGAAAAAGGGTCCCGAGGGACAATTTTTTCACACAGAGAGTGGTCAGTGTCTGGAACAAGTTGCTAGTGCTAGTAGTAGAGGTGGGTACACTTCTGTATTTTAAAAACCAGCTTAGACTGTTACACAGATAAGATGGCTATAGAGGTATAGAGGGATATGGGCCAAACAGGAGCAATAGGGACTAGCTTTGTGGTTAAAAAAGGGCAGCATAGACAGGTTGGGCTGAAAGGCCTGTTTCCATACTGTAAAACTCTATGATTCTATGATAGTCACACACCAACCGCACATTTATTGCATGGAAAACTTTTCTGTTCATGAATCTTCCTCGATTCTTCACTAGGGCCTTGAGGGAGCTTGGGTGCAGGACCCTGCATATTTGGTATCCTGGTGATGGTGTGAATCCTGCAGCCCAGGCTTCCTGCTGGATCTGGTCCAGTTCAAATTGAATATACTGTCGAGCATGGGCATACAGGGCATCCATAACCTTTTTGATACACTTGTTGACGGATGATTGGGAAATGCCCACAAAGGATTTCACTGGCAGTCTAGAAGGATCTGGTGGTGCAAAGGTTTAAGGCGGCCATCACTTTTACAGCCACGGAGAGTCCGCCCCAACACCTTGCCATCTCCTCCTCCCCCCCACCCCCCACCACCATTTTGCCCATGTCCTGAGGTGTCAGGCCCTGCAATAAATGGCAGAGGTGTTGCACTGTCTGACAATTGCTCAAAAGACACTTGTGTGTAGAACTGCCGGGATCTCTGCTCCCTCATTCTGAGATCTGAAATGTGGAGCTTATTCAAGGAGCAGCTGCTGCGAGTCCTAGATAAGTGTGTCCCTGTCAGGCAAGGAGGAAATGGTCGAGTAAGAGAACCATGGTGTACGAGAAAAGTTAATTCTCTGGTTAAAAGGAAAAAGGAGGCTTATGTCAGGATGAGGCTTGAAGGCTCGGTTAGTGCAATGGATAGCTATAGATTAGCCAGGAGGGAGCTAAAGTGTGAGTTGAGGAGAGCTAAGAGAGGACATGAGAAGACTTTGGCTGATAGGATTAAGGAGAATCCTAAAGCTTTCTTTAGATATGTTAAGAATAGAAGATTGGGTAGGGCAAGATTAGGGCCAGTCATAGACAGCAGTGGGAAGTTGTGCGTGGAGCCTGAAGAGATTGGTGAGGCACTGAATAAATATTTCTCTTCGGTATTCACGCAGAGTGCTGGAAATGTAGCTATGGAGAACACTGAGGTACAGGGTTGCAAATTGGGAAGTATTGTAGTAGATAGGGCGGATGTGCTAGAAATTCTCGAGGGTTTGAAGTTGGATAAGTCCCCTGGGCCGGACGGGATTTACCCTAGGATTCTCTGGGAGGCGAGAGAGGCAATTGCAGAGCCTCTGGCTCTGATCTTCAGGTCGTTGTTGGTTACGGGTATAGTGCCGGAAGACTGGAGGATAGCGAATGTGGTCCCATTGTTCAAGAAGGGGAATAGAGACTTTCCAGGGAATTATAGGCCAGTGAGTCTTACTTCTGTTGTGGGAAAAGTATTGGAGAGAATTATTAGGGATAGGATTTATAGTTATTTAGAGAGAAATGAATTGATTGGGGATAGTCAGCATGGTTTTGTGAAGGGTAGGTCGTGCCTTACTAACTTATTGAGTTTTTTGAAAAAGTGACCAAAGAGGTGGATGTGGGTAAGGCGGTTGATGTGGTATATGTGGACTTTAGTAAGACGTTTGATAAGGTGTCCCATGGAAGGCTTCTGCAGAAAATGCAGATGTATGGGATAGAGGGTGGTTTAGCTAATTGGATTAGGAATTGGCTAGCGGATAGAAGACAGAGGGTGGTGGTTGATGGGAGATATTCATCGTGGAGTTCGGTGACAAGTGGTGTACCTCAGGGGTCTGTTTTGGGGCCCCTGCTGTTTGTAAATTTTTATAAATGATCTGGATGAGGGTATTGAAGGATGGATTAGTAAATTTGCAGATGACACTAAAGTCGGTGGAGTGGTAGATAGTGAAGAGGGGTGTTATAGGTTGCAGAGAGACTTGGACAAGTTGCAGAGCTGGGCCGAGAGGTGGCAAATGGAGTTTAATGTGGAAAAGTGTGAGGTAATGCACTTTTGCAGGAATAATAAATGTGTAGAGTATAGGGCTAATGGTAGGATTCTTAATAGTGTTGATGAAAAGAGGGATCTTGGTGTATATGTGCATAGATCCCTGAAAGTAGGCAGTCAAGTCGATAAGGTTGTTAAGAAGGCATATGGAGTCTTAGCTTTTATTGGTAGGGGGATTGAATTTCGGAGCCGAAACGTCATGTTGCAACTGTACAAAACTCTAGTGCGGCCGCACTTGGAGTATTGTGTGCAGTTCTGGTCCCCGCATTATAAGAAAGATGTGGAGGCTTTGGAGAGGGTACAGAGGAGGTTTACCAGGATGTTGCCTGGTATGGAGGGCAGGTCTTATGAGAGAGGCTGAGGGATTTGAGGTTGTTTTCGTTAGAAAGGAGGCGGCTAAGAGGGGACCTAATCGAAACATATAAGATGATTAGAGGTTTAGATAGGGTGGACAGTGATAGCTTTTTTCCTAGGATGGAAAAAGCTAGCACGAGGGGACACAGCTTTAAATTAAGGGGTGATAGTTATAGGACGGATATCAGAGGCAGGTTCTTTACCCAAAGGGTGGTTCGGGAGTGGAATGCCCTGCCTGCAGCAGTTGTAGATGCACCAAGTTTGGTGGCGTTTTAGAGGTTAGTTGATAAGTTTATGGAAGAGAAGGGAATGGTTTAGTTTGGAGGGTTATTGCTTTTTTCATAATTGGTCGGCGCAACATCGAAGGCCGAAGGGCCTGTTCTGCGCTGTAATGTTCTATGTTCTATGTTCATTCTTCTGCCCCCCCAAACCCTTTGCCCCTCTGGGTGAATGGCAGCCATGTCCTGCGTCCAGCAACCATCTCCCTCTGCTCCTCTGAGTGGTGACTCCTTGGCTTCCTCTGCCCACAATTCATCCTCCTACTCCTCCCCTTCTGCTCCAGCAGCAACTGAAAGAACAACAAGATCAATGGATTACATTGCAAAAGCCATTTCATCCATTTGAATGGCGGGGGGGGGAGGAATTTGGGGAAGGAGCGAGACAGATGGAGAGGTGAAAGAATTCTGCGTGTCCCCTAGCAACAAACACTTCCCATACTCCTCCCACAGACACCCCCTGCAGCACACATTGCACACATTCTCCCCACAACACGTACCCCAGCAATACACACTTCCCATACAGCCACACCCCCCCAGGAACACACACTCTCCATGTCCCCCCACAGATCCCCAGAAACACACACTCCCCGTACCTCCCCCCATACCAACCTAATCTGACAACCTGTCAACAACACACACTCCTCATTCCCTCCACAGACCTTCAGAAACACACCTTCCCTATTCCCCATAGTCCCCCGTACTCTCACACACACACCCCGTACTCTCCCACAGCTGCCCAGCAACGCACACTCACCATATTCTCCCCGCCACAAATCCCAAGCAGCACACACTCCCCATACTTCTCTCACACACCCCTGCAACATACACTCCCCACATTCTCCCCCATATCGCAGCTCTCCCAGCAACACACATTCCCCGTACCCCCTACACCCCCCAGGCAAAACACACTCCCCACATTCCCCCAAAGATCCACAGAAACACATGGAGACATACAGAAACATACCCCTCTCTAACAGGCCCCCAGCAACACACACTCTCCATATTCCCCCTCAAATCTCCAGCAACACACATTCCCCATGCTCCTCTACTGTCCCCCAGCAACACACATTCTCCATATTCCCCCTCAACCTCCCAGCAACACACACTCCCCATACTCCCCCATTGTTCCCCAGCAAACATAACTTCCCATACCTGCCTCCCACAGCCCCCTGGCTACACACATTCCCCATATCCTCACCACATCCTCCCAGCAACACATACTCCCCTTACCCAGCCTCCACAACTCCTCTGGTACACTTCCCTATTCATCCCAAAATCCCCAAAATGGCAATACAGCGTTCTCCCATTCCCCCCACCCCCACTCACAAATACTTAGAACCCATGCAATAGTGGCCACAGACAATGCTTCTTGACAAGTCCTGAGGTTGCAGGACTGTCACTTCAGAGAGTTGCCAGCCCTCCTCCAACTGCAACAGTGCTTGCTGCTGATACCACTAGGATGTGGAGCTACCAGTGTTGGACTGGGATAAACACAGTAAGAAGTCTCACAACACCAGATTAAAGTCCAATAAGTTTATTTGGTAACACAAGCCACTAGCTTTCAGAGCGCTGCTTCTTCATCAGATAAGTGGGATTTCTGTTCTGTGAACTAGAATTTGATGTCAGCATTCCAAAATGTGAATCTGTGATTCTTAATCCTGCCAAGAATGTTGTTGGACTACTTGGTGTCGGTCAATTATCCCAAGGATTTATTTCGGATCCTCCGCAAGTCTTCAGATTTTGGACTTCCACAACTTTCCAAAGAGTTCCAGCATGCCTAATAATTTCTGGATGCTGGTTGCACCAATAAGGTCTTTGGAGACCACAATGCTAGAATGCTCTGCCACTACCTTGTGTTTTGTGAGAAGTGGCTGACACCATTGACAAACAGTGTCAGCAGAAATAGAGGTCAGTCAGAACCAGAATGTCAACATGTGTCAAATGGATAGGTAATAAAGACAGTATGTTGTGGATGTTGGGAAAATGAAATAAAAATTCAAATCACTTCCCTTGATCTGGAGTATTCTTGCTGTTTGTTACTCTGTGAGCTGGGCTATTGATGCACCATGGTTTAGCTTCACCAGATAAAAAGGATCAACTTTTCACAATATCAGCAGTGATACAACATTGTTGGCAAAGTGTGGATTAAATGCTAGCACGAGGGGACACAGCTTTAAATTAAGGGGTATGAGTTATAGGACGGATATCAGAGGTAGGTTCTTTACTCAAAGAGTGATTAGGGAGTGGAATGCCCTGCCTGCAGCTGTTGTAGATGCGCCAAGTTTGGTGGCGTTTAAGAGGTTAATTGATAAGTATATGGAAGAGAAGGGAATGGTTTAGTTTGGAGGGGCATTGCTTTTTATTTTGGTCGGCACAACATCGAAGGCCGAAGGGCCTGTTCTGTGCTGTAATGTTCTATGTTCTATGTTCTAACTGTGAGTGATTACTTGATAATGTGTAATATGATTGTATGTGAACATTTCACGTAGAAAGAATATAATACTCCACAACGGTAGTGTACCTACACCAAGTGGATTGTAGAAGTTCAAGAGGACAATTCACCATAACCTTCTCAAGGACAATTAAGGATGGGCAATAAATGTTGACCTAGCCAGAAATAGTCACATCCCTTATTTTTAAAATTTATGTCTCTACAGGTGGTGGTGAAATCTTCTAAGTTACTGACTTACTTCATAAACAGGAAGACAAGAAATACTTGCATTCATTAAGCACCTTTTATATCTTCAGAACTGCCAAATGCTTTTAACAGCCAATAAATACATTTGAAGTTGTAATGTAGGAGACATGGTACACGAAGACCCTACACAAAAAAAGCAAGATAATGTTGACGAGATAATCTCATTGACTGAAAGATTAATACTTGACAGGTCATCAGGGAATACTCTACTCTCTTTCAAATAGCACCCTGCGATTTTTTACATCCACCTGTAGTTTTAACATTTCATTCGAAAGACAGCATCTCTGGCAGTGCAACATTCCCTTGGTATTGCACTGAAACATCAGCCTGGATTTTGTGCTGAAGACTCTGGAGTGGAGTGTAAACTGTTGTGGTTCAGAAATGACCGTGCTGTCCATTGGACCACAGCTGAGAGGCAAGATCATCATGTGGAAACTTGCAGAAAATTCATGACAAACTGAAAAATCACTTTCTGTCTGACTGGGAGAAATCAAGCACATTATAGAGTATCATGATAGCCTAAATCTCTTCATAATGTTGGCTAATTAGAAACGTCTGTGCAACTAAAATTGTCATCATTTCTCAGGAATTTTCCATACTTCTTTTAAAATGTCATAACAATTCTTCAACCTTTGAAATTCAATTGTTCTGGCCCTTTGTGTCAATATACATCTCACATTGGAAGATCGCTGCTTACTTCTGATGAACCATCATTGGCCTGAAACATTCATCTTGCCTCTTCACAGATGCTGCCTTGATGATCATTTGCAACATTTTCTGTTATTATTTCAGTTTGTCGGCATATGTAGAATTCTATTTTTGCTGTTTATCCAATTTACACTTGTTGTCGTTCTAGTTTTGAGTGACCTCTCTCCTTGCTGTGAGAGCTTGTTAACATTGGCAGCCACTTCTCATGAAAAAGTCAGCTACTTTCAAACATCTTTAATACTTTTTAAATATTACTCATCTCTCCTTTGTCCTGTTCTTCACCAAATCCATCCAGATATCTACCTCTGCTTATTTGAGGTGCATTCATCATTGTAAGATATATGGTAGCCAATTTTCATAGATTTCCTGCAGTGCAAAAAGAGGCCATTCAGCCCATCAGGTCTGCAATGTCTCTCTCAAAGAGCATCTTACCAAGGCCCACCCCTTGCCCTATCCAATAATTCCACACATCTACCCCATTAATCCCCATAATCTACACTTCTTTGGACACTAAGAGGCGATTTAGCATTGCCAATCCACTTAACTTGTACATCTTTGAATTGTGGGACAAAACCGGAGCACCTAGAGGAAACCCACGCAGACACTAGGAGAACATGCAAATAGTCACCAAGTCTGGAATTGAACCCTGGTCTCTGGTGCTGTGAGGCAATAGTGCTACCGTTGTGCCATCATGCCACCCTATTTTACAAAGCAAGATCTGACAAACAGCATATTATTTTGCTGTGTATTGCCAACTTTAAAACTAGTAAGGGAGAGATAAAACAAATTTGAATGAAGAAATTGTGAACTTAAAGGTCATTTATTTATAACTTTCATACTGTGATGAGCAGATTGTGAAATTTCTTTCATAAAGAATAAAATCGCAAATCATAATGGAATCATAAAATACTTACTAATAAAGATGGAATTTGACATATTGTGAATCAGTGATATTCCTGTTGATCCTTACATAAAATAAACACTCTGATTAGGAAGGCGAATGGAATGTTGATATTTATTACAAGGGGAATGGAATATAAAAGTTAGAAAATTTTACTGCAGCTGGACATGTCTCTGGTGAGACCACATCTGGAATATTGTGTTCAGTTTTGGTCTCCTTATTCAAGAAATGATATAATTGCACTTGAAACAGATCCAAGAAGGTTAACAACTTATATCTGGGATAAAGGGATTGTCTTATGAGGAAAAGTTTCAGCAGTTTGGGGTTTGGAAGACTGATCTGATAAAACACAGAAGACTCTGAGGAGACATCAACAGGGTGCATATTGAAAGGATAGTTCCCTCATGGGGAAATCCAGATCCAGGAATCACAGTTTAAAAATTATTAAATAGTGATCATAACATTATTGATTTCCATGTAGAATTTGAAATTGAACAGCCTAAATCAGCAACAAAAATTTTAGAGCTAGGTAAGGCCGGCTTTAATGAGATGAGACTGGTAAACCTGCTGATGGGTGACACAAATAAAGAACAATCGAAGATGTTTAAAGAAACATTTAAAGCAATGCAGAAGCATTTATACCCTGAGAAGGAAAAGTTTAATTTCGTACAAAAAACAGCCATGGCCAACTAAGGCACATCATAAAGTGAAAAGAAAGGGCTTACAAAAATGCAAAAACAAGCACAGATAGAAAACACACAAATAGGAAATACACTAAGATGAACAAAGAGCTACAAACTAACAGCAACTAAGAGGCATTAAGAAAGAAAACTTGCAAGGGACATCAAGGTCAATCAGAAGACATGAAGGGTCTTCAGATGGTGAGGAGCAATATTAGCGCACAAAAGGCTGGAAGGATATTGTCAATGACTAAGGATAATGACAGACATGTTGAATAATAATTTTTTCTCTGCATTTATGGCAGAAAAAGACGATAGCTTGCCGGAAATCCTGAGAAAATTAATAGTGGATCAGGGACAGGGTCTAAATAAAAGATGCTCTCGGGTATTGCAAGTTTGCCCCTTGGGCAGTGCCATGGGGGCCAGATTAGCCAGGGGGCATCCACCCCAGACCTCCTAGAGGGGTCTCCATGGCCTGTCTTCCCTCCAGCAGGGTCAGGCCTCATGTTTCCCATTTGTGAGGAGCAATAGTAAACCACACTGGAATGAACGAATCCTGGTGGGAGGGGGAAGGATGGGAGGGAAAGATGCTATCAGGCCTGGAGACTCCAGTCTCGCACCTGTTAATGAGATGCAAATTCTGATTTCAATATTGAAATCAGCTCTGTAGCTGCGAGAATTGCTCCCAAGATATTTAATGGAATCAGCATATTCAAATTGCGCCATGTTATCTTTTATCAAATGGACTGGCTGAGCGTTCAGACTTTCTAGGCTGGTAGGAAGAAGCAACCACCTTGTGTCGCTAGGCACCAAGATAGCATGGTTCCTGTTAGCCTATAGAACCACCCTACATACCAGTACTGGAGTAGCTCCAGCTGAGCTACTAATTGGTCAATGCTTGAGAACCAGGTTAAATCGAACCATCCCAAATTTGGTGGAAAGGGTAGAGACAAGCAAAGATGTCAGAAAAAGAACTGTAAATCATCAGAAGTGGAAAAAACATTTGATTGATTTTGATTTGATTTATTATTGTCACATGTATTAACATACAGTGAAAAGTATTGTTTTTTGCATGCTATACAGACAAAACATACCATTCAGAGAGAAGAAAACAAGTGTGTGCTGAATGTGGCGTTACAGTCATAGCTAGGGTGTCGAGAAAGATCAACTTAATGCAAGATAAGTCCATTCAAAAGTCTGACAGCAGCAGGGAAGAAGCTGTTCTTGAGTCAGCTGGGACATAACCTCAGACTTTTATATCTTTTTTCCAAAGGAAGAAGGTAGAAGAGAGAATATCTAAGGTGTGTCAGGTCCTTAATTGTGCTGGCTGCTTTACCAAGGTAGCAGGAAATGTAGACAGATCAATGAATGGAAGGCTGGTTTGTGTGATGGATTGGGCTACATTCACAACATTTTGTAGTTTCTTGTGGTCTTGGGCAGAACAGGAGCCAGACCAAACTGTGATACAACCAGGAAGAATGCTTTTTATGGTGCACCTGTAAAAGTTGGTGAAAGTTGTAGCTGACATGCCAAATTTCCTTGGTGTTTGCAAAAGTAGCGGCATTGCTGGGCTTTCCTAACTATAGTGTTGGCATGGTAAGGGCTAGGACAGGTTGTTGGTGATCTGGACACCTAAAAACTTGAAGCTCTCAACTCTTTTTACTTTGTCCTCATTGATGTAGACAGGAGCATGTTCTTCTTTATGCTTGAGATAGATGATCCAGTTTTTGTAAAGATAGAATCAGACTTCAGGAATAATCACTCTTGATCGGGATCAGATGTAAGGATTGTCTCGTCCTTTCTGCTTCCAGATCAAAGGTTTAGCACTAGGGAATTGTTTCCGTGGATTCTTGGTAGATTATCAAATCAATAATTAAACCAAGAGCATCAATTGCATATTTGTATTTAACCAATTACTTACAAAATACATGGGAAGGATGAATAAATTAAAAACCATCTAAATCTGAAATTTTTCTATAAATGCAGTGAATTGATCAGCAAACAAGAACAGCCAGCTGGAACAGAAGGTTAATTCGTAAATGTCTGAAACATTGATTACTTGAATGTCCAATACTTCAAAAATTGAACATAATTGAACATAAATGTCAATTATAAAATTGGTATTTGTAAATTCAGTGTAGATTTTACAGTTGTACATTGATTTTGAATCATTTGATTTTGGTTTTTAATTATTGAAGAAAGCAATAGGGCCTGAGGAGAAGGGAAAGGGACTGGTGAGAAAAAATCTGAAAGAAGCTGTTTCAATCTTAAGTGTTAGGCTTTCTCCTGTTTGTCATCTCAATAGAGAACACAGCATGACACAAGAGGTGAGCCTGATTTCAAGGTTTAACTTTAAGGTTTCACTGCTATTCCTTCTGGAAGACAAAACAGTTTGTTTACGGGTAAAATTGCTTTGAGGAAAAGACTTCTTAGGGTGGCCTGTGATATTAAATTGTGGCAACTTGTTTTTGGTCCAGTGGTTTATTTTTAGTTTTGGTGTTGTGTGAATTGAATGAGCATCACTGATAACTAATTGCTTTCAATTAGTGTTCTGATTTGTCCCTTTCATGAACAATGATGTTGTCAAGTAGGTTGAACGCTCCCATAACATTTAACAAGACTGAAGAAAATGCATGAGTTGATGGTCCTAGGCAACATTGTATCTGCCGTTAGTTCTATCGCACGTCAAGCTTTGTGAAGACAATGGGCCTGATTTTGATTCTAAGTGCTGGGCAGACTTTGAATCTGGGAATGTTTTGGATCTGACTTTTAGACCTGTTCTGTGGTGCCCCCTATTACCTGTACCTGGGAAAAAAAATCAACAATTCTGAATAACCCTGCACAAGCCTGTTGTCAGGCTTATCGTACCCAAAACCCTCGAAACTGAAATTGCATGCTCACCAAAAAAAGGTAGAATGCTGCTCCCCCACCTCATTGCCCCAGAGCTGGATAATGGCTCCCCCTGGCCCAAAGACATTGCCCCACCTCCACAACTTTACTGACCTCCTTATTCTCCCTAACCCCTGCCACCAGACCAATTGCAGCCCCCTTCCCTGCAATGATCTCAGGCAGAGTGACTGCAGACCCCCCCTCCCTTTCCCCATACTCATCTCAGGCAGAGAGATCCCTTTCACCTGCATCCTGGATTTTCCCACACAATGTCCCCATCTCCTCCAGGCTCCGATGGCTGTGTGACATTTCCCTCTCTCTCCCCTGTCCTAGTCATTGAGGCATTCATCCACCACACATCCTTCCCCATCAGCATACCTGGAAGTGCTCACTTCCGCTCCCCTCAGTGCTAACAAGTAAACTGCGCATAATTTGCTGGAATGCTCTGCCAAACTATCTGTAGCTGATCTGCCCCAACAAGGGGCAACTCCATGAAAAACTCAAGAATGGACAGGCAGGCAGGCATTCCTGCATAAAATGTATGCACGACTAGCCTCCCGATTCTCTGAGGATAATCTGGGGAGTCTGCTGGACATGATGTAAAGATGCCGGCGTTGGATTGGAGTGGTAAGAACTCAGTAAGAATTTAGCAACACCAATTATTAATCCAACCGATTTATTTGATAGTAAAATAGCGAGCTTTCAACACTCCCGTGTCTTCACGGATGAAGACACGGGAGTGTTGAAAGCTCGCTATTTTACTATCAAATAAATCGGTTGGATTAATAATTGGTGTTGCTAAATTCTTACTGAGTCTGCTGGATACAGCAGAGGGATATCCTCTTCCCTCCAGGAGGATGCAGACAAGAAAGGCTAATGGAAATGCAGCCTGGGAGGAAGTCACTGCCTCGGTCAGTGCCAGGGCATTGGCCACCCCTGAACCGGAAACAGTGTCAGAAAAGAAAAAGACCTAACCTGTACAACAAAGGTGAGTGCTGAACCCCATTTTGCATCATCCCCTATATCTCCCCCAAATCCTCCCATCCCCTGCACCTCGCATGCTTCCACTTTCTGACTGCCAAGCACCTCCTTCCTTTCCCTCCATTGTGCTTGCCTTCTAAGGGCCATCACCCAATACTCTGCAGGATTTACGCCATCATTTCTTTCATGGCTCCTTCTGTCTCCACAGGAAAAGACTGAGTACAATACCAGTGGGAGAGTGAAGACAGGGTGTGGTGAGCCAGACCTCTAGGTACTCACCCCCTTTGAGGAGCAGGTGTTGGAGCTCTCCAGAGAAGTGGAGATGTGGGCTGTCAGCAACAGCATGATCGGGTTGCCATGGAGACGTGAGCACCTGTCATTCCTCCAATCGCTTACAGGCAACTTCTCAGGGGCATGAGTTTCGGGTGCAAGCAGCAAGGTTTAAAGGGGATGTACGAAGCATCTTTACTTATACAAGGAGGGTAGTGGGTGCCTGGAACTCGCTGCAGGGGAGGTTATGGATACAGATACGATAGTGACATTTAAGGTGTATCTCTACAGCTATATGAATGGCATGGGGATAGAGGTATAGGGTCCCCAGAAGGATAGGGGGTTACAAATTGGATGAGCAGTCTGGTTGCTACAGGCTTGGAAGGCTGAAGGGCCCGTTCCTGTGATGTAATTTTCTTCGTTCTTTGTTATATGTTCAATGGAGATATTGATGATGACCAGGTGCAAAAGAGGGAAATCGCTCTGTGCCAGTTACTTCCATAAAATTGTTGAAATCAACGTAATGGGGTAAATCTCAAACCCTCAAGAGTGAATGGGTTGTGATTGTTCAGATGTTAAATTTTTTTAAAACATCAAACTCAGCGCCAGCCTATCTCTAACCTGCCAATTCCTGATTTAAAAGGGGTTTGCAGTCACTCCTTTCCCAGGAGGCTGGGTTGCCATTTAATATCATAATGCTGTTGGCAGTCTCGGATTGAATCTGCTTCACAAGTTTGATCCTGACTGGGTGAGTTTCCCAGACATCAGTAATAAGAACAGGCGTAGATAATTCAGTCTCTCACACCTACTCCAACATTCAGTACGATGATGGCTGATCTCATCTTGGCCTCAACTGCAGTTTCCTGCCCATTTTCTATAACCCTTCAACACACTAATAATTAATAATCTGTTCTGACAACTGAAGGGTAGTGAGGAAAGCTCCAGGACCCCATCCATACAAACGTCTCCATCAACATTGGAGTCGCGTAGGAGGAAAAATGGAAGCCTCTGTTTGAAGCCAATGAAATTTTTTTTTGAAGTGTAACCTCTATTGTAATGGAAGAAACACACCGGCCAATTTATGCACAGAAAGATCCCACAAACAATAGTTTAATGAGCAGATCAATAGTTTTAGTGAAGCTGTCACTGAGGGATACATGTTAACTGGAATACCAGGAATAACTCACCTATTCATCTTCAAATTCATATCATGGGATTTTTATGTCCCCCTAAGAGGGTAACTTCTTATCTGAAATGCAGCACTTCCCAAAATTCTGACATTCCCTCGATATTTCACTGGAGCATCAACCTGAATTTTGTGTTCACCTCTTTTGCATGTGGTTTGGACCCACTATCCTCTTACAGAGACACAGAGAACAGAATATGATAAATAACTAGAAAGAATTGCAACATTCAGCTCCTTCATGTAATCCCAAAGGATTCTTCAAAAATTCTTTTGCATTAAATTTTGAATCAGTGAATTGTTTTATTTGCTATCCTTTCAGATGGATGCAAAGGTCCAAATTTTGGTCAAGATTTTTAATGACAGAAGGAGAGCAAAAAAAAATCACTTTTTACATTCCAGCCAGTTTCCAATTCTGTTGGCATCATGGAAACCTGCAAATGTAAAGTCAAGAATCATTGAATGATGATTGTCCTTGAGATGCTTTCTTGGATTGCAGGCATACTGCCATGAGGGTATAGAGCATTAAATGCTGCTCCTGCCTCTTGTAGGCTATCTTTGGCCATGCAATGTTGGTGAGATGTGTGAAGAAGCTGCATCATCTCTGCTGTGCTCACAACTCACCTCGTTGCAGTAATTATGCCAGAACAGAAAGGCCATATGTGCCCAAAGTTACCATATCATAGAACATAGAACATAGAACATTACAGCACAGTACAGGCCCTTTGGCTCTCGATGTTGCGCCGGCCAGTGGACCCTCTAACCTAAACTATTCCAATATCATCCATATGCCTATCCACCGAACATTTGAATGCCCCCAAAGCAGGCATCTGAGGACATCATGATGTGTGTAAAGGACTGAACACATCCTGTACATTATGCTAGGCATGACTGGCAAGTCCTCCCCACTTCATCCCTCCATTCAAGCCTATAATCTCCAGCCTGTTTCTTTGCCTTCATTCAAGTATTTGTCTCCTAGCCTCTTTTTCACCCACTCTCAGCCTTGCTAATGGTTTTGTGTGATGAGCCTCTACTCTGAATCCCCCTTGAGCTCCCCCATCTTATCTGCAAAGTCTGCCAGGGAGTTGGAGCAGCAGTGAACACAACGCAATGAAAAGCAGACATATAAAACACTTTTATCTGAATGCTTCAGGGCCGAATTCCTTTAATGAGGCTTATCCTATGGGCACAAGTGAAGTGTCATTTGCCAGGTCCATGTTATTTAGATCTGGTTATGACTCACGCTGGTCTAATTAGCCACCAATATAACTATTTGTTCTGGAGCGGCGGTGTAATACTGGTGAACTGCCTCTCTAATGAGTATTTATGATATTCATTTGCATTGGTTCCCGACAGAATGCTGTGTATCAACTGAACCTCCACGAAAGTCGGAAGCACAAAATTGCGACCTACTTTTACACTGGCACGAAACTCACATTTGGCCCATCTACACAATTCCTATCTCGCCTGCCATGATACCAGCTAAAAACAGGACCAGAAAATCCTGCACAAAATCACCATCTTGCTGGATTGACATTTGAAGTTAATGTTCTATAACTCATGTGGTACACACAGCTTCCAATAAAGTATCTGATCCACGTCAATGTTACCAGAAATTGTTTTATTGGGAACAGCGCTCAAAACGTCTGTTGCCTGTACTTATTTTGAGCCTTAAATTTTGATAAGATAGCAGTGATCACAGTAACATTTCATCTTAGTCCGCAGTGAGATTTGTAAAAATTTTACAACAGGCACGCAGTTTAAGACAGAAATTTATCCCAAGACCTTGCTGACTCAACAGTATAAATTACAAAGAGACAAATCCCTTACACAACATCTTGAATTGAGAGGTTTAATTTGCATTGCACAATTACTCCATGTGAAATAGCAGGTCTGATGCTAACTGCACTTATCTCATTCCTGGCTCCCCATCACTGGGATTTCCTGGTTGATTTTTGATATTCTCCACCTTGCCTTTCTCTTTTTCCATTAGCAAGACAATATATACTTCTGCTGATTATTTGTGAGGTCATTGCTTTTACGTTTTTGGCTCGTCCATCATTCCAGTCTTTAAGCCTTCTACCGAAATACTTTTCAAATACAATCAGTTAGATTTCTGACCTCCGCCCCGGGCAATAATCTGCTGGAATGAATGAACTACCCAAATGCTGATAATATGGAAGATTTGAAACAAATCAGCCTTTTTTTCACATTTTTAATGATAGCGCATCTTGAAAATATTGTTCAATTATTTTAAAAAATATTAGCTACTTGCCAGCCATTATAAGAATATTTCAATGTTTTCAATGTCTTATGACTGGATAAAGTATTCACATTTGGGCTCACACTTCTTGGAGGATGTATTGGCCTTGCAGGTTTCAAGGATTGGGAGAGTTACGTTATGAGGGCACGTTACATAAGAGTAGTTTTATATTCCCTTGAGCATGGAAGATTGATTTAATTGAACTGTTAAAATTTCAAAATGATTCAATGAAATAGAGAAGCAAGAAGGTAAATATTTCCTCTGGGTTTCCATAACAAGAGATCACAATTTTAAAATCAGACTCAGCCATTCCAGAGTAATATCAAGACGTACCTTTTCAGAGGTAGGGTACTGAAAACCTAAAACTCCCTCTCCCCTGAAATACAGTTAAAGCTGTTAGGATAGCAATGACCAGGACTTAGTAATAGAGAACATAGAGAATAGGGTGATATAGTCGCACAGTGGTTAGCACTGCTGCCTCACAGTGCCAGGGACCTGCATTCAGTTCCAGCCTTGGGTCATTGTGTGAAATCTGTGTGGGTCACTGTGGAAATTGCGCATTCTCCTGCATGGGATTTCTCTGAGTACTCCAGTTTCCTCTCGCAGTCCAAAGATAGGTGGGTTAGGTTGATTGGTCACGTTAAATTGCTCCTTAATGTCAGGGGAATTAGGAAGGTGAATATGTGGGGTTACGCAGGTAAGATCTGAGTGGGATTGTTGTCAGTGCAGGCTCGATGAGCCTAATGGCCTCCTTCTGCACTGTAGATTCTATGATTCTTTCAAGACTGAGTACGATAGATTTTTGTTGGGCTAAGGTTTTGAAATATGTGAATCTAGTAAATGAAGTTGAAACACAGATCACCCGTGGTGTTATTGAATGGCAGAGCAGGTTAGGAGGGCTGAGTGATCTCTACTTGTTCTTAGCTCTTTCAGAATAACTGGACCTAAAAAGAATCCAGCCTAAACTGTTGCCATCTCCCATCAACACTTGAGATCCCATTTGTTGTGTCAGCATCACATGCAAAGACGGAATCACTATTAAAGGAATCCATTCTGAGGACAAAAATGCCAAGCATGCTCGTGTTAATAAAGCAAAGAAGAATTTGTTGGATTAATGGGCACACATTAGAAGTTGACCACATCCACAAAGCCATCTATAGAGGAAGGCAGTCCAGGCCAAGATACCAGTAAGCCTCAAACTTCATATATGGCCAATTTTTATCTTTCCAGAATCAACTTGTTCAACCAGCAACAAGTGTGCGACAGATAATCTCTTCTGACATGACCAAAGTTCTGTGCCATTATCTCTTGCAGATGAAAGGGTGTTAATCAACCAATCACTCTCTGTGGCATTTATCTTCATTTCCTTCAGTTTGGACCTATTAAGTTTATAGTAAGAGCAGTGGAATAATTTTTTTTGCATATTGTCTATTTCTGGTACTGACTGCTGGTCTTTTCAGTTTGTCAGCTGAGATATTGTGCAAAGTATTGAAACAGCTTGATGGATATAAGGCACTCGACTTACTTAGTGAAACACAGCAGTGTGTCAGTAGAAGGACTTTGAGCTTTCACACTGGTATGTGACCTATAGGTTTAATCAATGATTTAGCAACCAAAAAAGAGTAAGGCTCCAAATTACTGAATTTGGGAGAGGCGCTTTTGGAGGTTTGCATATTGGAGAGCTTGTTTATCTTGTGATTGAGGCCACAATAGCCACAGGCCTCAATCTGCTCCTCTGAGATTTCTGTTGCAAGCCAAATGTGAGCTTGCTAAAGTGGCTGGATCTAATTAGATTTTTCTTTTATTTATTAAACTTTAAATATTCATTTGCTGATGACAAATGGGAATTGACAGCTCAGTAATATAACTGGAGTCAAGTAACAAACTGAAGATGGATTGATGTATTTTTAAAAGGAATTATATATTCTGGAGCTGCAGTAATTGAGCCTGCTTTTCTCTCGGGCTGGTCTATTTTGCAGCAGTGATATATCATTAGGCAGGTTTTGTTTTATAGCTCACATTTGTGAGCAATGAATGTTTCTTTGAAGCAAGAGTTGCTGGAGTTTGCAGACCTGTCATTGGCAGCCACAGAGTATAGCTAACTTCTGCTGGATTTATTTAAGCCTTTGCAGGAAAGGTGACAAGAAGGAATGAGCAATATTTTAGTGGGTACTGGAGAAGTTATATTCAAGTTGGTTAGACCAAGCTTAGAGTGCTGTGCATACTTCTGGTCTTGAAGGATTCACAGACACAGGAAAAAAACAATCCTGATTGTGCTATGAGGGTTCCAGGATTGAAAGGTTACACTTTGCAACAAAGATACAACATGCCAGACTAGAAAAGGCTGAAAGAAGTCCTGATTGAGGTGCTTGAAATTACGAAGGAGTTTGCTAAGATAGATGGATAGAAGAATTTCTACTTGCTGGGGTGATCATACTACATTAGGAATCGTAAATATGTAATGCAAGGTAACACATTATGAAAGCTTAAGTCACCATAGTAATTATAAGTGTATATGTGGACAACTCAGTTCAGATGCAGGTTTAGTCCCACCAACACCTAACCTCAAAAGTGTAGGTTCCATATCCTAATGCCCGAGAGATTGAGGTGTGGGTGCGCTGTTCTGATAGGCCCTGGGAGAGTCATGTGATCCACAAACAACCACCCCTTAAAGGGGGCTACTGTATCGCAGTTATTAATAAATCAAATAGGGAATTCAGGACAAACCTCTGCATGTGGACAGTAGTAAGAATGTGGCACTCACTGTCATGGGGAGTGGTTGAATCAAATAGCACAGAGCATAAAAGGGAAAGCTGGATAAACACATATAAAAAAAAATCAACAAGTAACTGCTGAGCAAACAGATTTCTGCAAATGTGCACTATACCTAGGGAGCTGTAAAGAATCTTTCATCCTGTGCCAGGCTCTGATCTTCTTAGATCTGAAAAGAGATTAGGGTGTGGCAATTAGATGACAAGACAGGTCGCTGCCTCAACTTTGAGTGATGACGTGACGGAAGCCCAACAAATGAAGGCCCTGACTGTGCTACAGTGCATTATGACCACCAAATGCTTGATCAAACATGTCATGACACAGTGTCTGCATGACATCACTATAAATCATTAAAGACATTTTTAAAAACAAATCAAACTGGAACTTAAGGTGATTCTGTAGAGCCAGCAGTCAATATTTGTGGATTAAACCATTTTATCTTTTCAAAAGGACAAAGGCATCTTTTCAGATATTGACCTCATTTGCCTGGAGGTAAATGAAACCCCAATGACACTTTAATTGTAAAAATGAAAATTTATCTTGACAAATCTAAAGATTTTGGCGAACAGAACAAAACACAAAAGATAGAAGAAGACTTTAGACTGTTTAAATTATCATAATTCCTATTTGGGATAATAGCATGAGACTAAAATGTTAGTGGCTAGTTAGATTCCTTCCTAAAAACTAACAGAAAATGACAGCTACTTTTCAGAAAGATCGAGAGAGACGTAGGCAGAATTCCACCAGGGTGTCAGAGATGGAGGGAATCCGATTGACAAAACCTTTGACTGCTGCAGCCAATTAAGCAGCAAAATAGCTAGAACACTGAGAGGGAAAGTAAACTGTTTCATCTTCACAGTTATCAACGAAAACAGCCTTTGGGCTGATAAATTTTGGGAACCATCACAACTATCGAGAAATCTCTTCATTTTCAATCCATTCACTTCAGCGACAGGAACAATGGAATTATCAAATACTAGGTTTGTACCAATATTATTTGCTACCTCCCACTGCCACACACAGGCAAGCAGGAAATGGTCGAGTAAGGGAACCACGGTGTACTAAAAAAGTTAATTTGCTGGTTAAAAGGAAAAAGGAGGCTTATGTCAGGATGAGGCTTGAAGGCTTAGTTAGTGTAATGGATAGCTATAGATTAGCCAGGAGGGAGCTAAACAGTGAGTTGAGAAGAGCTAAAAGGGGACACAAGAAGACTTTGGCTGATAGGATCAAGCAGAATCCTAAAGCTTTCTTTAGATATGTTAAGAATAGAAGATTGGTTAGGGCAAGATTAGGGCCAGACATAGACAGCAGAGGGAAGTTGTGCGTGGAGCCTGAAGAGATTGGAGAGGCACTGAACAAATATTTCTCTTCGGTATTCACACAGGGAGATGTAAATGTAATTGTGGAGAACACTGAGGTACAGAGTTGCAAACTGGAAAGTATTGAAGTAGATAAGGAGGATGTGCTAGATATTCTTGAGGGTTTGAAGTTAGATAAGTCCCCTGGGCCGGACGGGATTTACCCTAGGATTCTCTGGGAGGCAAGAGAGGCGATTGCAGAGCTCTGGCTCTGATCTTCAGGTCGTCGTTGGTTACGGGTGTGGTTCCGGAGGACTGGAGGATAGCGAATGTGGTCCCATTGTTCAAGAAGGGGAAGAGAGACCTTCCAGGGAATTATAGGCCGGTGAGTCTTACTTCTGTTGTGGGCAAAGTATTGGAGAGAATTATTAGGGATAGGATTTATAGTTATTTAGAGAGAAATGAATTGATTGGGGATAGTCAGCATGGTTTTGTGAAGGGTAGGTCGTGCCTTACTAACCTTAGTGAGTTTTTTGAAAAAGTGACCAAAGAGCTGGATGGGGGTAAGGCAGTTGATGTGGTATATATGGACTTTAGTAAGGCGTTCGATAAGGTGGTCCATGGAAGGCTTCTGCAGAAAATGCAGATGTATGGGATTGAGGGTGATTTAGCTAATTGGATTAGGAATTGGCCAGCTGATAGAAGACAGAAGGTGGTGGTTGAAGGAAATTATTCATCGTGGAGTTCGGTTACAAGTGGTGTACCTCAGGGATCTGTTTTGGGGCCCCTGCTGTTTGTAATTTTTATAAATGATCTGGATGAGGTTATTGAAGGATGGATTAGTAAATTTGCGGATGACACCAAAGTCGGAGGAGTGGTAGATAGTGAAGAGGGGTGTTATAGTTTGCAGAGAGACTTGGACAAGTTGCAGAGCTGGGCCGAGAGGTGGCAAATGGAGTTTAATGTGGAAAAGTGTGAGGTAATGCACTTTGGCAGGAATAATAAATGTGTAGAGTATAGGGTAATGGTAGGATTCTTAATAGTGTTGATGAACAGAGGGATCTTGGTGTATATGTGCATAGATCCCTGAAAGTAGGCAGTCAAGTCGATAAGGTTGTTAAGAAGGCATACGGAGTCTTAGCTTTTATTGGTAGGGGGATTGAATTTCGGAGCCACAACGTCATGTTGCAAATGTACAAAACTCTAGTGCGGCCGCACTTGGAGTATTGTGTGCAGTTCTGGTCCCCACATTATAAGAAAGATGTGGAGGCATTGGAGAGGGTACAGAGGAGGTTTACCAGGATGTTGCCTGGTATGGAGGGCAGGTCTTATGAAGAGAGGCTGAGGGATTTGAGGTTGTTTTCGTTAGAAAGAAGGCGGCTAAGAGGAGATCTTATTGAAACATATAAGATGATTAGAGGTTTAGATAGGGTGGACAGTGATAGCCTTTTTCCTAGGATGGAGAAAGCTAGCACGAGGGGACAAAGCTTTAAATTAAGGTAGTTATAGGATGGATGTCAGAGGTAGGTTCTTTACCCACAGGGTGGTAAGGGTATGGAATGCCCTGCCTGCTGCAGTTGTAGATGCACCAAGTTTGGTGGCGTTTAAGAGGTTAGTAGATAAGTTTACGGACGAAAAGGGAATGGTTTAGGTTAGAGGGTCATTGCTTTTTCTTAATTGGTCGGCGCGACATCAAAGGCCGAAAGGCCTGTTCTGCGCTGTAATGTTCTATGTTCTATGTTCTATCACTGTCCTCCTTATCCCAACCCTCCCACTAGTCACACACATAACTGACCCCCTTTTCTGCTCCCTCCCACTACCCACACATATCACTGTCCCAAAAATATTCTAAGTGTTGAATTTGTGTGAAAACTGGAGGAATTCACATTGTTTTTTATTTATTGGGATTCCAGAAAAGAATCTCCCACACTATGTGCACTGCAGAGACCACCAGCGTGAATATCATTAAAAAGTCAAGCGTAGAGCCTATCTCCAAGGGAGAAGTTGAAATCAGTACACTGAGCGGGTCACTGTGCGTGCGCCAATCTGTCAGCACTGAGATGGGTGCATGCGCAGTAGCCCCGCAGTAATGGCCTCCTGATTACTGGCCAGCTTGAACATGAACACGGTACAAATCCCATAAATGGCTGCATAACAACCTAAAGTATTAGCTCAGTGAGATGGGAAAATCGTGGCCAGAAACACCATTTTTATAATTATTGTTCTACCTCTAGTTTTTGTATGTATGATAGTGTATGATGTCTGAGACATCATGGATGGAACTTTCCTTAAATTGAGCTGTTAATTTTTCTTGCAGAAACCAGTGCAAATCTCACCCCTTTATCAGCATGATTCAGACCACAATTGTTGGACACTTTTAGAGAAAAGATTTTCCCCTATGCAAAACTCTGATGGCATTATGTGTCTGATCCATCTACCCCAGAGATCTTCTGAGCAGTTTAATCCAGTTCAGTGAGTTACATTTAAATAAGTCCCAGCACACGCTCACAGCCTAACCAGGAGGATGGCAGCCAAGAAGCCAGGGCGGCATGATAGCACTTTGGTTAGCACTGCTGCCTCACAGCATCAGGGACTGGGGTTCAAATCCAGCTTTTGGGTAACTATTTGTATAGAGTTTGCACAGTCTTCCCATGTCAGCTCCAGTTTCCTCCCACAATCCAAAAATGTGCTGTTATGTTGATTGGCCTTGCTAAATTGACTCTAGTGTTTAGGGGGATTAACAGGGTAAATATATTGAGTTTCAGGAATGGGACCTGGGGTGGGATTGTGGTTGGTGCAGGTTCGATGGGCCAAATGGCCTCTTTCTGGACTGCAAGAATTCTACGAAGAAGCCAGCTCGACGCTTCACTCAGGAAGCCCTGCACTTGGACCACACATGCTGCCACCTGACTAGATTCTATTACCCAATCTGCCGCCCACTACTTCTTCCTGAGACTCCTCTCCTTATCATTCATCTCTGCTCATGCACAGTGTCCACATATGTCAAGCATCAATACTCTGATCCAGCACATGGCTGGTTTACAACTTCCCCATCTGTCTCCTTGAGGGATAAGCTGGCTCATAACTACTACAAGTGAAGATGGGCAGTGGTATGGCAGAGCTGAGGATCCTGAATACTTTTGAGGAGAGAGCATGGTAATTCCGAGGACAAGAATAGAAGAGGCACTGTGCAGATAGTGAGGTGGGTGGGAGAGAAAAGAGTGAGGAGACTATGTACTTTCATTCGTCCACATGTGTGCTCTGTCTCGCCCAGACTATTGCCGTTCCCTTGCACGAAATTGACCTGAGTGACCTGGCTCATCCACCAGAAGGGAGCCACCACCAAGCCAGGAGTAGGCTTCCAAGGAAGGGTCGAAGAAGGACACAGAAGACGCATCACAGTTGTCACTGCACTCTCCACCAGCGCAGAGACCACACATTGCTGGGGGAATTAAACAAAGAACAAAGAACAAAGAGCAACATAGCACAGGAAACAGCCCAACAAGCCCGGGCTGCCATTTTAACATTTGAGTTCCCTCTTCCACCCATGATCCTTATGGCTCTCCACATTGGAAACCAGATTGAGGGAAGACTAATTTAGGGATAATTTGTTACACCAATCAATCTAACAGCACACTTTGGGGTGTGAGAGGAAACCGGAGCACCCGAGAAAACCCATGCAAGCACAGGGAGAATGTACAAACTCCCACAGATACCGGCTCATATTCATGTATCTGCACAGCAAACAGTGATAGTCATTCAGCCATCGTATTGCTCATCAGCTGGTCCAGTTTAAGCGTACACTAACGATGTGAAGCACTAGGCTATTCTCGAAACATCCAACAGCAGCCCTCGCACGACCCACCTCGTGTATGCCCCTTGTTGGACAACAAGGCGGACTGAAGCACCTGTGGATTAAAAGAGAAAAACATCAATAACATGCACATCTTATGCAAACATTCAAGGGAATCCCCAGAAGCTCAAAAGTAAAACAAGTGAGCCAGAAAATATGTTGGAAGGTCCATAGGAATCAATTGATTCCCAGGAACATCCCAAGGCTCTTGATCCTTATTTAAAACAGTATTAGCAAGGCTGAATGGAAGAATTCCAAAGTCTTTTCTCGCAGCAATAGACACCAGCAATATGTGGCATACAAGACAACACTACAAGAGTTGTATCCACAGTGGGAAGCCTGGGGCATGAGGTCAGATCCATGGCTGGAGGTGTCCAATGCATGGCTTTGGTCATGAACCTAATGATTTCAGGCTTTGTCATTGAGGGCATCAGCTGCATGGCATAGACACTAGTGGACATCCAGAATTGCCAGCGCTAGAGGACAACAGAACTTCTGGATGTCACTCCAGCTACCCCATTATCCCACAATGACCCAGGAACCCAAAAGCACCCAAAGCGGGGAAGTACATGGCTGGAGTCTTCCATCCAGGAGATCCTGGGAGTATCCAGTCCATCTGATTCTCCCTCTTCCAAAGACTGGGGTACTTCCAACATAGCAGACAACACCTGTGCCATCTGCAAGTAGGCTGGGGCTTACCTCTCTCTCAAGATATTAAAAACTTTTATTAGGTTATGCAATCAGAAACCTCAAAGTACATTATGAAGACTGACTAAACCCCAACTATTTTCTATTTTGGCATTAGTGTGAGAATAAGGTGTTTCACTCCAGGTGTGGTTCTATTGATGCACAAGGAAGCTTTTATCAAACAAACTTTATTTAATAATACAGTTTAACTGTAACAAATGAATTAGCTTAATATTTACCAATTGAGCAATGAATATCTAAATATGACAAGATACAGTTCAGTTCTACAGTTCTGCTGTTTGTAATTTTTATAAATGATCTGGATGAGGGTATTGAGGGATGGATCAGTAAATTTGCAGATGATACTAAAGTTGGTGGTGTGGTAGATAGTGAAGAGGGGTGTTTTAGTTTACAGAGTGACTTGGACAAGTTGCAGAGCTGGGCCGAGAGGTGGCAAATGGAGTTTTATGTGGAAAAGTGTGAGGTAATGCACTTTGGCAGGAACAATAAATGTGTAGAGTATAGGGCTAATGGTAGGGCTCTTAATAGTGTTGAGGAACAGAAGGATCTTGGTGTATGTGTCAATAGATCCCTGAAAGTAGGCAGTCAAGTGGATAAAGTTGTTAAGAATGCATATGGAGTCTTAGCTTTTATTGGTAGGGGGATTGAATTTATGAGCCGCAGCATCATGTTGCAACTGTACAAAACTCTAGTGCGGCCGCACTTGGAGTATTGTGTGCAGTTCTGGTCGCCACATTATAAGAAAGATGTGGAGGCATTGGAGAGGGTACAGAGGAGGTTTACCAGGATGTTGCCTGGTATGGAGGGCAGGTCCTATTAAGAGAGGTTGAAGGATTTGAGGTTGTTTTCGTTAGAAAGGAGGCGGCTAAGAGGGGATCTTATTGAAGCATATAAGATGATTAGAGGTTTAGATAGGGTGGACCGTGATAGCCTTTTTCCTAGGATGGAGAAAGCTAGCACGAGGGGACACAGCTTTAAATTAAGGGGTAGGAGTTATAGGACGGATATCAGAGGTAGGTTCTTTACTCAAAGAGTGATTAGGGAGTGGAATGCCCTGCCTGCAGCTGTGTAGATGCGCCAAGTTTGGTGGCGTTTAAGAGGTTAGTTGATAAGTATATGGATGAGAAGGGAATGGTTTAGTTAGGAGGGGCATTGCTTTTTATTTTGGTCGGCACAACATCGAAGGCCGAAGGGCCTGTTCTGTGCTGTATTGTTCTATGTTCTATGTTCTATGTTTAACCGCTATTCTATCTGTTAGTTCCAATTCAATCACTATTCCTCTTAAAGACTTAAAACCCCTCTTTAAAATCAATGAGCAAACTGACACATACATGAGGAAGAGAAAGAAAGGCAGAGAAAGAGACCTATTGTTCAAGCAGGTGTCAAACAGCAGCCTCCAGAGACAGAGAGAGAGACCTCTTGCTTCTTTCAGACCTAATCAGAAACTGCTTTGATTTTATCCTCTAAGCATAGCTCCACCCAATTAAATGACTCTGCTTCTTGTCAAGAAACCTAATCAATAACCTATTCTGAAATCCCAGGGGAAAACCCCAAAATGCATTAATTCAGATTAAAACAAACACAGCCTGTGATTTAATGTCAATTCAGCATGTGAGCTATCTGGCTTGCAGACAAATTGCCACAATATAAACTGGTGAATTTTAAACATACCCCTTACAAAAAACATGATAAAAATACATTTCTTAAAAGCATATCATCATCACATGTGTGGTCACTGATCAATTGCATATCCAGGAAGTGAAATTGCTTATGGTTGGTGATGGGGACATCTTGATGCCATTGGGCAGAGGGAGATACATGAGCACAGTGCATTGCCCTCTGCAGCTGTGGCAAACCAGCAAACTGCCCAAAGTCTGTGAATGTTTCATCCTGGCTGGTCTGGATCAAGTCAACGTGAATGTAATCTTTTGCCCTGGCAAAAAGTACATAGAATCCCCATTGTACAGAAAGAGGCCATTCATCCCATCAACGGGATGTTAGGGATCTAGAGGAGTATAAGGTGTGTAGAACGGAGCTTAAAAAGGAAATTAGGAGAGCCAGAAGGGATCATGAGAAGGCCTTGGCAGGTAAGATTAAGGAGAATCCCAAGGCCTTCTATAAATATGTGAAAAGTAAAAGGATGAGAAGAGAAGGGATAGGGCCTATAAAAGGTGAAGGGGGAAAAGTCTGTGTGAATCCGGAAGAAATGGCAGAGGTGCTTAACGAGTACTTTGCCTCCGTATTCACTGTGGAAAGTGAACTGGGAGATTGCACTCCAGGTTTGTGGCATACGGAAAAGATTGAGTATGTGAATGTTAGGAAAGAGGATGTGTTAGACCTGTTAAATTCTATCAAGATAGACAAGTCGCCAAGACCGGATGGGATGTACCCCAGGTTATTGTGGGAGGTGAGGGAAGTGGTTGCAGAGCCCCTGGCGATGATCTTTGCGTCGTCCATGGAAACGGGAGAGGTTCTGGAGGATTGGAGGATTGCGGATGTGGTTCCTATCTTTAAGAAAGGGAACAGGGATAGTCCAGGAAATTACCGACCGGTGAGTTTGACTTCAGTGGTTGGTAAGCTGATGGAGAGGCTTCTGAGGGATAAGATATATGAACATTTGGAGAAGTTTGGACTGATTAGAAATAGTCAGCATGGTTTTGTCAAGGACAGGTCATGCCTTACGAGCCTAGTTGAGTTCTTCAAAAATGTGACTGAACACATTGACGAAGGAAGGATGGTGGACGTAGTGTACATGGACTTTAGTAAGGCGTTTGATAAGGTCCCGCATGCAAGGCTTCTGGAGAAGGTGAGAGGGCATGGGATCCAAGGGGCTTTGGCCTTGTGGATCCAGAACTGGCTTGCCGGCAGAAGGCAGAGAGTGGTTGTGGATGGGTCTTGTTCTGCATGGAGGTCGGTAACCAGTGGAGTGCCCCAGGGATCTGTTCTGGGACCCTTGCTGTTTGTCATTTTCATAAATGACCTGGATGAGGAAGTGGAGGGATGGGTTAGCAAGTTCGCCGACGATACAAAGATCGGTGGTGTTGTGGATGGTCTGGAGGGATGCCAAAAGTTGCAGCGGGACATAGACAGGATGCAAGACTGGGCGGAGAAGTGGCAGATGGACTTCAACGCAGATAAATGTGTAGTGGTCCATTTTGGCAGGAATAATGGGATGAAGGAGTACAATATAAGGGGTAGGAGTCTTAGCTGTGTTGTAGAGCAGAAGGATCTCAGGGTCCGGGTCCATAGGACTCTTAAATCGGCCTCGCAGGTGGAGGAAGTGGTCAAGAAGGCGTACGGTGTACTGGCCTTCATTAATCGAGAAATAGAGTTTAGGAGTCAGGAGGTAATGATGCAGCTCTATAAGACCCTTGTCAGACCCCAGTTGGGGTATTGTGCGCAGTTCTGGTCGCCTCACTATAGGAAGGATGTAGAGGCTATTGAGAGAGTTCAGAGGAGATTTACAAGGATGCTGCCTGGATTGGGAGGCAGCCTTATGAAGATAGGTTGAGGGAGCTGGGACTCTTCTCACTGGAGAGACGTAGGTTGAGAGGCGACCTGATAGAGGTTTATAAAATGTTGAGAGGAATAGATAGGGTGGACTCTCAGAGACTATTTCCCCGAGCTGAAATGGTCACTACGAGAGGACACAGATTTAAGATGCAGGGAAGCAAATACAGAGGAGATGTCAGGGGTAAGTTTTTCACTGAGAGGGTGGTGAGTGAATAGAACCGACTGCCGTCGGAGGTTGTTGAGGCAAACTCACTGGGGTCTTTTAAGAGACTTCTGGATGAGTATATGGAAACGAATAGGATAGGGGGTTATAGATAGGTCTGTGGATTGGTAGATGTGATTGGCGCAAGTCGTGGGCAGAAGGGCCTGTTTGTGCTGTATTGTTCTATGTTCTATGTTCTAAGTCTGTACCAACCACAATCCCATCCAGACCCAATTCCCGCAACCCAGAGCATTTACTCTAACCCCCCTGACTAGGATCACTAGGATCAATTTAGCATGGCCAATCAACATAACCCACACATTTTTGGACTGTGGGAGAAAATCAATGCACCCAGAGGAAACCCACACAGACACGGGGAGAATGTGCAAATTCCACCCAGGCAGTGAATTGAGGCCAGCATTGAATCTGGGACCCTGGCGCTGTGAGATTGCAGTGCTAACCCCACTATGCCACTGTGCCACCCTGTTGCCTCACAAATGCACTTATATGTGGATGCCTTTGAGATTCTGCTTAGGTTACCAGTGGAGCCCTAGAATGACCCCGTTACATAGATACTCAGTACTGCTTCATGACCTCAGGCAGTAGGTGCCTGTAATGATATAGCAAACATTTCTCACCCTCTCCCTTGTAAGCCGGAGTCTTTTGGGGCAAGTGGTCTCAAAGAGCTCGATAAAAAAGATTCAATGATAGTACTGGTCTCGGCTATCTTCGTTGCTTTTACGTGCCCCTACCAGCTAGTTTGATTTATTATTTTCACATGCCTGAGTATGCATTGAAAAGTATTGTTCCTTGCATGCTACACAGACAAAATATATACATAGAGAAAGAAAAGAAAGAGTGCAGAATGTTAGTCATAACTAGGATGTTGATAGAGATCAACTTCATACAAGGTAGGTCCATTCAAAAGTCTGATGGCAGCAGGAAAGAGGCTGTTCTTAAATCAGTTGATATGTGTTCTCAGACTTTTGTATTTTCTTCCCGCTGGAAGAAGGTGGAAAGAGAGTATTTCTGGGATGCGTGGTATCCTTAATTATGCTGGCTGTTTTTCCAAAGAAGCGGAAAGTATTAGCAGAGTTTACAGAGGCTGGTTTGAGTGATTGACTGAACTTCATTCAGTAGTTTTTTGAGGCCCTAGACAGAGCAGGAGTCATACCAAGCTGTGATGTAACCAGAGAGAATTTTTTCTATGGTGTACCTGTAAAGAGTCATGGTCGACATGCTAAATGTCCTTAGCATCTTGAGAAAGTACAGGCGTTGGTGGGGTTTTTTAATTTTAGCGTCGGTGTGAACGGACAAGGGAAAGTTGTTAGTGATTTGGAAACCTAGAAACTTGAAGTTGTTGTCCATTTCTACTTCATTCCTTTTGATGTAGATAGGAGCATGTTCTTCTCTATGCCTCCTGAAGTCGATGACAATCTCCTTCATTTTGCTGACTTGAGGGAGTAACTATTGTTGTTGCATCAGTTTACCAGGTTCTCTATCTCTTTCCTGAACTCCATCTCATCATTGTTTGGGATTCGACCCACGACAGTGGTGTCATCAGCAAATTTAAAAATTGCTTTGGAAGGGAATTTGGCCACACCTTCATAAGTGTATAAGGAATATAATAAAGAGTTGAAGACTCAGGCTTGTGGGGCACCAGTGTTGAGGATGATTGCGGAAGAGGTGTTATTGCCTATCCTGACTAACTAAGGTCTGCTGATGGGGTCTCCAGCTGCTGATCATAGCTTATGGCCCCTTGATCTTAAGAGTGATGGTCCAGCATCAGTGCAGCCTCATGTTGATACTGGAGTGACTATAGGCTTAAGAATGTCTGCCTCACCACTGAAGGGGTTTTCTGGACGGATTTGTGTTTTAATAACACAGCTGAATTTGGAAGTGAGATGGGTATTGATAAGGGAGGTTGGGGGAATTGAATGGTACAGGAGTTGGGCACCCTGGAAGATATAAGCCCCTTGAACCCTTGTTTCTGATGCACTAATTGCTAGCCTGGTCGGTGAAAGCTGAGTTTCAGTCTTGGAGATGGCAGTGTAAGTTAATTCCTGATGGTCAATCAGTGTCACAAACATAAATCTTCAGCTTCCTAATTGGGCATTAAGGATTCCTCCTTCAGGGTAAAGCAGTGTTAATAGGCAGTCAAGCAGCAACCATCAGGGAGCTCATTGCTGTCAACCCTCCAATCACTGCATATCACTGCATAGTTATTCCTCAACTGCAGCCAATAGCTCACCCTTACCCCCAAGGAGAGGGTTTCAACAAGAATTATCTTGTCAGCAGCCACTCACCTACCAATCCCCCTGACCATGCTGTATTGGCACTGTATATCCCTGCACGTTGTTTCTATTCAACTAATCATTTAATGTCTTCTTGAATGCCTCGATTGAACCTGCCTCTACCATACTGCAGTGCATTCCAGATCTGAACTATTTGCCATGTGAAAACATTTTTTCTCACATCACATTTGCTTCTGTGGCAAATCAATTTAAATCTTATTCACAATCCCTTTGAGTGAAAACAGTCTCTCCCAACCTTTTCTGTCCAGCACCCTCATTATTACGCCTCAATCTGACAACCCCTTTCAGATTTGAGCACCCTCCCTTCTAGGATCTGAGAGCTCTTGGTCTCCTTTTCTCCTGGCTTATCTCTTGATGCAGTTGTATAAAAAGCTGGTTAGAACTCATTTGGAATACTGTATCCAGTTCTGAATGCCTTACTACTGGAAGGACGTAGAGACTCTGGAGAGAGTGCAGAGGAGGTTTACCAGGATGCTGCCTGGTATGGAAGGTCTGAGTTATGAGGAGAGATTACGCAAATTGGGACTGTTTTCCTGAGAAAGACGTAGACTTAGAGGAGATCTAATAGAGATATACAAGATTTTGAAGGGGATAGATAGAGTAAACAGGTTTAAGCTTTTTCCTAGGATGGACTCAAACAGCACGAGGGGTCACGGGCTTAGGGTGAGGGGGGTAAGGTATAATTTGGATGCCAGAGGGAGTTTTTTCACACAGAGGGTGGTGGGGGTATGGAATGCGCTGCCAAGTAAAGTGGTGGAGGCAGGTACTCTGGAGTTATTTAAGAAGTACTTAGATGGGCACATGAACAGAATGGGAATGGAGGGGTATAGAAAACTGATTTAAAATAGGGATCATGAGCCTTGGGAGTCCCTGGGAAGTGTGTAAATAGATGATGATATTGATGTACTTGTTTTTATCCTACAGGTGCTTTGGTCCACCTTGTTGTCTAACGAGGGGCATACACGCGATGGGTCGTGAGAGGACTGCTCTTGGATTTTTTTCGAGAGTATCCTAGTGCTTCACGTCGTTAGTGTACGCTTGACCTGGACCATCTGATGGACAACACGACAGCTCAGTGACTATCGCTGTGCTGTGCAGATACATGGATTTGGGCCTGTGTCTGTGGGAGTTTGCGCATTCTCCCCGTGCTTGCGTGGGTTTTCTCCGGGTGCTCCGGTTTCCTCCCACATCCCAAAGATGTGCTCTTAGGCTAATTGGCAAAACAAATTCTCCCTAAATTGTCTCAAATTTGGTTTTTAATCCATAGATCTATAAACATGGACAGGGATCATGGGTAGAGATGGGAACATCAGGGTGGCGGCGCGGGCTCGTTGGGCCGAACGGCCTGTTTCCTGTGCTGTTTTGTTCTTTGTTCTTTGTTGTTTGACCCTGCGATTGCCCTCCTTCTGACATCCCAAGGACATTTCCTACCTTCCTGCCTCCAGGATCCCAGTGACTTACTTGGGAACAGTCTGCAACTTAATTCCAGGCAGAGTGTTGCAAAATCTCTGCTGGCCAATACAGCACTGTGCCTGGACTGGTCATTAGCTCTCATGGGCGAAACCTCCTTCACAGGACAGAGAGAAATCCTGCCCACTGCCAATCAGAGCTCAATTGAGCGTTAAATGGCACTGGGCTTCCGAGAGCTAGTGAGAGCGCATTATGTGCCCATTCTCAGGATTGTAAGTGTTAATGCTGGCCATTCTGAAAATTCTGTCCTTAGTTCCAGAATGGAAAATTCGATCCACAGAGTCATTATCAGCACAGATGTAAGCTATTCATGCCAGCTTTCTTCAGAGCAATCCGACCAGCCCGACTCCCCCACTAACTCTCTGAAATCCTGAGTTTCTTCTGAAATTATTCAATATTTCCATTCCTACCACCCTACGTTAAATTTTTAAAATGTTAAACTGGCTGCAAGATCCTTTGGAACTTCCTGAATTCATGAACAACATTATAATAATGAGACTTTCTTATTTATCACAATCAAACCTTGAAAATAACAGAGTGATTTTTCTTCACGTGCTCCTGTACTTGCACCTTGATGGAGTTACTGCAGATGAACTATTACCTCCACAGATGTACAGCCTCATGGTATCATCACTAAAGAAAACAATTGGAAAAGCATATTCAATAGACACAGACAGCTGATGTTGCCATAGGAACCAAGGAGTCAATATATTTCAGAATCTGAATCTTTTTGTAGCTTGAGGCTTGTGGCAAGTTCAATTAATACCTACGTGACATCGAGCTTAAACACATATGGTGATTTTATAATCATATGACTCAGGCCTCAGATCCAGTGAAAGCAATGTAATAGCAATTAAACCTTGTAAGGCCAGAAAAGAGATGTTTTCCTTTGTGAAAAAGGAATTTGCCTTGATTTCTGTTAATAAACAAGACAAATGCCCGAATTTTCTACCCCTATTTTCAGCAGGTGGGAATGGTGGTGGTGGTGGAGAATGGAAAAGTGATTCCAAAATGGCTCTCTTACCAGTGGAAATTCCCCTTGATTGCCCCTACACCACCCTGTCACCCCCTCTGCCCCGCTAATGACCTAACAGGGTCCAGCTACACAATGACAAGAAGCCTAGTTAAAGAAATTAACATCCACTGAGTAGGCTCCCCACTGTATCATCACACACACGCACAGGGATTCCTCCTTTCCCCCCCACTGGTGTGGCATCATGTCGATGGATTTACAACAGATTTTGTGGAAAGGGAACCTCCCAAATGATCCTTGCTGGGGTGCACAGCTAAGTTTGGCTGTGGAAGGATGGGAGGGAGGGTCATGCCTCGGCACTACCCCCTGATACTATCCCTGAGACTGCTCCCTAGAGAATTCCTATGTCAGCGGTGCAGTGGGACACATCTGTCAATCCCTTGAGTCAGGTCCAGCTCTCTGCCTAAATTATCAACATGTTCTTTCACACGGTAATTTTGTATTATAATTCCTCTGGCACCCAGGTCAGTCCACCAGCAAAGTTTCTCGCCACGGCTAGGTCATCGACCTTGAATGCTTTGTGCCTTTTCTTCAACTCGTGATATTATTTCTGGGAGACTTGTTGAGCCTCCACCCTTCTGACAAATCCAGAAACACCAAATCCAAGTGGGTTTGTAGGCATCTTTCCATTAATAAATCAGCTGGCGTAACCCTGGTGGTAGCATTCGGTATAGTATTATAGGATAACAAGAAACTTGGCAAGCAGTCAATGACCTGTGAGCTTGCTTTTCATGGAAACTTTAAATGTTTGTACAGTTTGCTCTGCTAAGTCATTTGAGGCAGTATGTTAAGGCCTAACCGGATGTGGCATATCCCATTTGACTTTGCAAACCATTAGAACTCTTCAGCTGTAAATGCAGTGACTATGTTAGACCTCAGGGATGCTATGGACAGTAAAGATTTGCCACAATCTGCAGATTGTGGCTGTGGCCATTATAGACTTCATTAGTTGGTCATGTGGCCACTTTGAATGTGAATCAACCAGAATGAAGAACATATATCCCATCAAAAGTCGAGCGAAGTCTATGTGCAAACACGACCGTGCCACTCAGGATACTCCCATGAATTCGTATTTGTCAGTGGCAGCAATCGTTGCTGGGTCTGATAACTCAGACACTGGCTAACAATTCTTTCAATCTTTTTGTTGATGCTGGGCCACCAAGCCTAACTTCAGACCAGTGCCATCATCCTGTTTTGACCAGGGTGTACATCGTGTAATAAAAGCTGTCACCCTTGGAGTGGCACCACAGCATAAGCCCCTCACAATAATATGCCATCCCCACATGTTACCTTCATTTACACTGTAGGTAGGTAGGTCTGATCAACTCTACTTGTCAAGCTGCCAACATGTAGCACTATCGTCTGAACTTTGGAAAACAATAGATCCCTCTCACTCCAGGATTTTATACGGGCAGCAGGCTGGCAATGTCTCTAGCAGATATAATGCCAGCACTATTTCTTGTGACACAGGTGGTGATGGCATGATCTGTGGCAGACAGAGGTGGCTAAGTGCATCTGCATTTGATATTTGCATTCCTGCTCTATGCTGGAAGGAGTAATTGTACAGAACTAAAAGTAAGGCCCATCTCATAGAGGCAATCAGTGGAAGAGGCTTATCGAGTCATAGAGGTTTATAGCATGGAAGCAGGTCCTTCAGCCCAGCTTGTCTATGCTACCTTTTTTTGTAAAACCTCTAAGCTAATTCTAATTGGCCGCATTTGGCCCATATCCCTCTATACCCATCTTATCTATGTAATTATCTAAATGTTTTTTAAAAGACAGAACTACTACTGCCTCTGCTACTGATAGCTTGTTCAAGACATTCACCACCTTCTATATGAAAAAATTGCCCCTCTGGACACTTTTGTATCTCTCCCCTTAAACCTGTGCCCTCTAGTTTTAGACTTTGGGAAAAGATAATGAATATTTATCTGATCTGTGCCCCTCATTATTTTATAGACGTCTATAAGATCACCTCTCAGCCTGCTGTGCTCCAGGGAAAAAAGTCCCAGTCTACCCAATCTCTCTTTATAACTTATGGTCATAGAGGTTTACAGCATGGAAGCAGGCCCTTTGGCCCAACTTGTCCATGTCACTCTTTTTTATTTAAAAACCCTAAACTAATCCAAACTGCTCACATTTGGTCCATATCCCTCTATACCCGTAGTATTCATGCAACTATCTAAATGCTTTTTAAAAGACAAAATTGTCCCTGTCTCTACTACTATCTCTGCCAGCTTGTTCCAGACATTCACCACCCTCTGTGTGAGAAAAATTGCCCGTCTGGATACTTCTATATTTCTCCCCTCTCAGCACAAACCTATGCCCTCTAGTTTTAGAATCTGGGAAAAGATATTGACTACATAGCTGATCTGTACCCCTCATTATTTTATAGACCTCTGTAAGATTATCCCTCAGCCTTCTATGCTCCAGAGAAAGAAGTCCCAGTCTATCCAGCCTGTCCTTATAACTCAATCTGTCAAGTCCTGGTAGCATCCGAGTAAATCTTTTCTGCACTCTTTCTATTTTAATAATATCCTTTCTATAATAAGCTGACCAGAATTGCACACAGTATTCCAAATGTGGCCTTACCAATGTCTTGTACATTCTAACTCCTGTATTTAAAGTTCTGACCAATGAAACCAAGCATGCCAAATGCCTTTTTCATCATTCTGTCCACCTATAACTCTATTTCCAAGGAGCTCTGAACATGTATCCTAGATCTTTTTGTTCTGTAACTCCCCTCAATGCCCTACAATTAACTGAGTAAGTCCTGCCCTGGCTCAATCTACCAAAAACGCATCATGTCACATTTGTCTAAATTAAACTCCATCTGCCATTTGTCAGCCCACTGGCCCAGTTGACCAAGATCCCATTGCAATTGGAGATAACTTTCTTCACTGTCCACTATGCCACAGATCTTATACTCTCAGAACAATTCTAATAGATATTAGTTATCAGATATCATGGTGAAGTGTCTTCCATATATATTATTTAAATATCTTCACCTCATAGATTACCGTAAGGTTCTTCCTGTCAATTGAGAATATTTCTTCTCAGTGTTGGATAAGATTCTTGATGCAAATGCAATTGGCCTCTCAATTCTGTCTGACATTTTGTGTGAAAGGATTGCTTCCATTCTATATGATGACGCATCACAGGGTTTCTCAGTGATTTGGTTGGATCTAAATGTACCCGTAGTGATGATGACTGTAAGGCTTGTTTAAGCAAACATTTCTATTTGTGCCTCTCTCCATTTTATCATTGATTTTTCTTCAGATACTTATGGTCTCCTGCTAATCTTGCATTGAGGTCCTCATTCCTCGGAATGGAGTATCAATCTGTCTGGCCTTCTTGATTCACCATTAACTTATAGAGTCGGATTTTCTGGCTACACTTGCCCCAAGGCCGAAAACTCCCGCCATAAGGCTGGAAATTCCTGCCCAAGTCAACAGACCTACGCATCATCTGCCCCCTCACCTGTTGTGATTCTCTTGGCAGATGGAATGGAAAATTTGGCCATAGTCTCCACAGATTTTCACAGTGCAGTCTAGTTTCAAAAAGGACTAATAGATGCAACCCAGTCAAAAAACTGAACCCAAATTTTGCAATCTTTTCAATCTTTTCCACTTCCGCTTTACAATGAAATGATTTGATTTGATTTATTATTGTCATATGTATTAATATACAGTGAAATCTATTGTTTCATATGTGCAATACAGACAAAGCATATCATTCATTGAGAAGAAAACAAGTGCAGAATGTAGGCTTACAGTCATAGGGTGTAGAAAAGATCAACTTAATGCAAGGTAAGTCGATTCAAAAGTCTGACAGCAGCAGGGCAGAAGCTGTTCTTGCGTCAGTTGATACATGACCTCAGACTTTTGTATCTTTTTCCCAAAGGAAGAGGGTGGAAGAGAGAATGTCCAGGGTGCATGAGGTCCTTAATTATGCTGGCTGCTTTTCTGAGGCAGGAAAGCAGTAGAAAGCAGTAGTGAAAAGTATAGGCAGAATCAATGTATGGGAGGCTGGTTTTGTGTAGTGGATTGGGCCACATTCACTACCTTTTGTAATTCCTTGTCGTCTTGGGCAGAACAGGAGCCATACCAAGCTGTGATACAATGAGAAAGAAATGCATACTGTACTAGCGCCAGAATCGTGGATACATCCTGCAAGAAACTCCCATAATAATTTACCATCCCTTGGAAAGACTTTAACTCTGATATTCCTAGGCTGTGGTACTTTTTTAATAGCTTTCAATTTGTACTCTAGGGGATATAAAACCTTGGCATCTATATTGAAGCTGAGGTATGTAACCTCATCTGACTGGAAGATACATTTCTCATATTTTGACCAGATACCCGTTTCTTTAAATAATTTCAGGACTTCTTCCAGGTTCGTCCTGCACTCCCAGGGGGAAACATCATAACCAGAACATCAAGCTGGCGTCTAATGTTGCAGTTGTATAGAACATTGGTTCACCCGCATTTGGAGTACTGTGCCCAGTTCTGGTTGCCTTACTACCAGAAGAACTTGGAGAGAGTGCAAAGGAGGTTTACCAGGATGCTGCCTGGTATGGAAGGACTGAACTATGAGGAGAGATTGGGCAGATTGGGGCTGTTCTCCTTAGAAAGACAGAGAATGAGGAGAGATCTAATAGAGGTGTAAAAGATTTTTCACACAGAGGGTGGTGGAGGCCTGGAAGGCACTGCCAAGTAGGGTGGTGGAGGCAGGCATGCTAGAGTTATCTAAGGTTTACTTAGATAGGCAAATGAGCGGACTAAAGATGGAGGGATACAGGAAACTGTTCTAAATAAAGATCAAGAGCCTTAGGACGTTCCTGGAATCAATTGATTTCTATGGACCTTCCAACATATTTTATGGGTCACTTGTCTTACGTCTGAGCTTCTGGGGATTCCATAAGTGTCTGTATAAGTTGTGCATGTTTATTGATGTCTTCTCTTTTAATCCACAGGTGATTCGCTTCACCTTATTGTGCAACAAGGGGCACACACACGGTAGGTCGTGTGAGGGCTGCTCTTGGATGTTGCTTTGAGAGTTGCCTAGTGCTTCATGTCATCAGTGTATTTTTAAACTGGATCATCCGGCGGGCAACACGACAAGTCAGTGACTATTGCTGTGCTGAGCAGATACATGGATTTGGGCTAGTGTCTTCGGGAGTTTGCACATTCTCCCCGTATTTGTGTGAGTTTTCTCCGGGTGCTCCGGTTTCCTCCCACACCCCAAAAACATGCTCTTAGGCTGATTGGTATTAACAAATTGTCCCTAAATTGCCTCCCCTCCGTCTTCCCCAGTAGGTGTAGACAAAGGTCATAGGTAGAGGAGGGCACTCACAATGTTAAAATGGCGGTGCGGGCTCGTTGGGCCAAAAGGCCTGTTTCCCGTGCTGTGTTACATAGAACATAGAACATAGAACAATACAGCACAAACAGGCCCTTCGGCCCACGAGTTGTATCTACCAATCCACAGACCTATCTATAACCCCCTATCCTATTCTTTTCCATATACTCATCCAGAAGTCTCTTAAAAGACCCCAGTGAGTTAGCCTCAACAACCTCCAATGGCAGTCGGTTCCATTCACTCACCACCCTCTGAGTGAAAATCCTACCCCTGACATATCCTTTGTATTTGCTTCCCTGCATCTTAAATCTGTGTCCTCTCGTATTGACCATTTCCGCTCGGGGAAATAGTCTCTGAGAGTCCACCCTATCTATTCCTCTCAACATTTTATAAACCTCTATCAGGTCGCCTCTCAACCTACGTCTCTCCCGTGAGAAGAGTCCCAGCTCCCTCAACCTATCTTCATAAGGCCTGCCTCCCAATCCAGGCAGCATCCTTGTAAATCTCCTCTGAACCCTCTCAATAGCCTCTACATCCTTCCTATAATGAGGCGACCAGAACTGCGCACAATACGCCAACTGGGGTCTGACAAGAATCTTATAGAGCTGCATCATTACCTCCTGATTCCTAAACTCTATTCCTTGATTAATAAAGGCCAGTACACCGTACGCCTTCTTGACCACTTCTTCCACCTGCGAGGCCGATTTAAGATTCCTATGGACCCGGACCCCGAGATCCTTCTGCTCTACAACACAGCTAAGACTCCTACCCCTTATATTGTACTCCTTCATCCCATTATTCCTGCCAAAATGGACCACTACATATTTATCTGCGTTGAAGTCCATCTGCCACTTCTCTGCCCAGTCTTGCATCCTGTCTATGTCCCACTGCAACTTTTGGCATCCCTCCAGACCATCCACAACACCACCGACCTTTGTATCGTCGGCGAACTTGCTAACCCATCCCTCCACTTCCTCATCCAGGTCATTTATGAAAATGACAAACAGCAGGGGTCCCAGAACAGATCCTGGGGCACTCCACTGGTTACCGACCTCCATGCAGAACAAGACCCATCCACAACCACTCTCTGCCTTCTGTCGGCAAGCCAGTTCTGGATCCACAAGGCCAAAGCCCCTTGGATCCCATGCCCTCTCACCTTCTCCAGAAGCCTTGCATGCGGGACCTTATCAAACGCCTTACTAAAGTCCATGTATACTACGTCCACCACCCTTCCTTCGTCAATGTGTTCAGTCACATTTTCGAAGAACTCAACTAGGCTCGTAAGGCATGACCTGCCCTTGACAAAACCATTGCTGACTATTTCTAATCAGTCCAAACTTCTCCAAATGTTCATATATCTTATCCCTCAGAAGCCTCTCCATCAGTTTACCAACCACTGAAGTCAAACTCAACAGTCGGTAATTTCCTGGACTGTCCCTGTTCCCTTTCCTAAAGATAGGAACCACGTCCGCAATCCTCCAATCCTCCAGAACCTCTCCCATTTCCATGGACGATGCAAAGATCATCGCCAGGGGCTCTGCAACCACTTCCCTCACCTCCCACAATAACCTGGGGTACATCCCATCCGGTCTCAGCGACTTGTCTATCTTGATAGAATTTAACAGGTCTAACACATCCTCTTTCCTAACATTCACATACTCAATCTTTTCCGTATGCCACAAACCTGGAGTGCAATCTCCCAGTTCACTTTCCACAGTGAATACGGAGGCAAAGTACTCGTTAAGCACCTCTGCCATTTCTTCCTGATTCACACAGACTTTTCCCCCTTCACCTTTTATAGGCCCTATCCCTTCTGTTCTCATCCTTTTACTTTTCACATATTTATAGAAGGCCTTGGGATTCTCCTTAATCTTCCCTGCCAAGGCCTTCTCATGACCCCTTCTGGCTCTCCTAATTTCCTTTTTAAGTTCCCTTCTACACACCTTATACTCCTCTAGATCCCTAACATCCCCTAGCTGTCTGAACCTTTTATATACCATTTTTTTCTTCCTAACTAGGTTCACCACTACCTTCGTGCACCACGGTTCCCGTGTCCTACCAGAACCTCCTTGACTCCTCGGAACGTTGTCTTGCAGTGCCCTAGACAAACATTCCTTGAAAAACCGCCACTTCCCTTCTGTACTCTTCCTCAAGAACACCTCCTTCCAGTTTATGTGTCCAATTACCTGCCTAATGTTTTCATATTTCCCCTTACTCCAGACGTACACCTTCCTAGCCTGCCTGATCCTATCTCTTTCCATCGCTATCGTGAAAGAGATAGAATTATGATCTCCATTCCCAAGATGCTCACCTACTGTGAGATCCGACACCTGTCCTGGCTCATTCGCAAGCACCAGGTCAAGTACAGCCTCTCCTCTCGTAGGCTTTTCCACGTACTGTGTCAGGAAACCTTCCTGAACACACCTAACAAACTCCACACCTTCCAAACCCCTTACCCTTGGGATATTCCAGTCGATGTTTGGGAAATTGAAATCTCCCTTCACGACAACTCTGTTATTTCTACATCTGTCTAGGATCTGTTTCCCTATCTGCACCTCAAGTTCCCCGTCGCTATTGGGCGGCCTATAGAATACACCCAGCAAAGTTATCGAGCCTTTGCTGTTTCTAACTTTCACCCACAGAGATTCCTGTGTTGTTCTTTGTTCTTTATCATCCACATATATCAACATTTGGGGATTCCCTACAACAAACTTTCTAGAATACTTTAGAAAATGGTGCATTTTATGAGGACACAAATTACAATCGTATGTACTGATGAGCCCATTGTGGCTGTTACTAAATGAGTCTTCATCCAGCTGCTGGTATGTGTGACTGAGATCTAATCTGGTGTACTTAAGGCCCCTTGCTACTTTTGCATAGACATCTTCAATCCTGGGACTATGGTATTGATTTATCTGGGCTGCTTGGTTCACAGTTAACCTGTAATCTCCACAGATTCTCACAGTGTGATTGGCCTCAAAAGGGGTCTATGGGTGCAGCTTTTTCTGAAAACTGATCTGGTTTTGTGACACCAAAGTCTTCCAATCTTTTTAACTCCACTTCCACTTAATGATGAAGTGCAAGAGGCGCTGGAGTGCTCAACAGAATTTGGGTGCAGCCTTGATATTCTCCAGCCAGTCCAGTTTTATCTGCTTTAAACACTCTCTTCCCTCATGGTTAGCACTACTGCATCATAGCACCAGGGCCCCATCTCGATTCCAGCCTTGGGTTTCTGTCTGTATGAAGTTTGCATGTTCTCCTGTATCTGCGTGAGTTTCCTCTGGGTATTCCGGTTTCCTCCTGCAGTCTAAAGATGTGCAGATTAGGTGGATTGGCAATGGCAAATTGCCGTTAATGTCCATGGATGTATAGGTTAAGCGGATTAGCCATGGTAAATGCATGGGGTGACTGGAAAAGGATGGAGGAGTGAGCATGGGTAAGATGCAATTTCAGAGATTCAACGCAGACTCGATGGACTGAATGGCCTCCTTCTGCACTGTGGGGATTCTATGAATCTATGAAACAAGGTTGGTGATCTTCAATCACCAGAACTGGTAATGATGCTGCCTTGTTCCTCTAGGATACCAGTGCTGTCACTGACCCTCCTGTCTTTAGCATCTCCGCCATATAAGTATTCAAAATGGCCTCAATGACTTAACCTCAAGAATTTGGTTAAGTCAAATTCTGAAGATATCTGAATGGTTGTTCACTGATGACTATGGCCGTGGCTCCACTGTTGACACTTATCTTCGGAGATTTGCTTTGGCCAACAGGAGTATTTCAATTAATGACACTGTGTTCAGGTAGACCTGGTTTGAAGTACAAATTTTGGATTGCTTCTTGGGTTTCTCAGCAGTTGTTTTAACAGCGTAACTTTTTTTGTGTGTGTGTTTTTGTAATAGCTCCACAGAGGTGAAAGTCCTGTCACCAAGTTACTTTATTTAGCCAGCTCTCTGCTGAGGCTGACATACGTTCTTTAAATAGGGAGTACGCGAGTCCCTGATTTAACCATCATTTAGGACACATCAGGTAGTTCATACTTCAACAAGCCAACCTCATTAGCCTGGCAGAAGTCATCCCATTTCTTCCCCACAAAGTCTGAGGAATCCCCTCAGTTGCTTCCCTCAGGGGTCTTTTTTTCTGCTTGAGCATCGGGTCAAGTTCCCCCAACTTGGCCACTGGTGTCAGCGGTGTGTAATGGAGGGGCACCCATCTCTTCTTTTGCAAATGCCAGCGGTCTCATTCCTTGTCCACTTCAGATGATATGGGAATTGCTGTAACTGTCCATTTCGGATCCTGAGGTCCCCATCAAGGGTGCAAGGAAGGTGGTAGTGGCTTGTCGAGGGGGATTCTGCTCATCCATAGGGCTGCAGGGTAGACTCAGTTCTGGAACAGAGGGGGAGCTTGAGGCCCAGACCTGGTCCAAGTGTTTCCTTACCACCACCTTGGCTATGTATATTCATTAGGATACTGGTCCAGTGCTGGACTTTACTGTTCTGGTTATCCACATGGGTTCATTTGCATAATTTCTGACTCAAACTCTCTCCCCATTTCAAAGTGCCTCTCTTAGCGGGTGTTGTTAAGGCTCCTGCACTGGGCTTTCTAGTGTCCTTCCACCTTTCCTCCCAGGGTTGGCAACAACAGGCTCAGTCTGGTACATCTACCCATCAGTAACTCTGCTGGCACAATTCCTGTGGTAGGGTGTGGAGAGATCTTTTGTTTAATAACCACCTTGAGAGTTTTGTCTTTAATGAGGCCGCTGCCTGTTTTTCCAACCTGGCATTTAAAGTCTGGACTGCTCTCTTTCCGCTAGCCCATTTGATGCCGGGTGGTAAAGTGCCATCTTGATGTGCCAGATTCATTTGATTTCATAAATTTTGTGAACTCTAGGCTGGTGAACACTGAACCATTATTGGAAACTAATATCTGTGGGATCCCGTGCTTTGCCATCATGTTGCCTGAGATTAGTTTATAGTTGACTAACCTCTTCAAATGGACATCTATTATCACAGAAATATGAACCCCATAAATAGGCCTAAAAACATGGAGTCACGATCACAGTCTGCCTCGCTATTCCCATGGTGCAATGGGGCTGCTGATGGTATCTTCCGCCCTGTTGGCACTTCTGGCACTCTCTTATGGGTTTCGCTATATCTGCATCCAGACCTGGCCATCAGGTGTAGCTCCTGGCCAGCATCTTAATTTTTGATACTCAGGGTGCCCATGGTATATTTCGGCCAGTATATCCTGCCTCGGGTTGATGACCCACAGAGTATCCCGTCTTCAACCACGATCTGCTCCCCCCTGCTCCAGTATGGGTGGAATTGTGGATGGACTGGTCTTTCCAACAGCCCTGTTAGCACCACGTGCTTTACCTTCATCAATACAGCATCCTTCTGCATCTGCTGACATGTATTGTGTGTATCCCCACTGGGAGGAAATCCATAAAGATTAACGTCATCATGGTCTCCTCCATTCTGGGAACTAATGTTGGAGTGCCTGGTAATGGTAGGCTGCTTAAGGGATCATTTGCTAATCTACTCCCTGCTTGGTGCTCCAATTGATACTGATATGCCACCAACAATAATGCCCAATGCTGGATCTAGGCTGATGCTATTAGCTGATGCTTTGTCTTCCTTCAGTGGACCCAGCAAGGGTTTATGATCTGTTACAATTGTAAATTTTCAGCCATAGAAATACTGGTGAAGAATTTTGACTGCAAAGATTATTGCCAACCCTTACTTTTCAGTCTGGGCATATGTTAACACTCTGCCATTGCCAGGGTTCTTGAGGTGTGTGCTATTGACCACTCTTGTCTGTTCTGCCAAGTGTGTAAGAACTCAGTAAGAATTTAGCAACACCAATTTTTAATCCAACCGATTTATTTGATAGTAAATCCGCGAGCTTTCAACACTCTGTGTCTTCCTCAGGCAAATGCAGTGTTCTGGTTTGCAATAGCACACATCAGCACAGACAGTCAGAGATTGCTGATTAGAATGCGAATCCTTACATCTAACCTGCTATTCAAGTGTTAAAGTGGCTAACAATGTGCGTGAAGGGAATCCTGAGCATTGGTTAGAGAATTGTGTATTTTCTCCAGACAGCACAATAAGTGAGGTTTTTTGCTAACCCAGGCAAGTTACGGGGGTTACAGATAGTGTGTCATGAAGCCAAGATCCCTGTTAAGACCATCCTCATGTGTGTGGAGCTTGGCTATCAGTCTCTGCTCAGCGACTCTGCGCTGTTGTGTATCACGAAAGCCCCTTGAAGAACATTTACCCGCAGGTCGGAGGCCGAATGCCCATGACTGCTGAAGTGTTCACCCACAGGAAGGGAACTGTTTTGCCTGGTGATTGTTGAGCGATGCTCATTCATCCGCTGTCGTAGTGTCTGCATGGCCTCCCCAATGTACCATGCTTCGGGACATCCTTTCTTGCAACGTATTAGGTAGACAACGTTGGCCGAGTTGCAAGAGTATGTACCGTGTACCTGGTGAATGGTATCCTCACGTTTGATGATGTCGTCCATGTCTATGATCTGGCATGTCTTGCAGAGGTTGCTGTGGCCGGGTTGTGTGGTATTGTGGTCACTGTTCTCCTGAAGGTTGGGTAGTTTGTTGCGAACAATGATCTGTTTGAGGTTGTGCGGTTTCTGAAAGCAAGAAGTGGGGGGGTGGGGATGGCTCTAGCAAGATGTTCATCATCATCAATGATATGTTGAAGACTCCGGAGAAGATGTCGTAGCTTCTCCGCTCCGGGGAAGTACTGGACAACAAAGGGTACTCTGTCCACGTGTCCCGTGTTCGTCTTCTGAGGAGGTCAGTGCAGTTTATCGCTGTGGCACGTCGGAACTGTCGATCGATGAGTCGAGCGCCATATCCTGTTCTCACGAGGGCATCCTTCAGTGTCTGGAGGTGTCTGTCACGATCCTCCTCATCTGAGCAAATTCTGTGTATACGGAGGGCTTGTCCAAAGGGAATGGCTTCTTTAACGTGTCTAGGGTGGAAGCTGGAGAAGTGGAGCATTGTGAGGTTGTCTGTTGGTTTGCGGTACAGTGAGGTGCTGAGGTGACCGTCCTTGATGGAGATGCGTGTGTCCAAGAATGCAAATGATTCTGGAGAATAGTCCATGGTGAGTCTGATGGTGGGATGGAACTTGTTGATATCCTCATACAGTTGTTTCAATGATTGTTCACCATGAGTCCAAAGGAAAAAGATGTCATCAATGTATCTAGTATGTAACCTTGGTTGGAGATCTCGTGTGGTGAAGAAGTCTTGTTCGAACCTGTGCATGAAGATGTTGGCATATTGAGGTGCGAATTTGGTCCCCATGGCAGTTCCGTGTGTCTGGATGAAAAACTGATTGTTGAAGGTGAAGACATGGTGGTCCAAGATGAAGCAGATGAGTTGTAAAATTGCATCCGGAAACTGGCAGTTGTTGGCATTGAGTACTGAGGCAGTTGCAGCAATACCATTGTCGTGGGGGATGTTAGTGTAGAGCGCCGAGACATCCATTGTGACAAGGAGTGTCCCTGGTTCTACTGCTCCATGTGTGCTGAGTTTCTGTAGGAAGTCCGTAGTGTCAAGACAAAAGCTGGGGGTTCTTTGTACGATGGGTTTCAGAATGCCCTCGATATAGCCGGAGAGGTTCTCACACAGGGTCCCATTGCCAGATACGATGGGACGGCCGGGTATGTTTGCCTTGTGTATCTTTGGGAGGCAGTAGAGATCTTCAATGCGGGGAGTACGTGGAATGAGAGCCCGGAGGGTGTTCTGAAGGTCTGGATCAAAAGTTTTGATCAGAGTGTTGAGTTGACGAGTGTGTTCTTTGGTCGGATCTGCTGGTAACTGTCTGTAGTGTTTCTCATTGTTTAGTGGTCGGTACACTTCTTCACAGTAGTCCGTTCTGTTCAGTATGACGGTGGCGCCTCCTTTGTCTGCTGGTTTGATGACAATGTGGCGGTTGGTCTTGAGAGCACGGATGGCCTTGCGTTGTACTTGGGTGATGTTCGGGACTGTCTTGTAAGTGCGGTTGATAAATCTGGTGTTCACGCACCTCCTGATGGCTTGGGCATACATGTCCAGTCGGGGGCAGCGACCTTCCGGAGGAGTCCAATTGGATTCATTCCTCTTCGCTTGCTGCACTGTGGATCCCTCTGTCGGCTGTTCTGGTTCATTAGCTGTCTCATTGAGTCCACTATTGGCCTCTTGGGGTTTGTGGAACTCACGCAGCCTCATTCACCTGATGAATTCCTCTGTATCTGCTGCGAGACTGATGGGGTCCATTTTGGTGGTGGGACAGAAGTTGAGCCCTCGGCTGAGAACTTCGATTTCCTCTGATTGAAGTGTGTAGTCTGACTGGTTAACAATGGACCTCCCTGCAGTAGTGTTGTTTTCTACTGTGGTGCCAAGGGAGGCTTGGTTGTTGCTGGTGGCGATGCCGAGTTTTTCAAGTTTCCTGTTCTTGGTGTGCATGTAAATGGTGTAGTTTCTTTGTCTCATCTGCTTGGCAAAGTTTTGCAGCTGGTCTGCGTCCTGAGTGCAAGTTGAGAATATGTATTCCATTTTACTTTCCAGGGTGCAGCGTTTGCTATAGAGCTGGTGTATGAGGTGATTGAGGAGTGTGAGAGAGGTACGACGGCAAAGCCTCTCAGCGTAGTCTGTGTTATAGGTTGACCTGAGTGGGTTCGTGATCTGTAGTCCCTTTGGTATCCTGTCTGCTTTCTTGCATCTCTGTAGAAACTTGATGTCTGTGTCGATATGTGCAATCCTCTTGGAGATCCTCACCACTTGGATCCAGCAGTATGCGGTGTCGATAGTAGTCATGATGTAAAGATGCCGGCATTGGATTGGAGTGGTAAGAACTCAGTAAGAATTTAGGACTGCGCAAACTCCATATGGCGACGTATCACAAGTGCCTTCTTGGGGTCATAATGTACCGACACATTTTTGGATGAGAGTTGCTGTTTAATTTTCTTGAAGCTCCTGCCTGGTGGATCAACCATTCCCAACTTTGTCCCTTTTTAAGCAACTAGTGGAGGGGATCCAAAATTCTGTATGAATTTTCTGCAGTATGTTACCAGTCCTAAAAATGATTGTAGCTCCTGGAAGTTGTGGGATCTGGGATATTTTTTATTGCTTGCACCCAATCCTCCAGAGGATGTAGGCCTAACTTACCCACTTTGTACCTGAGGTAGGTTACTTGTGGTGTTTAAAAAAATGCATTTCTCCCTTTTCAGATGCACTCCCACTTGTGTCTCTCCCTGTTTCTCTCCCTCTCCCCGTCTCTCTCTCTCTCTTCCCCTGTCTCTCTCTCTCTCTCTCCCCCTCTCCCTGTCTCTGTCTCTCTCTCTCTCTTCTCCTGTCTCCCCCTCTCTCTCTCTCTCCCTGTTTCTCTCTCTCTCTCTGCACCCCCCCTTTCTCTTTCTCTCTCTCCCTGTCTGTCTGTCTCTCCGTCTCTCTCTCTCCCTGTCTCTCCCTGTTTTGAAACTGAGCAATGGGCAGAGTCAGCCAACTTGATAAAGGAACTGCCTTTTAAAATAATATCGACCTTTAAGCAGTTAACTCGGAAAGGAGTTCTATGAAGTCCAGAACAGGAGAGTTGTGAAGTCGGGAAGGAGTAAATTCAGGTATCTAGCCAAACAACTACTTTGTGGCAGAGGAAAGAACAAGGAAGATCCAGCAGCAAGGATCTTTTGTTTTTAAACAATCTGAGTAATGGTGAATATATTCTCTCAGCCTTCAGAAATTCCCCAATTAGATATAGATTGAGGAGGGGTCTACGATTCTTACTGTTTTTGTGTAAATTATGTAAATCATGTAATGCTAAGATTTTACATTGTGCCATGAGAGTTTTTTTTCCATAGCGTAGCATTATTGACTGAGTTTGGTCGGGATTACTCTTTAATAAATTATTTTTACATTAACTTTGACAAAGTCTCTTTCTCTCTCTCCCTCATTGCCCATCTTGGTGAATAATTAAAAAGCCAGAACATAAAGCTGGGGTACAGAGCCATAAAGAGACTAAACAATTCAAAACTGGTCACTGAAGGGAGTCTACTGGTCAGGAATAAACAGTGGGTTGTATTTTACTACCTACAAGAAAGAGAGACACACGGTCGTAGGTGGCAGCCAGGGTAACTCATGTGGCATAAAGAGTGAGCTCACTGGTCAGGAATAAACAGTGAATCTTTCCCTCTGTCCCTTGCAAAGCTGTCCCAGTGTGACACTTCCGGATTGTGGGTTGAACACCAGCAGGAGACAGAACCCATAGTTATCAGTGGCATCAAGACCAGTCATTGTGGAGAGTAAAAGAACTTTTACACTGGTCAGTCATGTGATGGAAAGAACATTGGAGCTTCTATCATCATTACCCATAGCTCGAGATTGCAACATGCAAGTAAAAATACACATTGCCATAGCTTTCCTGAATGAACTGTAACACACCATCACCAAAACTGTGCTTTCAAAATTTATTGATATATTCCAGCACTTTCCTGATGACTGATTGGCTTTTTTTTCTCACTGACCTTTTTTTGAATTAAAATGTCACATTTGTTGACCTCCAATCTTCTGGGACTATTTTAAACTCTAGGGAATTTTGAAAAATTGTAGCCAGTGCATCCACTAACTCTGTAGCTATCTCTTTTAGAACCCTGTACCGTAAGCCATCAGGTCTGGGAATTTGTCAGATTTTAGTCCCTTCAATTTATCTAGTACATTTTCTCTGACGATATTAATTTTCTCTTTTATCAGTCTGTAGACTACTTCCTAGTTCTAGTATGTAACTTATGTTTTCTGTTGTGATGTCACAATATCTGTTCAATGTCGCTGTCATTTCCTTATTCTCCATTATGTTTTTCTTGCCTTTGCTTCTATGGGAGCTAAAGGACAGTTCCTTTAGCTACTTTCTTCCTTTTCATATATTTGTATAAACCTTTACACTTGCTTTTTATGTGCTTGGCTAGCTTAGTCTCATGTTCTAATTTTCCCTTCTGTTAACCTTTTGATAGCCTTTTGCTTGTTTCTGAAACATTCCCAATCCTCCGCCTTATTTCTTTGCAACATTATAAGCCCCTTCCTTTAATCTAATACTATCCTAACCTTTTTAGTAATTCATAAATGGATCTTTCTCATTAAGTTTTCATTTTTTAATTGTGTATTTTTGTGAAATTTTCCAAATTGTTTCGTTAAATGTTGAAATATTTTAGCCTATTTTCTCAACCAATATTAGCACTCGTGTGTATACAATTGCTTTAACTTATTGCTTTTAATTGGAGTATTTTGTTTTTAAACTTAATACAAAATTCAATTTTATTATGCTCACTATTTTCAAGTAGACCTTTTATATGAACTTGCTAATTAACGTTACCACATTGCAACATAGTAGATCTAAAATAGCTTTATTCTTAATTGGTCCAACAATATATTGCTCTAGGAAACAGTCATGAAAGCATTCAACAAACTTATCTTCCAGAATACTTTTGCCAAATTGATTGGTCCAGTCTCTGTGAAGATTAAATTAATAAACTGTCTTTGTGACAAATTCCAACAATCATTTCTTGTTTAATTCTCTGCCCAACCACTGTTAGGGAATCTATAAACTACTCCCATCAGCATTTTATGACCCTTGCTGTTTTTAATCTCTATCCATAATGATTCTACTTCCTGTTTTTCTTCACCCAATATTCATTCCCATTAATATTCTTAGATCATTGTTTATTATGACGACCACATTCTCCTCCTCCTTTTCATTTAGCTTGTCTGTTTAAAATCCTTGGAACATTTATTTTCCACTTTGGCCATCCTATAGCCATGTCTCTAATGACAATTAGATCTAACAATTTATCTCTATTTGCACCACTAGACTATTTATCTTTGATTTGATTTATTATTGCCATATATATTAGTACACAGTGAATAGTATTGTTTCTTGTGTGCTCTACAGAAAAGGCATATTGTACATAGGAAAGAAAAGGAGGGGGTGCAGAAAGTAATCTTACAGTTATAGCTAAGATGTTGAGAAATATCAGCTTAGTATAAGATAGGTTCATTCAAAAGTCTGAGGAAAGCAAGGAAGAAGCTGTTCTTGAGTTGGATTATGCTGACTGCTTTTCCAAGGCAGCAGGAAGTGTAGATACATCAATGGATGGAAGGCTGGTTTGCGTTATGGACTTGGCTTCATTCACGACCCTTTGTAGATATTTTTTGTGGTCTTGGACAGAGCAAGAGCCACACAAAGCTGTTATAGAACCAGAAAGAATATACAAAGAACAAAGAACAAAGAACAAAACAGCACGGGAAACAAGCTCTTCGGCCCAATGAGCCAGGGCCGCCACCCCGATGTTCCCACTTCTACCCGTGATCCCTGTCCATGTTTATAGATCTATGAATTAAAAACCAAATTTGAGACAATTTAGGGAGAATTTGTTTTGCCAATTAGCCTAAGAGCACATCTTTGGGATGTGGAGGAAACCGGAGCTCCCGGAGAAAACCCATGCAAGCACGGGGAGAATGCGCAAACTCCCACAGACACAGGCCCAAATCCATGTATCTGCACAGCACAGCGATAGTCACTGAGCTGTCGTGTTGCCCATCAAATGGTCCAGGTCAAGCGTACACTAACGACATGAAGCACTACGATACTCTCGAAAAAAAAATCCAAGAGCAGCCCTCTCACAACCCATCGTGTGTATGCGCATCTTAAACATTGTTGAGAATCATTAGCAGATATGCCAATTTTCCTTAGCTGCCTGAGAAAGTAGAAGCGATGGTGGGGTTCCTTAACTATTTCATTGGCGTGGAGGGGCCTGGTCAGGTTGTTGATGATCTGGACATCTAGAAACTTGAAACTCTCCATCATTTCCACTTCGATATAGACAAAGGACATGTTTTCCACTATGTTTCCTGAAGTCGGTGACTATTTCCTTAATTTTGCTGACATCGCAGAAAAGACTATTGTCATTGCTCTAGTTCACCAGAGTCCCTATCCCTTTCCTGTACTCCGTCTCATCATAATTTGAAATTTAACCTACTATGGTGGTGACATCGGCAAGCTTGAAAATTGAATGGGAGAGGAATTTGGCCACATGGTCATAGGTGTATTAGGGGTATAGTATGGGTCTAAAGACACAGCCTTGTGGGGCACTGGTATTGAGGATGATTGTGAAGGAGGTGTTGTTGCCTTTCCTTATTGATTGTGGTCGATGGGTTAGGAAGTCTAAATTCCAGTCACAGACGGAAGTGCTGAGCTCCAGTGAAGTCACTTAAAATCGTTGGTACAAATGCACCTTTCCCCGATGAGCTAAACACATTCCGTTTTGAACAAGAACGAGAGCGTACCCTCCATCCTGGAAACTTTGCTGAACCTGTATTCGATGTCATATCAGCCCTCTTAAATGCAACTGGCTTGGATGGGGTACACAGACGAGCACTCAAATCTTGTGCGGACTGACTAGCGGGGGTATTCACAAACATCTTTAATTTCTCTTGCAGACCTTGCCATAGCCAGTGGGAGTCCCGTGTGGTTAGCTTGAGTCTCTAACTTGATCTAGTATTGATTTTTGGCATCTTTGATAGATCTCATAGGTTCTAAATGGATTTCTTGGATAGGTCTAAATCACCTGACTTGAATGCCTCAAACCTAAACTTCAGCAAGCAATGGGTACCCCTCTTCATCCATATTTTCTAGTTCAGAAACACATGGATTTGCTTAACATAGAACATAGAACATAGAACAATACAGCACAGAACAGGCCCTTCGGCCTTCGATGTTGTGCCGACCAAAATAAAAAGCAATGCCCCTCCTAACTAACCATTCCCTTCTCATCCATATACTTATCCACTAACCTCTTAAACGCCACCAAACTTGGCGCATCTACAACAGCTGCAGGCAGGGCATTCCACTCCCTAATCACTCTTTGAGTAAAGAACCTACCTCTGATATCCGTCCTATAACTCATACCCTTAATTTAAAGCTGTGTCCCCTCGTGCTAGCTTTCTCCATCCTATGAAAAAGGCTATCACTGTCCACCCTATCTAAACCTCTAATCATCTTATATGCTTCAATAAGATCCCCTCTTAGCCGCCTCCTTTCTAACGAAAACAACCTCAATCCTTCAACCTCTCTTCATAGGACCTGCCCTCCATACCAGGCAACATCCTGGTAAACCTCCTCTGTACCCTCTCCAATGCCTCCACATCTTTCTTATAATGTGGCGACCAGAACTGCACACAATCCTCCAAGTGCGGCCGCACTAGAGTTTTGTACAGCTGCAACATGATGCTGCGGCTCCTAAATTCAATCCCCCTACCAATAAAAGCTAAGACTCCATAAGTCTTCTTAACAACTTTATCCACTTGACTGCCTACTTTCAGGGATCTATTGACACATACACCAAGATCCTTCTGTTCCTCAACACTATTAAGAGCCCTACCATTAGCCCTATACTCTACACATTTATTGTGCCTGCCAAAGTGCATTACCTCACACTTTTCCACATTAAACTCCATTTGCCACCTCTCGGCCCAGCTCTGCAACTTGTCCAAGTCACAAGTCACCGTGCTTCTTTAGCACGGTGGCCTCCTCACATCTACTTATGAAGTCAACATGCCTGTAGTGGCATTCTCGTTAAAGTTGGTCATAGAGTTTTAAATACTGACCAATCCACTGACTCAAAGCAATCCCTATGAGGTCATCTGATTTCTCAGATCAACATTGCATGACTTTCTTTAATGGATTCTCCCGTTTTAGTTTTTGCTTGTAAACCGGGAGCAGAAGCACAGCCTGGGTCTGATTTGCCAAAGTGTGGGCAGGCAATAGAGAGGTAGGCATGCTTGATGTTTGTGTAGCGATGGTATAGAATGTTTGTGCCCCTGGTGAGATGGAGATATGTTGTGGTAACTTGGTAGGACGCTCTTGAGCCTGGCCTGATGTACAAGGCCTGGAGGTGTTTTGTCTCAAAGCTATTTGTGATGCTATATATTTCGTCCAGTGCGGCCTTCGGGTCCGCATGGGGTGGCATATGCTATGCACATTCAAATAAAGTTAATTCTTTTTTTTGCTAATATTTCCTGCATGGTCCTTACTTTCTGATGTACTTTACCATCAAACTCCCTTTCCCATCCTGTCCACTCAACTTATCCACAATAATATGCTTTCATACTGCCTCAACTTTTGCCTTTGGATTACTAAATTTCCCTTTATTCATTTATCTAAACGACACTGTTTTTGGCAAATCTTTTAAAATTCACCACATTTTCAGCGTTCACAACAAAATCAGGCAAAGCATTCCAAGTATCAACATTCTATGTGAAAGACATGAACCAAATTTCTGCTGTTTATACTGATAGCCACGCAAAGTACTATAATTGTGAGTAAATAACTTTTCAGACTTAGCAGCAATAAAGCCATGTTTCAATTTATAAACTTCAAAATCCTTCAAAAGTCCTTGATGAGGACTTGTCTGTTGAGGTAGTATGGGCTGAGATTAGAAACAGGAGAGGAGAGGTCACCCTGTTGGGAGTCTTTTATAGACCTCCTAAAAGTTCTAGAGAGGTAGAGGAAAGGATTGCAAAGTCGATCCTGGGCAGGAGTGAAAGTAATAGGGTAATTGTTATGGGGGCTTTAACTTTACCAATATTGAATGGAATAGCTATAGCTCTAGTATGTTAGAGGGGTCAGTTTTTGTACAAAGTGTGCAGGAAGGTTTTTTGACTCAGTATGTAGATAGGCCAACTAGAGGTGAGGCTATATGGACTTTAGTAAGGCGTTTGATAAGGTGGCCCATGGAAGACTTCTACAGAAAATGCAGATGTGTGGAATAGAGGGTGATTTAGCTAATTGGATTAGGAATTGGCTGGCAGATAGAAGACAGAGGGTGGTGGTTGATGGGAGATATTCAGCGTGGAGTTCGGTGACAAGTGGTGTACCTCAGGGGTCTGTTTTGGGGCCCCTGCTGTTTGTAATTTTTATAAATGATCTGGATGAGGGTATTGAGGGATGGATCAGTAAATTTGCAGATGATACTAAAATTGGTGGAGTGGTAGATAGTGAAGAGGGGTGTTTTAGTTTACAGAGTGACTTGGACAAGTTGCAGAGCTGGGCCGAGAGGTGGCAAATGGAGTTAAATGTGGAAAAGTGTGAGGTAATGCACTTTGGCAGGAACAATAAATGTGTAGAGTATAGGGCTAATGGTAGGGCTCTTAATAGTGGTGAGGAACAGAAGGATCGTGGTGTATGTGTCAATAGATCCCTGAAAGTAGGCAGTCAAGTGGATAAAGTTGTTAAGAAGGCATATGGAGTCTTAGCTTTTATTGGTAGGGGGATTGAATTTAGGAGCCGCAGCATCATGTTGCAACTGTACAAAACTCTAGTGCGGCCGCACTTGGAGTATTGTGTGCAGTTCTGGTCTCCACATTATAAGAAAGATGTGGAGGCATTGGAGAGGGTACAGAGGAGGTTTACCAGGATGTTGCCTGGTATGAGGGCAGGTCCTATGAAGAGAGGTTGAAGGATTTGAGGTTGTTTTCGTTAGAAAGGAGGCGGCTAAGAGGGGATCTTATTGAAGCATATAAGATGATTAGAGGTTTAGATAGGTGGACAGTGATAGCCTTTTTCCTAGGATGGAGAAAGCTAGCACGAGGGACACAGCTTTAAATTAAGGGGTATGAGTTATAGGACGGATATCAGAGGTAGGTTCTTTACTCAAAGAGTGATTAGGGAGTGGAATGCCCTGCCTGCAGCTGTTGTAGATGCGCCAAGTTTGGTGGCGTTTAAGAGGTTAGTTGCTAAGTATATGGAAGAGAAGGGAATGGTTTAGTTTGGAGGGGCATTGCTTTTTATTTTGGTCGGCACAACATCGAAGGCCGAAGGGCCTGTTCTGTGCTGTATTGTTCTATGTTCTATGTTCTATGTACATTGGATTTGGTGCTGGGCAATGAGCCAAACCAGGTGTTAGGCTTGGAAGTTGGTGAATATTTTGGTGATAGTGACCACAATTCGGTTACGTTCACCTTAGTGATGGATAGGGATAGGCATGAAGCTGGGGGCAGTAGTTATAGCTGGGGGAATGGTAATTATGAGGCTATAAGGAGGGAATTAGGGTGCATAGGTTGGACTAGGAAACTACAGGGACTGGGAACATCTGAAATGTGGAGCTTATTCAAGGAGCAGCTACTGCGAGTCCTTGATAAGTATGTCCCTGTCAGGCAAGGAGGAAATGGTCGAGTAAGGGAACCATGGTGTATTAAAAAAGTTAATTCGCTGGTTAAAAGGAAAAAGGAGGCTTATGTCAGGATGAGGCTTGAAGGCTCAGTTAGTGCACTGGATAGCTATAGATTAGCCAGGAGGGAGCTAAAGAGTGAGTTGAGGAGAGCTAAAAGGGGACACGAGAAGACCTTGGCTGATAGGATCAAGGAGAATCCTAAAGCTTTCTTTAGATATGTTAAGAATAGAAGATTGGTTAGGGCAAGATTAGGCCAGTCAGAGACAGCAGTGGGAAGTTGTGCATGGAGCCTGAAGAGATTGGAGAGGCACTGAACAAATATTTCTCTTTGGTATTCACACAGGGAGATGTAAATGTAGTTGTGGAGAACACTGGGATACAGGGTTGCAAACTGGAAAGTATTGAAGTAGATAGGGAGGATGTGCTAGATATTCTTGAGGGTTTGAAGTTGGATAAGTCCCCTGGGCCGGACGGGATTTAACCTAGGATTCTCTGGGAGGCAAGAGAGGCGATTGCAGAGCCTCTGGCTCTGATCTTCAGGTCTTCGTTGGTTACGGGTGTGGTTCCGGAGGACTGGAGGATAGCGAATGTGGTCCCATTGTTCAAGAAGGGGAAGAGAGACCTTCCAGGGAATTATAGGCCTGTGAGTCTTACTTCTGTTGTGGGCAAAGTATTGGAGAGAATTATTAGGGATAGGATTTATAGTTATTTAGAGAGAAATGAATTGATTGGGGATAGTCAGCATGGTTTTTGTGAAGGGTAGGTCGTGCCTTACTAACCTTATTGAGTTTTTTTGAAAAAGTGACCAAAGAGGTGGATGGGGGTAAGGCAGTTGATGTGGTATATATGGACTTTAGTAAGGCGTTCGATAAGGTGGCCCATGGAAGGCTTCTGCAGAAAATGCAGATGTATGGGATTGAGGGTGCTTTAGCTAATTGGATTAGGAATTGGCTAGCAGATAGAAGACAGAGGGTGGTGGTTGATGGGAGATATTCATCGTGTAGTTCGGTTACAAGTGGTGTACCTCAGGGGTCTGTTTTGGGGCCCCTGCTGTTTGTAATTTTTATAAATGATCTGGATGAGGGTATTGAAGGTTGGATTAGTAAATTTGCAGATGACACTAAAGTCGGTGGAGTGGTAGATAGTGAAGAGGGGTGTTATAGTTTGCAGAGAGACTTGGACAAGTTGCAGAACTGGGCCGAGAGGTGGCAAATGGAGTTTAATGTGGAAAAGTGTGAGGTAATTCACTTTGGCGGGAATAACAAATGTGTAGAGTATAGGGCTAATGGTAGGACTCTCAATAGTGTTGATGAACAGAGGGATCTTGGTGTATATGTTAATAGATCCCTGAAAGTTGGCAATCAAGTCGATAAGGTTGTTAAGAAGGCATATGGATTCTTAGCTTTTATTGGTAGGGGGATTGAATTTCGGAGCCGCAACGTCATGTTGCAACTGTACAAAACTCTAGTGCGGCCGCACTTGAGTATTGTGTGCAGTTCTGGTCCCCACATTATAAGAAAGATGTGGAGGCATTGAAGAGGGTACAGAGGAGGTTTACCAGGATGTTGCCTGGTATGGAGGGCAGGTCTTATGAAGAGAGGCTGAGGGATTTGAGGTTGTTTTCGTTAGAAAGAAGGCGGCTAAGAGGAGATCTTATTGAAACATAAGATGATTAGAGGTTTAGATAGGGTGGACAGTGATAGCCTTTTTCCTAGGATGGAGAAAGCTAGCATGAGGGGACAAAGCTTTAAATTAAGGGGTAGTGGTTTTAGGACAGATGTCAGAGGTAGGTTCTTTACCCAGAGGGTGGTAAGGGTATGGAATGCCCTGCCTGCGTCAGTTGTAGATGCACCAAGTTTGATGGCATTTAAGAGGTTAGTAGATAAGTTTATCGACGAAAAGGGAATGGTTTAGGTTAGACGGTCATTGCTTTTTCCTAACTGGTCGGCGCAACATCGAAGGCCGAAGGGCCTGTTCTGCGCTGTAATGTTCTATGTTCTATAAATCAAAAAAACAGTCTTCTTTTCTCTCATGACTGAAATCCAAGAATTCTTAAACACTCCTTATAAGGTATTCCCCTTCATGATTTCCATTTTTCTGGTAATGTGTGTCTACCCAAATCTTCCTCTTGTTAGTTGAAAGGTATTTTCCTTACTCTGACCATGTGTTCTACAGCATGCTTGCATTTGCGTGCTTTGTCCCTATCCAGTCACATTCTGGTTGTCAATACCCATACTGCTACACTGCATTTTTGTTCTTTCTCCTTAACTTCCTAAATCTCCCTTCACATGGACCTATCCCTGCCAATTAGTTTAAAACCCTGAACTACAGCACTAGTTATGGACTTAATTGACTTTCAGGAATAGGACATCGTAACTGAGAATGGATGCCTAAAGGTGAATGATAGAGCTAAGAAAAAAAATCAGACAGGAAATGACAATCTTAGTAACTATAGTAAAATGGCAGAATGTAGGTGTAAATTGTCAGATTTTGAACGACATGATTAGTGAGAGAATGAGTTAATTATGCAGACATGAATTTGATCTTGCTAAAGAAGAATCAAGGTATGGCTTTGATGTGACTTAAAAAGACAATGCTGGAAAATCTAAAGAGGTCTGACAGCATCTGTGGAGAGAGAATAGAGCTGACATTCTGAGTCTGGATGACACTTCATCAGAGCTGAAAACAATTGAAGATAAGTTGGGATTTATACTGTTGTAGTGAAGTGGAGTTAGTTGGGGGGACTTAATACAGAGCCATTGATAGGTGGAAATAAGGGTGAGATTGACAAAGATGTAATGGACAAAAAGCTGAAGGGAATTTGAATGCTGGTGGTCATGACTAAGAAGGGTGTTGACTATGGCACATTAAGAGATTGGAATGTGTCAATGGCAGAACAAAAGTAAACAATGGTAACCTGGAATAGATAATAGATGATCCTCCATGTGTGTGTTTGTGTGTGTGTGTGTGGTAGACAATGGTAAAGGAAAAATGATGGAAAACAGGATAAAATAAGGGCAGAAATGAAAATGAATCAATGGAAGAAATGAAAATAAATAAAACATTGAAAAAATATATAAAGTAAGTTTTAAAAATAAACACATAAATCAATAAAAATTGATGGACATTAGATGAATATGGATGCTAGCGTTCTTGCTCTGAAGTTGTTGAACTGAATGTTAAGTCCTGAAGGCTGTAAAATGCCTAATCGGAAGAAATGTTGTTCCTTCAGTTTGCTTTGGGCTTCACTGGAACATTACATGGTTTTGATGTTGTCACTTTCAACCAGTCGTAAAATATGCTGGATGTTCATCAATTGGAGAGTGATGAAGATTTGGACCTTCTATTAGAATTCTTGGATGAAATATACAAGAAGGAATGATCTGTGAAATGCCTATGAGGCACACTTTGATAGATTTCAGATTACGGCATGCATTTCATGGATGAATGTATCATGGACTTTAACAGTGCATAAAAGATGATTGAAATTGAATTTGGAAATCACTGGACCAATCCCAGCAGCTAAATATCTCATATCAACAGGCTCCTGAATTTAATTGGCATTTTGTTCGCAGAGAAGGAAACACAGCTGGATCAGATGTTTACTCCTTTGAAAAAGTATTTGGGGAAACAATAATTTTCTTCTGTCTTCATGGAACAAGTAGAAGAGTGACACAAAGAACAGAGGATTCTATATTTCCAAATGGCTCAGATACTGGACATAAGCGTCAATACAATGGAGCAGTTGGAGACAGGCGGAAAGAGGACAGAAACACCTTTAACATAGCTGGATATTATAGCAGAAGTGAACATTGGAACAACAATAAAGAGCAATTGAATACCATCGGAGGAATATTGTTTCAGGTGAAGCTCAAAGTATCATTATTTGATTAAATATCCAAAATGGTGAGGCAGCATCCTCAAAATTGCACATTGCCATGCATTCTGAGAAAGAAGATGAAGATAATGCTGAATGTGCACAAATTGTCACAAGGAGTTTTATGAATGTCCAAGGACAGTTATGAATGTACTCATCATGGACCCTTTTAACTGTGCAGTTAGACAGTGTCACAGTTTGCCAATCTACGGAAGATTATTAAAATGTTGCCTTGACTAACTAAATAGTGAGGATTAATGCAATGTTACGGAATACAGAAGTAATACTTTAGGTTTGGCGTTGACAACATATTGAGGTCACTCTATAATTTATAATTTACTCAGTTGTAATTCCATGAAATAAGTCATTTTCAAAAATACCGATATCGCCTCTACTAATATTCCTATTATGTTGAATAAACTTTCTATAACAAAAATGGAACATGGAACATAATAAGGCAATTATTTGTGGAAGGTCAGAGGATCTGCAGTTTATCCAGTCAAGATATTTTTCTTTCCCCTTAACAAAACCTGAGATTTCCCAACAGAACATGAGACAAATATGAATGGCATCAGTGATAAGATTCAGAGGGTAAAAGCAAATTGTTTTTAAGTTACATGGATAATTTGCCCATACTATTCATCTTGTCAAATGTTAACAATCCTGTTAAAAGATGTAATTATCTTTAATGAAGTGTATAGAAGAGACAAGATTAGCGAGGAACATGAGATCTGTAGACAGTATTGCAGGATGCTGCACTGTATTCTAAGCATTAAGGCATTTGACTTTAATGGCACAGTTGTCTTGGTTCTAAAAGGTGTGCGACAAAGATAGAAATATTTTAATTCTATAGTTAGTATACCTAGCAACTGGACTGGTCTTCCTTTCTACAATAATAAATAATAAGGACAAAAAGATTATTGTTAAAAGTATAGAGCAATGAACCCAAGACTTGTGGCACCAACGAAGTTTTTGATTGATCATGAAAGTGAATTTGCTAATGATGAGTTCAAAGGCATGTGAAAATATGAACATCATAGTCATTAATACCACAGCTGAAATCCCTTTCAATAGTGGACTCTGTTAAAGGAATCATGCAGTGACCAGTGAAATGTTGTGCCAAATTATAGCTGATCTGATGGACTGCAATGTGACAACTGCTTGACATGGACAAGTCATACAAAATATTCTGTCACAATTTTGAGGGTACAGTGCCTATCAATAAGTCTATATATGAACTTTCAACTTGCTGTCAATGCTTTGTGATTGCCCTCCTATTCTAAGAAGCAAACCTGCGTGCTCCCCAACTGGAAACCATGGATGAACAGGGATAGCCACTCATTGCTGAAGTCCAGACTTGAGGTGTTCAAGTCAGGCGATACTGACTTATATAAGAAAGCCAGATACAATCGAAGAAAATCCATCAAAGATGCCAAAAAACAGTATCAGACCAAGCTAAAATCCCAGGCTAGCCACGCGACTTCCACCAATTATGGCAAGGTCCGCAAGACATAACAGTTTACAAGATGAAGGCATGTAAAATTGTCGGCTCCATCGCTACTCCCTCCCTGATGAGGTCAATGCATTCTATGCCCTTTTTGAGCAAGAGGTCAGCGAGAACATACCCTCCACCCTGGAAGCCCTGGATGAACCCATACCTAGGGTCACCATTGCAGATGTCAGAGTACCCTTCTCGAAGGTCAACCCACGGAAAGCAATGGTCTGGTTGGGATACTCAGATCCTGCAAGGATCAGCTGGCGGGCGTATTCAACCTTTCTTTACAACAATCTGCTTCAAGAAGACGACCATCATCCTGGTACCTAAGAAAAGCCAAGCAGTGTGCCTTAATAACTATCAGCCAGTGGCTCAGACATCCATCATTATGTGCTTCAACAGGCGTGAATCAAATTCAGCCTCCAGAACTACCTGGATCCACTAGAGTTTGCCTACTGCTGCAACAGGTCCACAGTAGATGCCATCTCCCTGGTCCTGCACTCAACTCTGGAACACCTAGATAACAAGGACACCTTACATCAGACTCCTATTAATTGATTATAGCTCAGCCTTCAACATTTTTTTCCTATGAAACTCATCTCCAAACTTCCTGGCCTTGGCCTTGACACCTCCTTCTGCAACTGGATCCTGAACTTCCGAACTCACAGACCATGATCAATAAAGATAGACAGCAACACGTCCTCCATGATCATCCTCAACACTGGTGTCCCACAAGGCTGTGTTCTCAGCCCCCATTATACTCCTTATACATCTATGAATGTGTGGCCAAATTCCTCTCCAATGTGATTTTCAAGTTTGCTGACAACACTATCATAGTGGGTTTAATCTCAAACAATGACATGACAGGGTACAGAAATGAGAGAATCTGGTGGACTGGTGCAGCAACAATAATCTCTCCCTCAATGTCAACAAAATGAAGGAGATTGTCATCAACTTCAGGAAGCATAAAGGAGAACATTCCCCTGTCTACATAACAGGAATGAAGTAGAAAGGGTTGAGAGCTTCAAATTTTTAGTTGTCGAGATCACCAACAACCTATCCTGCTACCCCCAACATTAAAGGCCAGCTCTTGTACTCTATACCCCTTCCTATAAAGGCTAGCATACCATATGCTTGCTTCACAACCTTCTCCACTTGCTCTGCCACCTTCAGAGACTTATTCACCCACATCCCCAGGTCCCTCTGCGTTTCTATACTCTTAATAGGTCTACCCTTTATCATATACTTCCCCCCTACATTCTTTCTCCCGAAATGTATCACCTCACATTTATCAGGATTGAATTCCATCTGCCATCTATCTGCCTAAGCTACCAGCCTATCTATGTCCTGCTGCATCGCCTGACAATGCTCCTCATTATCCGCAAGTCCAGCCATCTTTGTATCATCTGCAAACTTGCTGATCACTCCACTTACTCCCTCTTCCAAGTCATTTATATATATTACAAATAGAAAAGGTCCCAGTACCAACCCCTGCGGCACATCACTAGTGACCGACTCCAGCTAGAGAAACATCCTTCCACTATTACTCTCTATCTCCTATTACCAAGCACGTTACTTATCCATCTAGCTACCTGTCCTTGTATCTCATTAGCCTTGACCTTCTCAACTAACCACCCATGAGGGACTTTGTCAAACGCCTTACTAAAATCCATACAGATGACATCAACAGCTCGCCCTTTGTCCACCATTTTCGTCACCTCCTCAAAAAATTCTACCAGATTCGTAAGGCATGACCTCCTCTTAACAAATCCATGCTGCGTATCCCTAATCAGATTGCAACGCTCTAAGTGCCTATATATCCTATCTTAAGAATCCCCTCCAACAGCTTCTCTACCACTGACGTCAAACTCACCGGCCTATAATTTCCAGGGTTATCCCTACTACCCTTTTTAAACAATGGTACAATATAGCTATTCTCCAGTACTCTGGGACCTCACTTGTGTCCAAGGAAGAGACAAAGATTTGCATCAGAGGCCCAGCAATTTTACCTCGCACTTCCCTAAGCAGCCTGGGATAAAAGCCATCAGGCCCAGGAGATTTATCAGTTTTAATGCTACCTAGAAGCTCTAACACTTCCTCCCTCGGTATAGATATTTCCCTCAACTGGTCCACAGCTCCCTCAGAGACAGGAGCTGTTAGCAAGCCCCTCTCCTTCGTGAATACTGACGCAAAGTATTCATTCAGGATCTCTGCCATTCCCTTGGGCTCTAAGCGCAGTTCCCCTCCTCCGTCCCTAAGAGGTCCGATTTTTCCTCTAACCATCCTTTTATTCCTAACATAGGAGTAAAAAGCCTTTGGATTTTCCTTAATCCTATCCGCCAATATCATTTCATGCCCCCTTTTTGCCCTTCTAACTCCTCATTTGAGCTCCCTCCTACTCTCTCTATATTCCTCCAACACTGTCTCCGTTCCCAGCTGCTTTGACCTATCATATAGAACATAGAACATAGAACAATACAGCACAAACAGGCCCTTCGGCCCATGAGTTGCGCTGATCACATCTACCAATCCACAGACCTATCTATAACCCCCTATCCTATTCTTTTCCATATACTCATCCAGAAGTCTCTTAAAAGACCCCAGTGAGTTTGCCTCAACAACCTTCGACTGCTGTCGGTTCCATTCACTCACCACCCTCTCAGTGAAAAACCTACCCCTGACATCTCGTTTGTATTTGCTTCCCTGCACCTTAAATCTGTGTCCTCTCGTAGTGACCATTTCAGCTTGGGGAAATAGTCTCTGAGAGTCCACCCTATTTATCCCTCTCAACATTTTATAAACCTCTATCAGGTCGCCTCTCAACCTACGTCTCTCCAGTGAGAAGAGTCCCAGCTCCCTCAACCTATCTTCATAAGGCCTGCCTCCCAATCCAGGCAGCATCCTTGTAAATCTCCTCTGAACTCTCTCAATAGCCTCTACATCCTTCCTATAATGAGGTGACCAGAACTGCGCACAATACTCCAACTGGGGTCTGACAAGAGTCTTATAGAGCTGCATCATTACCTCCTGACTCCTAAACTCTATTCCTCGATTAATGAAGGCCGGTACACCGTATGCCTTCTTGACAATTTCCTCCACCTGCGAGGCCGATTTAAGATCCTATGGACCCGGACCCCGAGATCCTTCTGCTCTACAACACAGCTAAGACTCCTACCCCTTATATTCTACTCCTTCATCCCATTATTCCTGCCAAAATGGACCACTACACATTTATCTGCGTTGAAGTCCATCTGCCACTTCTCCGCCCAGTCTTGCATCCTGTTTATGTCCCACTGCAACTTTTGACATCCGTCCAGACCATCCACAACACCACTGATTTTTGTATTGTCGGCGAACTTGTTAACCCATCCCTCCACTTCCTCATCCAGGTCACTTCTGAAAATGACAAACAGCAGGGGTCCCAGAATACGCCTCTCTTTCCTTCCTAACCAAGTCCTCAATATCCCTAGTAATCCACGGTTCTCTAATGGTACCTTTCCCATCTTTCCTCTTGGCCGGCACATATTTATCATGCAACATTTTCAGTATTCCCTTGAAAGAGTCCCACATGCCTAGCGTGGACTTACCCTCGAACAACCGTTCCCAATCAGTTTCCCTAAGTTCCTGTCTAATCTGACCGTAGTTAGTCTTCCCCCAATTCAGCACCTTGCCCTGAGGGCAACAAGCATCCTTTTCCATCTGTATCCTAAAATAGACAGAATTGTGGTCACTGTTAGCCACATGTTCCCCCACTACAACATCAACCACCTACCCTGGTTCATTACTCAGAACTAAATCCAATATAGCCCCTTCTCTAGTCGGGCTAGCCACATACTGCTCCAACAATCCTTCCAGTACACATTTTACAAATTCCTGCCCAGCCAAACCCCCAGCTCCACGTACTTTCTAATCCACCCTAGGGAGGTTAAAATCTCCCATTATAATGACTTTGTTCTTTCTGCTCCTATCCAAAATGCCTTTACATATGCCTTCTTCAACGACCCGCGGGCTGTTGGGTGGCCTGTAATGAACGCCTAGCATAGTAATCGCCCCCTTTCTATTCCTCAACTCCACCCACAGCGACTCCACTCCTAACTCCTCTCTATTGTCCTTCCTCTGCACCGCTGTGATGCTCTCCTTAACTAGCAACGCCATTCCCCCACCTCTTCTGGACCCTCCTCTGTCATGCCTGAAACACTTATACCCAGGAATGTTCAGTTGCCACTGCTCCCCTTCCTTTAACCACGTCTCCGTCACCACAACCACGTTCAAGTTCCTTGCAAATAATAAGGCTCTAAGTTCATCCGTTTTTCCCGTTACGCTCCTCGCATTGAAACAGACACACTCCAGACCTCCAAGCCCACTCGGAACCACCTTCTCCCTGGTGCACCTCTTCTCATCCAGGCTTACTCTATCTCCCATCTCGCTCTCTACCGAGCTATCGGTCTCAGCCCGATATTAGTTTAAATCCTGCCGAAACACTCCAGCTAACCTGCCAGCTAAGATATTCACACCCTTCCCATTCGTGGAGACTCTGGAGAGAGTGCAGAGGTGGTTTACCAGTATGCTGCCTGGTATGGAAGGTTTGAGTTACGAGGAGAGGTTAGGCTAATTGGGACTGTTTTCCTTAGAAAGACGTAGACTTAGAGGAGATCTAATAGAGGTGTACAAGATTATGAGGGGTATAGATAGAGTGAACAGGGTTATCCCTGAAAGTAAGCAGTCAGGTCGAGAAGGTTGTTAAGAAGGCATATGGAGTCTTGGCTTTTACTGGTAGAGGGATTGAATTTCGGAGCCGCAACGTCATGTTGCAACTGTACAAAACTCTAGTGCGGCCGCACTTGGAGTATTGTGTGCAGTTCTGGTCCCCACATTATAAGAAAGATGTGGAGGCATTGGAGAGGGTACAGAGGAGGTTTACCAGGATGTTGCCTGGTATGGAGGGCAGGTCTTATGAGGAGAGGCTGAGGGATTTGAGGTTGTTTTCGTTAGAAAGGAGGCGGCTAAGAGGGGACCTTATCGAAACATATAAGATGATTAGAGGTTTAGATAGGGTGGACAGTGATAGCCTTTTTCCTAGGATGGAAAAAGCTAGCACGAGGGGACACAGCTTTAAATTAAGGGGTGATAGTTATAGGACGGATATCAGAGGTAGGTTCTTTACCCAAAGGGTGGTTCGGGAGTGGAATGCCCTGCCTGCAGCAGTTGTAGATGCGCCAAGTTTGGTGGCGTTTAAGAGGTTAGTTGATAAGTATATGGAAGAGAAGGGAATGGTTTAGTTTGGAGGGGCATTGCTTTTTATATTGGTCGGCGCAACATCGAAGGCCGAAGGGCCTGTTCTGTGCTGTAATGTTCTATGTTCTATGTTCTAGCTCTTTCCTAGGATGGGCTCGAATAGCACGAGGGGTCACGGGCTTAGGGTGAGGGGGGTAAGGTATAATTTGGATGCTAGAGGGAGTTTTTTCACACAGAGGGTGGTGGGAGTATGGAATGCACTGCCAAGTAAAGTGGTGGAGGCAGGTACTCTGTAGTTATTTAAGAAATACTTAGATGGGCACATGAACAGAATGGGAATGGAGGGGTATAGAAAACTGATTTAAAATAAGGATCATGAGCCTTGGGAATCCCTGGGAAGTGTGTAAATAGATGATGATATTGATGTACTTGTTTTTATCCTACAGGTGCTTTGGTCCACTTGTCTAATGAGGGGCATACACGCGATGGGTCGTGAGATGGCTGCTCTTGGATTTTTTTTTCGAGAGTATCATAGTGCTTCATGTCGTTAGTGTACTCTTGACCTGGACCATTTGATGAGCAACACGACAGCTCAGTGACTATCGCTGTGCTGTGCAGATACATGGATTTGGGCCTGTGTCTGTGGGAGTTTGTGCATTCTCCCTGTGCTTGCGTGGGTTTTCTCTGGGTGCTCCGGTTTCCCCCCACATCCCAAATATGTGCTCTTAGCTAATTGGCAAAACAATTCTCCCTAAATTGTCTCAAATTTGGTTTTTAATCCATAGATCTATAAACATAGACAGGGATCGCGGTTAGAGGTGGGAACATTGGGGTGGCGGCGCGGGCTCGTTGGGCCAAAGGGCCTGTTTCCTGTGCTGTTTTGTTGTTTGTTCTTTAGAACATAGAACATAGAACAATACAGCACAGAACAGGCCCTTCGGCCTTCGATGTTGTGCCGACCAAAATAAAAAGCAATGCCCCTCCAAACTAAACCATTCCCTTCTCTTCCATATACTTATCAATTAACCTCTTAAACGCCACCAACTTGGCGCATCTACAACAGCTGCAGGCAGGGCATTCCACTCCCTAATCACTCTTTGAGTAAAGACCTACCTCTGATATCTGTCCTATAACTCATACCCCTTAATTTAAAGCTGTGTCCCCTCGTGCTAGCTTTCTCCATCCTAGGAAAAAGGCTATCACTGTCCACCCTATCTAAACCTCTAATCATCTTATATGCTTCAATAAGATCCCCTCTTAGCCGCCTCCTTTCTAACAAAAACAACCTCAAATCCTTCAGCCTCTCTTCATAGACCTGCCCTCCATACCAGGCAACATCCTGGTAAACCTCCTCTGTACCCTCTCCAATGCCTCCACATCTTTCTTATAATGTGGGGACCAGAACTGCACACAATACTCCAAGTGCGGGCCGCACTAGAGTTTTGTACAGTTGCAACATGATGCTGCGGCTCCTAAATTCAATCCCCCTGCCAATAAAAGCTAAGACTCCGTATGCCTTCTTAACAACTTTATCCACTTGACTGCCTACTTTCAGGGATCTATTGACACATACACCAAGATCCTTCTGTTCCTTTGTTCTTTGTTCATCCGCCAGGAAGTAGATACAAAGTCTGAGGTCATATACCAACAGACTCAAGAACAGTTTCTTCCTTGCTGTTATTTTGAATGGACTTATCTTGCATTAAACTTATCTTTCTCTACACCCTAGCTATGACTTTAACACTACATTCTGTACTCAGTCATTTCCTTCTCTATGAACAGTATATTTTATCTGTGTAGTGCGAAAGAAAGAATACTTTTCACTATATGTTAATACATGTGACAATAATAAATCAAATCAAAAAATGCTACAATTGGTTTAATTTTTTTATTGCACATTTTAATGCTTTATATGAAATATAAAATCAAGATGTTGAAGATCTGAAATAAAAACACTAAGTGCTGGAAAGGCTCAGCAGATCTGACACCGTCTGAGGAGAGAAACAGAGTTAATGTTTCAATATGAAGTAAGATGAGATTTCATCAAGAAAATCCAGAGTCATCAGATAAGAGAATATAAGACAGAATTTAATTCAGTGGTTTGGGTGTAACATTAAAGGGTCATAAAGAATGGAGAGACTCGGATAAGGATCATGATGATAAGACGGTAATTGTCAAACATGGTATTCTAACTGTTAAGATTCATTTTGCCACAATTAATTAGGTTTACTTATAAAATCTAAGCAGCTGATAAAAGTAGACAAATAAGCAAGGCACTTTCTACCTCAAGGGCCCATGTGTTTTTTCATCTGTTTATAGGAGTGAGTGTCATTGGCAAGCTCAGTATTTGTTGCTCATTCGTAATTGCCCTTATGAAGGCCACCTTCTTTAATTGCAGAAGTGTGTGGAATGTAGATGCTCTCATAATGCTTTTAGTGAAGGAGTTCCAGGATTTTGACACATGACAGTGATAGAACAATATAATTCCATGTCAGGGTAACGCATAGCTCAGAAGGAAACTCACTGGTGATAATGTTTCAATGCATCTGCTGTGATCGTCCTCCTCGTTGATAGAAGTAATGGGTTTGGATTGTGCTGTTAAAGGGGCCTTGGTAAGTTCATGCAGCGCATCCTGTAAATAGTACTCACTGCTACTTATGAAGTGGTGAATGTTTTAGATGATCGATAGGGTGCTGATCATTCAGGCTGCTTTGTTTTTGGTATCAAGCTTCTTGAGTGTACCTGCACAGATCCAGAAAAGTAGAGAGTATTTCATCACTTTCCTAACTTTTACCTTTAGATTGAGCACAGGCTTTGGGAAGTCAGGCGATTTACTCATCACAGAATTCTCAACCTTTCACCTGCACTTTTAGCCATGGCCTTTCCAATAACGTTTTTGGTCCTTAGTAACCTCTCAAAATGTTGATGGTGGGGGACTGGGTGATGCTGTTGAGCACCAAGGGGGTGGTTGAATTCTTTCTTTTTGTGATGATGGTAAGTCAAGAGGCAGATGATGATCATGTGAGTAACCATGACACAAAAACGACTAAGTTAATACATTCAAAGGCCAATTGCCCAGATGTCGCACTTGGGTGATATATATTCAAGAGGAGCCTATTGAATGGAGAGATCTGGCAATTGTGAGAAGTCATGATGTAAAGATGCCGGCGTTGGATTGGGGTGGTAAGAACTCAGTAAGAATTTAGCAACACCAATTTTTAATCCAACCTGCAGACCAAAACACTGCATTTGCCTGAGGAAGACACGGAGTGTTGAAAGCTCGCAATTTTACTATCAAATAAATCGGTTGGATTAAAAATTGGTGTTGCTAAATTCTTACTGAATTGTGAGAAGTGCAGGAAAAACTACTGGCAAATTTAAATTGTTGATGAACATCAGGATGCTGGCCAATGAACCTCAAACAGGCCATTGTCCACAGCAAACTACCCAGCCTTCAGGAGAGCAGTGTTATAGCAACCTCTACAAGACATGCCGGATTATTGACATGGATGCCATCATCTCATGTGAGAACACCATCTGTCAGATACATGACACGTGCTCTTGCAACTCGGCCAATGTTGTCTATCTGATATGCAACAGGGAAGGTTGACCTGAGGCATGGTACATTGGGGAGATCGTGCAGACACTATGACACGGATGAATGAACACTGCTCGACAATCACCAGACAAGACTATTCTCTTTCTGTTAGCAAACACTTCAGCGGTCATGGGCATTCGACTTCTGATCTTTGGGTAAACGTTCTCCAATGCAGCCTTCACGCCATACAACAGCGCAGAGTCACCGAGCAGAAACTGATAGCCAAGTTCCGCACATGAGGATGGCCTCAACCAGGATCTTGGGTTCACATCACACTATCTGCAACCGCCACAATTTGCCTGAACTTGCAACATCTCACTTACTTTTCTGTCTGGAGACAATACACATCTCTTTAACCTATGCTTAATGCTATCTCCATTCATATTATCTGCACCTTTAAGACTTGAATAACAGATTAGCTGTAAAGACTTGCCTTCTAATCAGTATTCTATAAATTGTGTGCATTTTTGTGCCCTGGTTGTGATCAGAATTCTCCACTCACCTGATGAAGGAATAGCATTTCGAAAGCTAATGGCATTTACTACCAAATAAACTTGTTGGACTTTAACCTGGTGTTGTGAGACTTCTTACTGTGTTTACCCCAGTCCAATGCTGGCATTTCCAATCAATGAACCTGACACATGGGTTGGATGAAAGAATGGGCAGTAAGAAAACACAGTGCAAGTACTGATAGTAAGTCCAAAAGTGACTTTCTGTCAGAGAACAATTTGTGATGTTTCCAGGGTATGTTTTCTTTGGGAGTGGGAGAGGGGTTAACTGTGTTTTGTTGAAAATATATCGTGGACAGCTGAATGCAAATAGCTCAATGTTTTAAAACGGAAAGTTTTCAGATACCTTCCTCGTGTATCTTAATTTTATATGGGGTGTTACAGAAGAATACGAGAAATGTGTTTTTAATAATATTTAAGTCAAATTTAGAATTGTGATTTAGGCTTATGAGACTTTTAAATATATTGATTTAGAAATGAAATAGAGTAAATCTGGAAAAATTTTACATCAACAAACCTAGTTAGAGAGTTTAACACTCATTTGGGTTAATTGGTTAATCACACGAGCTCTTCACATAAAGATGATGATATATCGAAAGAAGAAACAGAAGTCGGAATTTTCCGCTCCCGTTAGCGTCAGGCGGGTTTGGCAGCGGGATCAGAAAATATTGCGAGAAAACCAAAGTTATTTTTTACATCGGCGTGAAAGTTTACTGCGATAATTCCCTCCCCGGTCAGTGGCAAACCAAACTTACAACCATTCAATATTGGGAACATTATTAAAATATATTTACATCTCATTATCAGCTCTTACACCAGAATTACACCCACTCATCCAAAAGACCTATCCATGGTGGCGTGATGTCAGAACAGTGTGAATCAAGACTGCCTTGAAAGTGTGGGCACTGGGCGAGCACACCGGAGCTCAGTGCTTGAATAGTGATTCTGCGTATTAAAGGGGCAGAGTTGGGGGTGATCTGTTTCAGACTCAGGTGTACTGGGTCTGACTGCGGTGACCAACCTCCAATCGGAGGCCCCCAGGCTTTCACTCAGGGGATACTAGGGCAACACTAGAGGGGGCTCAAGGATGCTGGGGCAGGGACTCCTGGGTACTGGGAACCTAGTAAGAAGTCTGACAGCATCAGGTTTAAGTCCAAACGATTTATTTGATAGTAAACTCGCAAGCTTTCGGGGCTTGTTTATGTTTTGTTTTGAAAGTTTGTGAGTCTACTATCAAAATAAATCGGTTGGACTTAAACCTGATGTTGTCAGATTTCTTAGTGTGTTTACCCCAGTCCAACGCCGGCATCTCCAGATCAAACCAGGAACCTAGTCAAGGGAGACCGGGGGATTGACTGTGGGAAGATTTTTGGATGGACTCAGAGGGGATTTGGAGGTTCACTTTGGGTCTGGAGGGAAGATTGTCAACGGTGAAAAGCACCGTTCCTGAGTTTATCTGTGCTGCTCAGCCACAGACTTAGTGGAAGAGCCTCACAGAGGGAAGTGATTCTGGGTTAGTTTGGAGGTACGGCAGGTCAGTGATTATTATCCTTTGGCAGCTGAGACTGTAACTCAATTGACATGCTTGGAGTCAATCCAGTGATACAATTATGAATACTCAAGCACCAGTAATGTGTGTGAGTCCCACTGATTGCTGCTCAGTATTTAATCCTTGGTGCACTGACTTCCAAAATCACTTACTTTCATTGTGCATCTGTCTGCACTATGATTCAAGAAACGATATTCCTGTAGAGAATTGGCAATAGCACACTTCCCAAGAACAGCGTTTCCATTTCTTGGCTACGTGCTGATATGCATATTGACAAATATTCTTCATACACCAGGCTGAGTGCAAGGCCTTGGTGTGAAATCTTGGACAATGTGAGCATCTGAGGTGAGACCTCAGGGTGCTGTAGGGTGGCCAAAGCTGAGGCACTAGGCCGTGTGATGTGAGGTCTTGCCAAAGCATGAGCGCATAGCTTTGTCCATTTAAATGAGGATGAGGCAAGCCAGGATGTGAGAGTGATGGGCTTTGTGCAATCTCTATTTTTTCACAGGCAGAGGGTAGCATTGACTGTATTCACATGGCACTAAATCTCCAGGGCATCAAGCTGTCAACTGTTTGAACCATAAGGGCTTCCATTTGTTGAATATTTAGCTAGGCTGTGACAATACCAAATGCATCCTATACGTGTGTGCTTGTTTCTCAGGGAGTGTGTATGATTCCCAAGATTTAGGGGCAGGCGTGACCTGTACAGCAAAGACAGGTGGCACCTGAATCCCAGGGGGACTAATATCTTGGTGGGAAGACTGGCTAGGGCTACTGGGGGGACTTTAAACTAGAAAGGTTAGGGGGAGGGAATAGTGATGTGGAGACTGGGAGCAAGGAAGTTAGCTCCCAGGTAGGGAAGGACTCTAGGCAGGATGAGAGGCAGGTTAGACGAGTGGGGGAGAAGGGAAATGTCCAGTCTGAGGGACTGAGCTGTGTCTATTTTAATGCCAGGAGTGTAGTAAATAAGGTGGATGAACTTAGGGCGTGGATTGCTGCTTGGGATTGTGATGTGGTGGCCATTACAGAGACTTGGATGTCTCAGGGACAGGACTGGGTACTACAGGTCCCGGGATTCAGATCCTTCAGGAAGGACAGGGAGGGAGGCAAAAGAGGTGGTGGAGTGGCACTGTTGATCAGGGACAGTGTCATGGCTGCAGAGAAGGTGGATACCGAGGAGGGAATGTCTACGGAGTCTCTGTGGGTGGACGTTAGGAATAGCAAAGGGTCGGTGACATTGCTGGGTGTATTCTATAGGCTGCCCAATAGTGACAGGGAAGTTGAGGTGCAGATAGGGAAACAGATACTGGAGAGATGTAGAAATAACAGAGTTGTTGTGATGGGAGACTTCAATTTCCCAAACATCGACTGGAATATCCCAAGGGTAAGGGGTTTGGATGGGGAGGAGTTTGTTAGGTGTGTTCAGGAGGGTTTCCTGACACAGCACGTGGACAAGCCTACGAGAGGAGAGGCTGTACTGGACCTGGTACTAGCTAATGAACCAGGACAGGTGATGGATCTCTCGGTAGGAGAGCATCTTGGGGATGGAGATCATAATTCTATCTCCTTCACCCTTGCATTGGAAAAGGATAGGATCAGGCAGGCTAGGAAGGTGTTTGTCTGGAATAAGGGGAAATATGAAGACATCAGGCAGATGTTGGGGCGAATAAACTGGAAGGAGGTGTTCTTGGGGAAAAGCACAGAAGGAAGGTGGCAGATATTCAAGGAATGCTTGTCTGGAGCTTTGCACGACAACGTTCCGGTGAGACAAGGAGGTTTTGGTAGGACGCGGGAACCGTGGTGCACGAAGGCTGTGGTGAACATAGTCAGGAAGAAAAGAAAGGTGTATAAAAGGTTCAAAGAGCTAGGAGATGTTGGGGATCTAGAGAAGTATAAGGCTTATAGAAGAGAGCTTAAAAAGGAAATTAGGAGAGCCAGAAGGGGTCATGAGAAGGCCTTGGCTGGTAGGATTAAGGAGAATCCCAAGGCCTTCTACAAATATGTGAAAAGTAAAAGGATGAGAAGAGAAGGGATAGGACCTATAAAAGGTGAAGGGGGAAAAGTCTGTATGGAACCAGAAGAAATGGCAGAGGTGCTTCATGAGTACTTTGCCTCAGTATTCACGGTGGAAAGTGATCTGGGAGGATGCACTACAAGTTTGCGGCAGACTGAAAAGATTGAGTATGTAGATATTAAGGAAGCGGATGTGTTAGAACTTTTAAATGCTATCAAGATAGACAAGTCTCCGGGACCAGATGGGATGTACCCCAGGTTATTGTGGGAGGTGAGGGATGTCATTGCAGAGCCCCTGGCGATGATCTTTGCGTCGTCGATGGAGACGGGAGAGGTTCCGGAGGATTGGAGGATTGCGGATGTGGTCCCTATTTTCAAGAAAGGGAACAGGGATAGTCCTGGAAATTACCGACCGGTGAGTCTGACCTCAGTGGTTGGTAAGCTGATGGAGAGGCTTCTGAGGGACAAGATTTACGAGCATTTGGAGAAGTTTAGGTTGATTAGAAATAGTCAGCATGGTTTTGTAAAAGGCAGGTCGTGCCTTACGAGCTTAATTGAGTTCTTCGAAAATGTGACTGAACACATTGACGAAGGAAGAGCAGTGGACATGGTGAACATGGGCTTCAGCAAGGCATTTGACAACGTCCCACATGCAAGACTTCTTGAGAAGGTGAGAGGCCATGGGATCCAAGGGGCTTTGGCCTTGTGGATCCAGAACTGGCTTGCCTGCAGAAGGCAGAGGGTGGTTGTGGATGGCTCTTTATCTGCATGGAGGTCGGTCACCAGTGGAGTGCCCCAGGGATCTGTTCTAGGACCCTTGCTGTTTGTCATTTTCATAAATGACCTGGATGAGGAAGTGGAGGGATGGGTGAGTAAGTTCGCCGATGACACGAAGGTCGGTGGTGTTGTGGATGGTCTGGAGGGATGTCAGAAGTTGCAGCATGACATCGACAGGATGCAAGACTGGGCGGAGAGGTGGCAGATGGACTTCAACGCGGATAAATGTGTTGTGGTCCATTTTGGCAGATCCAACGGGATGAATGAGTACACTATCAAAGGTAGGAGTCTTAGCTGTGTGGAAGAGCAGAGGGATCTTGGGGTCCGGGTCCATAAGACTCTCAAATCAGCCTCCCAGGTGGAGGATGTGGTTAAGAAAGCTTACGGTGTACTGGCCTTCATTCATCGAGGGATTGAGTTCAGGAGTCAGGAGGTAATGCTGCAGCTTTATAGGACCCTTGTCAGACCACACTTGGAGTACTGTGCGCAGTTCTGGTCGCCTCACTATAGGAAGGACGTGGAAGCTATTGAAAGGGTGCAGAGGAGATTTACAAGGATGTTGCCTGGATTGGGAGGCATGCCTTATGAAGACAGGTTGAGGGAGCTGGGACTGTTCTCCCTGGAGAGACGAAGGTTGAGAGGCGACCTGATAGAGGTTTACAAGATGTTGAGAGGAATAGATAGGTGGACTCTCAGAGACTATTTCCCAGGGCTGAAATGGTCGCGACGAGAGGGCATAGATTTAAGGTGCAGGGAAGCAAGTACAGAGGGGATGCTAGGGGAAAGTTTTTCACTCAGAGGGTGGTGAGTGAATGGAATCGGCTGCCGTCGGTGGTGGTCGAGGCGAACTCGCTGGGGTCTTTTAAAAGACTTCTGGATGAGTATATGGGATCCAATGGGATTGGGGGTTATAGATAGGTCTATGGCTGGGTAGGTTTTGATGTGTTCGGCACAACTTGTGGGCTGAAGGGCCTGTTTGTGCTGTAGTGTTCTATGTTCTATGTTCTATTCCTACATTCTCAGTTGCTCTCAGAACCCTGATATCTTTCAGAGACCACTGAGGTTGCAGGGTTGGCTCCTCGGTGACAGCAGTGACCCACTAAGGGCACGGCTGCTGACACCCGTGTGATGGATGTTGGCTTTGAGGCAATAGCGATGAAGCAGACAGGCCATTAGATTCATGGAGATGCGTGAAGAGATCCAGTGAAAACTTCCCATTATCTACATATGGCTTCCATGAGCACTGCAACCTCACCTGGCCGATGGCAGTACAGAATTTCTATGATAAGGCTGTTGTCATGGCGAGGCAATGATTGTCTACAGTCCCTACATTTCAGTAGGATGATGCAGCAAGGACATGCCAGAGCATCTGTGAATGTCTGACTCCTGTCCAGCTGGTGGAAGGTCACTTTCACTTTTCCTGATCTTGCAGCATCCTTTGTGAACTGTCCCTTTGAGATTCAGTGTCACCAGAGGCTGAGGCAGATGGCATTAGGTACTGTACCTCATAGGTGCACTCCTGCAGACACCTGGCTCGATGGCTTCAGAGTGATCACCATCTTCTCTTGCTCCCCTGGTCTCCACCTTGGAATGGAGGGACAGCTGGAGTCAGCTCGAGAAGCCCCAATATCCTCTGGCATTGGCACTGATGGATCCCAGCAAGGGTCTGCAGCATGGAGTGTGTGCCCCTCACAATGGAGTGCACATTGTGCATCATGGAGTGCATGTCCTTCACCATAGAGTGTATGTCCCTCACCATGAAGTGCATGTCCCTCACCGTGGAGGGTGTGTCCTTCTCTGTAGAGGGCATAACCCTCACTACAAAGGGTGCATCCTGCAGCGGTGCAAGACAAAAATCTAGCACCAAGATCTCCATGGCAGCTGCCAGCCTGGCTTTGTTGACCTTGTTGAATTGGAGTGTTGGCATTATCACCTCAGATGTAAGGTGGGCGTGTTCTTCTGTTTTGCAATCCAAAAAGTGTGGTTGACGTCCCTTCCTGATTTTCCCAAGTTTGCCTTTGGAGATCCAGCAACTGGGTGCGACCGAGTCCAGAGGATCATCATCTGATTGGGACTCCGCAGGTTCCTGGCCTCCAGCAAACCTCCGAGTGCCAGCACCCTGGAATGTCCCTGCCTCTTTCTGCTGTGGATCAGAGAGAGTGAGATGCTCACAAGATTGCGATCCTGAGACTACTCTAGAAGCAGGTCCCACTGTGATGTGTGTCTTTGCCCTGGTAGATGGTGTGGCTGTGCTCTGTAAATTCATTCTTCATGCATTAAGATTAGGAACAGCAACAGATTTATCTGTGATGTACTATCCATGGCGATGTTTAACTCAATGAAATAACTAAGAGGGCAGACCATATCACTCCTCTTGTGATGTACAAAGAGAATTGGTAAGTAAGTCTTTTCCCAGTCTGTATCTAATGGGATGGTTCACATGCCATTAATAAGAAAATTGCAAAATGGAGTTCCACAGCGGTTAAAAGCTGTTTCCAGAAGTAACACAAAATAGGGGCTAGAAAATAGGCAACTCAGTTTATATCCTGGTCAAATTTATTTTCAATTGGCTTCACTCATGGCTTTTCAGTATTGTTGAATGAGTGATTTAGAACAGTGAGAATGGACAGTGATAGTGTCTGAATCTACAGGATTCAGATACTCCTGTGCTTTACAGACACAAAGCAAGCATTTTTTAGGATTAATCCATGAACCAACTTTTGTTAAATTAAGTCCACAATATGGTGCTGTTCCAAATTCAGATCTGACCAAATGGCACATTGACAAGACAGCCTGATTTTAGAAACGATTTAGTAAAACTGTTATTTCATGGCAATTCAAACCCATACCCATATCTTATTTCCTGCAGAGTGTTATTAGAAATGACAAAAGATCTTTCCAAACCTGAGAATGCAAAACCCTAGCAAAGTAGAACCAACAAGCCTGTTAAAGGATGAATGAATTACTTTTAATCATTAGATCCTGGAACTGTCAGAAAATTTGATAAAAATAATTGGAAATGTTTCCTGACAATTCTGAAATAATGCATTTCCATTTTGAAACAAGGTTCGCTGAATTTGCTTGGTGCTGCATTTTAGTGTTCTCCAATTAACCTTGAGTGATCTTTTCCTATTCAGAGTCAATATTCAGCTCTTTAATTGATTTGCTTTAATGCCATTGTAACAAAGAATACAAGTCATTCAATACTCTTTAAATTCTAATAATCTTCTAGTGATTCCATCACATCTTTAACCCTTTAGCCACTATGTCAAATCGTTGCAGCATCCTGGTCATGAGTCTCAGGTATAACACACCAGAAAAAGCCTTCCAAATGAAGCCAAGACAGAATACATAAACAAATGAGGGAAATAAATAAAGAAAATCAATGGAATAGTAAATGTGAATTTTAATTATCTCAGTTAATTAGCTAGGTGAGGGAAGGAAAGGAATGTAGTTCCTCCAACTTGTCTCAGGTCTTTGCTGTTAGTAAATAGAAAGTGCAAAGAGGGAGAATTTATTAGGCCCAATAATAGGGGCTGAATCAGAGCAAGTGTAAATATATATATAGAAATGCCAAATATAAAAATTAGGAGCAGAATAAAGACATTCAATACCTTGCTCTGCCATGGTTGATCTGACTATGGGTTCAAACCTACACTCTAAGTCTATCCTTAGTAATCTTTCACTCCTTTGTTAGAGAAGAACCTATCTAGCTCTATTTTAAAAGTATCCAAAGACCCTGCATCTGCTTCACTCCAATGAAAAGTGTTCCAAAGTCTCATAACAACAGTGAAAGAATTTTTTTTCCTCATCTCCATGCTAAAAAGGATTATGTCCCCTTATTATGTCCCTTAATTCTAGTCTCTCCCAAATGGGGAAATATCCTTACAGCATTCACCACGCACAATCCCTTCAGAATCTTATACATTTCAATCAGGGGGAGCAGATGGTGCAGTGGCATAGTCACTGGATTAATCATCCAGAGACCCAGGGCAAAGTTCTAGGGACTTGGGTTCAAATTTTACCATGGCTAATGGTAATATTTGAATTCAATAACAAAACTGGAATTAAGAATTTAATTCTAACCATCGTTGATTATTATAAAAGCCCATTTAGTTTGCTAATGCCTTTTAAGAAAATAAATTTGCCATCCTTACTCGCCTGACCTACATGTGACTCCAGACCCACATAAATTGGATTGCCTCTGAGAGGATATTGCAAGCCATTCAGTTCAAGGGTAATTAGGGATGCACAGCAAATGTTATCCCTACATGTGATGCCCACATCCTATGAATTAATTTACTTAATTAATAAGATCACCTCTTGTTTTTTTAAACACCAGAAGATACAGGTCCAGCCTCTCCAACCTGTCCTCAGAAGATTACCACCAAAATGAATGAATATTCTCTGAATTTCTTCTAATGCATTTATATCCTTTCTTTAAAAATGATACCAAAGTTATAGACAGTGTTATATACATACTTCAGATATAGGCTCACCAACTGCATATTTTCATCAAAAGATCCCAGTTCTTATATCCCATTCCCTTTGCAACAAATGCCAACATTCCATTTGCCTTCCTTGCTATACCTACATATTCACATGTTGTAGTTCATGCACCAAGACACCAAAATCTGTCTGCACTTCAGAGCTGCATTCTCTCTCCAATTGTACAAGGCCATATTCTTCCTGGAAAAGTAGATCAGTTCACGTTGAGTTTTTACTCCCAATCTCATGGGCTTAGACATTGAAAAAAAGGGCTAAACCATTTCTAGCCAATAGAGGTTTAAATCAGCAGCAAGTCTGCAGCTCGGATTGGAACCACAAATTGTGCATGTGCAGAAAAAGCACCAAAGCCTTAACTCTCCCTGAAATGCATTCCCCCACCCTCCACCCCTCTCGATTCTTCTCCCGGGTCAGATACAACCTCTCCCCATCCCCGTAGACATCAGAGATATTCCCACAATATTACTGGTCCCTCACCCCATTCCTCCGGGACCCCCTTACACATGGCACATCATCCTCCTATACAACACACATCACCTCCCTCGATCAGTGGGTGACATGACCCTCTCTCCTTCCCTTTCTCCCGATCATCATAGAGGCACAAATTCCCCTATCCATGTCATCAGCATACTTACAAGAGCTAACTTGGCTTCCCCTCCATGACAATCAGACAAACTGCACTAAATTTGCTGGAATGCTCTAATAGGCACGTGACTTGTCCAAACTGCCGTCTTAACAAGGAAGAGCTTCATAAAAATCCTAAGAATGGTAAAACAGGAAGGCAATACAGGAAGATGTCCTCAATTAAAATCGCATCCTGTTTCCCTGATGGACACCTTGGCTGATTGCTGGAGGTTGTGGAGGCTAGTCAAGGAGATCCTCCTCCTGCAATGGGACACTGCCTCAGGGGAAGGGAAGGCAATGCAGAATGGGGGCCTGTAACTGCATGTATCAAAGAACAAAGAACAAAACAACATGGGAAACAGGCCCTTCGGCCCAACAAGCTCGTGCCACCACCCCGATGTTCCCACCTCTACCCGCAATCCCTGTCCATGTTTATAGGGCACAGGCAAGGAGGACTGGAAGATAATGCTGGAAGGTGGGGTGGTGTACAGGAAATCTGGGTCCTTTGAGGAATGGGCGCTAGAGCTTGCGGTAGATGAGGGGATCCACATCATTAGTAACAGCCAAGACAGACTGGAGCACAGAAATGAGCACCTGCCAATCCTCCAATCATTGGATATATCGCCTGTAAATTGCATGCATTGCATATTCCTGTCCCTGCCTTGCACTTAATCTCATGTTCTATGTTGCAGAAAGGGACCCAGATGTGCCAGATACGTCTGGCATTGTAGCCCTCAATAGTGCTTCCACCCATCCTCCCTAAGACAACACAGAAGATTGCTGTGAGGAAGGTGATGATGGGACATTCGAAACCAGCACCAGTCTCATGTCAGCTTCCACCTCACAGTTCAACAGCCCAGAGGCTATCACACCGGTGAGTCAATTCAGTGGAGAGACATCTGGATCACTGTCCTGGGTACACTACACATCTACTGGTGTTCATCAGGTTGAGGCCTCTGACACTTGGAGGCCTGCCAGAAGAGAGCATTCGGCCAGCCCTAGGATATATGCTGGGTCTCTGTGATTACTTCTCCCTTAAATGCTGGAGATGCAGCAACACAGCGAAGAAATGCAGGAGGGACTGACAGCCACATTGGACTGACTGCGAGGCTGTTGAGAGGAGTCCCAAAGTTTTCAGGCTGATAAGCTATTGCCTGTCTTGTGTGGTTCCCAGGCCAACACTGCAAGGGTGGCATCTGCGATGGAAAGCCTGGGCCAGGAAATCATTGCTATGACTGGCAGGCTCACAGCAGTCATGTGACTCAGCAGTCAGCTGAGTCACCGCAGGCCACAGCTGAGGGCCTCGATAGACTCCTTGAATTCTGTGGCCTTTGGTTGAGAGGCTTGAGAGCCCACAAGAGACCCAGTGGGACAATGTCAAGACATAATGGGTTATGTTGCAGCTTTATAGGACCTTAGTTCAGCCACACTTGGAATATAGTGTTCAATTCTAGTCACCACGCTACCAAAAGGATGTTGAGACTTTGGAGAGGGTACAGAAAAGATTTATTCAGATATTGCCTGGTATGGAAGGCATTAGCTATGAGGAAAGGATGGACAAACTTAGTTTGTTCTCTCTGGAATGAGGTTGAGGGACGACCTGATAGAAGTCGAGAAGATTATGAGAAAGATGGACAGAGTGAATGGTCAGAAGATTTTTCCCAATTACTGGGGAGCACGGGTTTAATGTGCGAAGGATAAGATTTAAAGGCAGATTTTTTACACAGAGAGTAGTGGATGCCTGGAACTCATTTATGGGGGAGATAGTGGAAGCAGATACGATAGTGACTTTTATGGGACATCTTGACAAATACATGAATAGGATGGGAATAGAGGTGCCCAGAAAGGTAGGAGGTTTTAGTTAAGTTCGGTAGCATGTCAGTGCAGGCTTGGAGGGCTGAAGGGCCTGTTCCTATGCTGTAATTTTCTTTGTTCATTGTTCTTTGTTTTTTGAAATTATTCCATGGGGTAGACACAGCATGGGTCCATGAAAGGTTTTGTTCAACTAATTTACTGGAATTCTTTAAGGATATTATGAGGACAATGGGGAATGGGTGAATGTGGTGTATCTGGATTTCCAGATACATCGACAAGATAATCAACAAGGTGCTGCACAAGAGGCTGCTGCATAAAACGAAGGTGCGTGGTGTTATGGGTAATGTACTAACACTGATAGAGAATTGATTAATTTACAGAAAGCAAAGAGTGGAGATAAATGATGTTTTTCTGGTTGATGATCCATGCCTAGTGGTGTGCCTCAGGTATCAGTGTTGGGACTGAAATTGTTTACAATTTACATAGGTGATTTGGAGTTGGGGACCAGGCATACTGTGTCAAAGTTTGCAGATGACACTAAGATGACTGATAGAGCAAAGTGCGCAGAGGACACTGAAAATCTGCAGAGGAGTATTGATAATTTAAGTGAGTGAGCAAGGATCTGGCTGATGGAGTACTGTTGATTGCCTTTTGAGATGCAGAGGTTGATTGCCTTTTGAAAAACCACACCGAATTCCCCAAACAGGACTACCTAGCTTTGTAATCTGCTAAAAGTGTTTTGGAAGGTGTTAACTGTTCCTCATTAACATTTAGAGATTCATTAACAGAAATACTTGATACTCATTTAAATGAACAATTAACAAGTTATTTATTAAAGCAACCGTGAATTTTAATTAAATAACATATGGATTAAGGATACTTCTAGAATGTTGTTCAAATAAATACAAGGCCCATTCATTACCCCAAAAAATCCCCAAAAGTTTAGTCACTCACAAAAACTATACAACTAGTTGCCTTGGCTTTGGAAATCTTTTGTCAATTCTGCTGTCTGTTTCTGATTTTGGTAAGAATTTAGCAACACCAATTATTAATCCAATTGATTTATTTGATAGTAAAAAAGCGAGCTTTCAACACTCCCGTGTCTTCCTCAGGCAAGTGCAGTGTTCTGATTTTGGTGCCCTTCATTGGATAGATGAAGAGTTCTCTTAAGAAATATTCTAAGCTGGCAGAGATCTTCTCTTGCCTTCTCAAGATGTTTAGAGAGATGGTAGCTCTTCAGTTGAACAAACTCACAGGCAGGAAGTTGAGTTGCTCTTTATAACTGCGTTGGCCCAATGAACTTTCCTAGCCCAGGATTGGTCTATAATGTTGTCAACAACAGCAAATTAAAATTTGATAGATTCCTGAGGCTGAGTGTCTTCTTTAAACTGATAGGCTGTCAAAATTCAAAAGCCTGCAAAGCTTGTTACCAAGGCAAGTCTGATACTTGGTCCTTGTTACAAATGTTGCAATGTTGCCTGCATTTTAAACATCCAGCACTGAATACAAAACCAGCTTTTAAAGGAAACATATTTCACAACCTCAATTTCACGACAACACAATGTTGGTAAATGTGAGGTCATCCATTTTGGAAGAAATAACAGCAAAATGCACTATTATTTAATTGATAAAAAATCGCAACATGTTGCTGTGCAGAGTGACCTGGGTGTCCTTGTACATGAATCGTGAAAAGTTGATTTTCAGGTGTGGTAGGTAACTAAGAAGGCAAATAGAATTTTGTCTTTCATTACCAGAGGGATAGAGTTTAATAACAGGGAGGTTATGTTGCAGCAGTAAAAGCTACTGGCAAGGCCACACTTTGAATGCTGTATATAATTTTGGTCTCCTTACTTGAGAAAGGGTGTACTGGGTATGGACGGGGTGCAGATTTGATTTTTGATTTGATTTGATTTGATTTGTTATTGTCACAAGTATTAATATATAGTGAAAAGTATTATTTCTTGCATGAGATACAGACAAAGGAGGAAATGAAAAAGTGTAGTGTTACAGTCATTGCTAGGGTGTAGAGAAAGATCAACTTAATGCAAGATAAGTTCATTCAAAACTCTGAAGCAGCAGAGAAGAAGCAGTTCTTGAGTCGCTTAGTACATAACCTCAGACATATGTATCTTTTAATCAATGGAAGAAGTTGGGAGAGAGAATGTTCGGGGTGTGTGGAGTCCTTAATTATACTGGCCGCTTTGCAGAGGCAGCAGAAAGTGTAGACAGAGTCAATGGATGGGAGACTGGTTTGCTTTATGGATTAGGCTACATTCATGACCTTTTGTAAATCCTTGCATCTTGGGCAGAGTAGGGGTCAGACCAAAATGTGATACAACCAGAAAGAATGCTCTTTATGGTGTGCTTGTAAAAGTTGGTGAAAACTGTAGCTGACATGCCAAATTTCCTTAATCTTTTGTGAAAGTAGAGGCGTTGGTGGGCTTTCTTAACGATAGTATTGGCATGGGGGTCCAGGACAGGTTGCTAGTGATGTGGATGCCTAAAAACTTGAAGCTATTGTTTCTTTCTACTTTGTCCCCATTGATGTAGACAGGGGCATGTTCTCCTTTGTGCTTCCTGAAGTTGATGACAATCGCTTTGTTTTGTTGACAATAATGAAGAGATTATTATTTTGCACCAGTTCGCCGGATATTGTGTCTAATTCCTGTTTGAGATCCAACCCATTACGATGGTGTCATCAGCAAACTTGAAAATTGAATTGGAAAGGAATTTTGCCACAAAGTCGTATGTATAAGGATTTTAGTAGTGAGCTGAGATTTTACGACATTTACTTGCTGGAAAATGGGCACAATGTGTTTGTAAAATTCTTTCCCCGCCCATTTGAATGACTTCCTGTACTATGGTGCCATGGTTAGTTCACTCATTCACTTTACAGCCCTTGCTTTCATTCAGACAAGCTGAAAATACCTTAAACTATGGACGATTGCAAATGTTGAGCCTCCTCCACTTACACCTGCTGCACACACACATTTGCCTCACTTGCAGTATAGCCTTCTGTCCATGACCATTAAGCTAATCAGAAGTTCCTATCCTAAGGGGTGTGATTGCCTCCTGGTGCAAAGTACTGAGTAACTCTTCCCCTCCCCTGGTGCATTGCAAATCAGCCTCCAGCTCAAAGATTGTCTCACAGCTCTCGACAGGAGTTATCAACAGGTGGTCACACCAGGGCAATGAGAAGAAGGCGCGTGGGTGACTATCAGGAAGGGGAAAACTCGGCTGATGGAGAGCACACCGGAGGATGTCCCCCTTCATAATAAGTACTCCTGCTTGAGTACTACTGGGGGGGACAACTCGTCCGAGGGAGGCAGCAGCGGCCCACTCTCTAAACCTGAGCCAGTATGCAAAAAATTTAAGGAAGAGAGAGGCAAGGCGATACTAATAGGAGACTCCACTGTGAGGGGTTCAGACAGGTGTTTTTGTGGACGCAGGAGAGAGTCGCGGATGGTGGTTTGTCTTCCTGGAGCTGGGATCCGGGATGTTTCTGGACGCCTCCCAGACATCCTGAAAGGGGAGGGTGAGGAACCTGAAGTTGTAGTGCATATAGGTACTGCAGACATAGGCAGGAAGAGGGAGGCAGTCATCAAAAGGGATTATAGGGAACTGGGTAGGAAGCTGAGGAAGAGAAAAGCAAAGGTAATAATTTCAGGATTGCTGCCTGCACCTCGGGAGAATGAGAGCAGGAATCAAATGAGGTGGACGATGAATGCATGGCTGAGGGACTGGAGCAGGGGGCAGAGATTCAGGTTCATAGATCATTGGGACCTCTTTAGGGGCAGGTGTGACCTGTACAGTAAGGACGGGTGGCACTTGAATTCTAGGGGGACTAATATCTTGGCAGGTAGACTGGCGAGGGCTACTGGGGGATCTTTAAATTAGAAAGGCTGGGGGGTGGGAATATCAATGGGACAGTGAATAAGGAGGTTAGTTCCCAGGTAGGGAAGGACTGTAGGCATTCTGAGAGGGGGGTTAGGCAGGTGGTGGAAAAGGGAAATATCCTGACTGAGGGGCTGAGGTGTGTCTATTTTAATGCCAGAAGTATAGTAAATAAGGTAGATGAGCTTAGGGCATGGATTGCTGCTTGGGAGTGTGATGTGGTGGCCATTACAGAGACTTGGTTGTCTCAGGAACAGGACTGGGTACTTCAGGTGCCAGGATTCAGGTGCTTCAGGACGGACAGGATTGGGGGCAAAAGAGGAGGTGGTGTGGCACTGTTGATCAGGGACAGTGTCATGGCTGTAGAGAAGGTGGAAGACGGGGAGGGATTGTCTACGGAGTCTCTGTGGGTGGAAGTTAGGAACAGCAAAGGCTCGATAACTTTGCTGGGTGTATTCTATAGGCCGCCCAATAGCAACAGGGAACTTGAGGTGCAGATAGGGAAACAGATCCTAGACAGATGTAGAAATAACAGGGTTGTCGTGATGGGAGATTTAAATTTCCCAAACATCGACTGGAATATTCCAAGGGTAAGGGGTTTGGATGGTGTGGAGTTTGTTAGGTGTCTTCAGGAAGGTGTCGTGACACAGTACGTGGAAAAGTCTACAAGAGGAGAGGCTGTACTTGACCTGGTGCTTGCGAATGAGCCAGGACAGGTGTCGGATGTCACAGTAGGTGAGCATCTTGGGAATGGAGATCATAATTCTATCTCTTTCACGATAGCGATGGAAAGAGATAGGATCAGGCAGGCTAGGAAGGTGTACGTCTGGAGTAAGGGGAAATATGAAAACATTAGGCAGGTAATTGGATGCATAAACTGGAAGGAGGTGTTCTTGGGGAAGAGTACAGAAGGAAAGTGACGGTTTTTCAAGGAACGTTTGGGGCACTGCAAGACAACGTTCCGAGGAGTCAAGGAGGTTCTGGTAGGACATGAGAACCGTGGTGCATGAAGGTAGTGGTGAACCTAGTTAGGAAGAAAAAAAAGGTACATAAAAGGTTCAGAGAGCTAGGGGATGTTAGGGATCTAGAGGAGTATAAGGTGTAAGAAGGGAACTTAAAAAGGAAATTAGGAGAGCCAGAAGGGGTCATGAGAAGGCCTTGGCAGGTAAGATTAAGGAGAATTCCAAGGCCTTCTGCAAATATGTGAAAAGTAAAAGGATGAGAAGAGAAGGGATAGGGCCTATAAAAGGTGAAGGAGGAAAAGCCTGTGTGAATCCGGAAGAAATGGCAGAGGAAAGATGTGGAGGCATTGGAGAGGGTACAGAGGAGGTTTACTAGGATGTTGCCTGGTATGGAGGGCAGGTCCTATGAAGAGAGGTTGAAGGATTTGAGGTTGTTTTCGTTAGAAAGGAGGCGGCTAAGGGGGGATCTTATTGAAGCATATAAGATGATTAGAGGTTTGGATAGGGTGGACAGTGATAGCCTTTTTCCTAGGATGGAGAAAGCTAGCACGAGGGGACACAACTTTAAATTAAGGGGTATGAGTTATAGGACGGATATCAGAGGTAGGTTCTTTACTCAAAGAGTGATTAGGGAGTGGAATGCCCTGCCTGCAGCTGTTGTAGATGCGCCAAGTTTGGTGGCGTTTAAGAGGTTAATTGATAAGTATATGGAAGAGAAGGGAATGGTTTAGTTTGGAGGGGCATTGCTTTTTATTTTGGTCGGCACAACATCGAAGGCCGAAGGGCCTGTTCTGTGCTGTATTGTTCTATGTTCTATGTTCTATGTTCTATGCTTAATGAGTACTTTGCCTCGGCATTCACAGTGGAAAGTGAACTTGGAAATTGCACTGCAAGTTTGAGGCGTACGGAAAAGATTGAGTACGTGGATGTTAGGAAAGAGGATGTGTTAGACCTGTTAAATTCTATCAAGATAGACAAGTCGCCAGGACCGGATGGGATGTACCCCAGGTTATTGTGGGAGGTGAGGGAAGTGGTTGCAGAGCCCCTGGCTATGATCTTTGCGTCATCCATGGAAACAGGAGAGGTTCCGGAGGATTGGAGGATTGCGGATGTGTTTCCTATCTTTAAGAAAGGGAACAGGGATAGTCCAGGAAATTCCCGACCAGTGAGTTTGACTTCAGTGGTTGGTAAGCTGATGGAGAGGCTTCTGAGGGATAAGATATATGAACATTTGGAGAAGATTGGACTGATTAGAAATAGTCAGCATGGTTTTGTCAAGGGCAGGTCATGCCTTATGAGCATAGTTGAGTTCTTCGAAAATGTGACTGAACACATTGACGAAGGAAGGGCGGTGGATGTAGTGTACATGGACTTTAGTAAGGTGTTTGATAAGGTTCCCCATGCAAGGCTTCTGGAGCAGGTGAGAGGGCATGGGATCCAAGGGGCTTTGGCCTCGTGGATCCAGAACCGGCTTGCCAGCAGAAGGCAGAGAGTGGTTGTGGATGGGTCTTGTTCTGCATGGAGGTCGGTAACCAGTGGAGTGCCCCAGGGATGTGTTCTGGGGCCACTGCTGTTTGCCATTTTCATAAATGACCTGGATGAGGAAGTGGAGGGATGGGTTAGCAAGTTCGCCGACGATACAAAGATCGGTGATGTTGTGGATGGTCTGGAGGGATGCAGCAGGACATAGACAGGATGCAAGACTGGGCGGAGAAGTGGCAGATGGACTTCAATGCAGATAAATGTGTAGTGGTCTATTTTGGCAGGAATAATGGGATGAAGGAATACAATATAAGGGGTAGGCGTCTTAGCTGTGTTGTAGAGCAGAAGGATCTCGGGGTCCGGGTCCATAGGAATCTTAAATCGGCCTCGCAGGTGGAGGAAGTGGTCAAGAAGGAGTACGGTGTACTGGCCTTCATTAATCGAGGAATAGAGTTTAGGAGTCAGGAGGTAATGATGCAGCTCTATAAGACTCTTGTCAGACCCCAGTTGGAGTATTGTGCGCAGCTCTGGTGGCCTCACTATCGGAAGGATGTAGAGGCTATTGAGAGAGTGCAGAGGAGATTTCCAAGGATGCTGCCTGGATTGGGAGGCAGGCCTTATGAAGATAGGTTGAGGGAGATGGGACTCTTCTCACTGGAGAGACATAGGTTGAGAGGTGACCTGATAGAGGTTTATAAAATGTTGAGAGGAATAGATAGGGTGGACTCTCAGAGACTATTTCCCCCGAGCTGAAATGGTCACTACGAGAGGACACAGATTTAAGGTGCAGGGAAGCAAATACAAAGGAGATGTCAGGGGTAGGTTTTTCACTCAGAGGATGGTGAGTGAATGGAACCGACTGCCATTGGAGGTTGTTGAGGCAAACTCACTGGGGTCTTTTAAAAGACTTCTGGATGAGTATATGGAAAAGAATATAATGGGGGTTATAGATAGGTCTGTGGATTGGTAGATGCGATCGGCGCAACTCATGGGCCGAAGGGCCTGTTTGTGCTGTATTGTTCTATGTTCTATGTTCACTTTAGGTATTACTCAAATGACCCATCTGGGAGCTTTTATCAACAAACTGTATTTAAGAATATCGTTGACATGTGTGGAAAGAAAATTAGCAATAATATTTATCAAAACAACCATGATAATGTTTCACCGTCAACAAATATATCTAAAGTTTTCCAATCAAATGAAATCCTTGCATTGACAAAACCCTTTACATAGGTTCAACACAGCAACATCTAATGCTTACATGATACTGGAAATAAGTCCTTTGGCTAGAGAATTGAAAGCTCTCTGTCTTTTAAGTTCTAGTAGTCCTCTTGACACATCCAGAACAGTTTGAAGTCAGAAGAGCTTCCCAGAACCCAGATAGACTCTGGTCAAGCCACCAAAAACATATTTTTTGCCCCAGGAAGGCTTTCAGGTAACCTGCAGAATTTCCAAGACCAGGGGGAGACACTTCTTTTCAGCTTGCTGCCCTTTCTAAAACTAAAATCTGCAGCTTAGAACTGAAAATAAAAGAGCTCCTGTCACTTCATCTGCCAACCAGATTTCCTCCTAACAATGCAGAATCACAAAACATCCCAGTAACAATAAACAAATATTCATTAAAGCAGCAAATAAAAAATTCTTCTAGACAATCCGGTGCCATAACAAAAAAAACAACTGAAGCCAAAAAAGCCTGTTTACAACTGCAGAAAACATGATTTAGAAAAAAACATTTCTTAAAAAATAAACTAACTCACTCATTCTACTCTCCAAGTTCTCTCAGTGAATTATGCAGTTCAACAGTAGATAGTTGATATCTTTAATAGTTAATCATTTTACCCCATTCTCTTCCAGATCACACCAGCAGTTCACTTAATGCCTTTCTAGTTGGTGTGCTTGAGGAATTGGAAACTTACTGTACTGGGCACTGGTAGACAGGTACTCTCCATTGCTTGACATGCTTGCATGAATGGCCCAATGCATCTACCCCAAAATGTCTGGGGTATGATTATGATTATGATAACAATTATGATATAAGCTACAAAATTGTAATCATTATTTAACATATATTAAGTTGTGTTTTTGTGGTCTGGAAATCCTTATGCCGGTGTTGGTGCAGTGATGTTGGTTGGGATCGTTAAGGAATTGAAAGCTGATGAATGATGAGATTATTTCAAGATGAACAAATTATTCTGAGACAACTAAACCATTCAGATTAAATTTTGGGAGAACAAAAGTAATGATTTGAAAGCTGCCTGAAAGCTCCTTTGTTTGCATATGATATACCTGTGAGCTCCTTCTGTTCCAAATCTGCAAAAATCCCATTATGGTTTACAAGAAAACAGGGTATGATTCAGAACAGACTGAACAAGGTATCATCAACTTCACCTTAAGGTTGAGATTAATGAATTTCATCAGCAATCTGTCAATGCAGACATTTTTGTAAACTGTGTGAACAACCTTTGCAAAACCTCAGTCTCTCCAGTATGGGTTCATACACATTCACACATCCATTAAACTAGCACTGTTGGCTGACATGTGTTTCTGTTGAATGATGCATTTACAATGATTTCTTTTTTCTGTGTTCAGCAGTAAATTTGAACACTTACATCTGTAAACATTTAGGAGAATCCTTTCTTTGCCTTTTCGTGTGGCTCACATCCAAACATTTGGTGCAGCACATACCAACCAGCAGGAACTCCAACCCTACCAATATGCATTGATTTAATGCCACTCTACAAACTAGTCATTGGCATAAAAGTGCCACTGTAATTCTCTCAGTCTGATCTTCTTACTCTGCCCTGTTTCCATTGCTTCTCTCCTATGGTAAATTCTGATTTCAGTATAAACATTGAAATTCCAAGGCAATTTGTCCATTACTAGTTGTAAAATAAACACCCAATATGATAGGCATTATATTTTTGTCTCAGCGAGATACAGAGGTGACACACACCAGGTTCTACGCATAAGCAGGACTTTGCTTCCAGATTGCTTTCTGCTTCTCTTTCTCTGGAACCACCCACACAGGCTAGACCAACAGCAATGCAGAGAACAATCAACACATACACATCACAAAATGCCAAACAAATGTTTAGAATTCTTTCACAGGATGCGGGGGTCCCTGGCTAGGCCAGCATTTATTGCCAATTCGTAATTGTCCTTGAGAAGGTGAGCTGCCTCACTTAGCTCACTCAGTACCTCATTTAGTGTCATTATTGCATGTTGGTGCAACTGTGGTTTCATTGAGCCTGTTCATCAGTCAAAATATGTTTTCACTTCACTTTGTGATTTCATCTGCTTTCTTTCTAACGTTCTCATTGGCTGGCATTGGTGGCTTAAGAATGGGTTGTGGGTTGTATCACAAAGTTGGATGATGTTGGTTGAGAGGCGACCTGATAGAGGTTTATAAAATGTTGAGAGGGATAGATAGGGTGGACTCTCAGAGATTATTTCTCCTAGCTGAAATGGTCACTACGAGAGGACACAGATTTAAGGTGCAGGGAAGCAAATACAAAGGAGATGTCAGGGGTAGGTTTTTCACTCAGACGGTGGTGAGTGAATGGAACCGACTGCCGTCGGAGGTTGTTGAGGCAAACTCACTGGGGTCTTTTAAGAGACTTCTGGATGAGTATATGGAAAAGAATAGGATAGGGGGTTATAGATAGGTCTGTGGATTGGTAGATGTGATCAGCGCAACTCGTGGGCCGAAGGGCCTGTTTGTGCTGTATTGTTCTATGTTCTATGTTCTATGATAAATTCTGGAACTTGCATTAAACTCTGATATCTGATCAGAACCAAAAGCAGTCCATTTTCAGTAGTGATAAGTCTCCAGCAAACCCCATTTCATGAACAATTTGTCTAGAATGTCAATGACTGAAATTGTGGTTATGAAATTTGTCATCATAGATTGAACTTTGCAACACAGACAGAGGCACTTTGGCCTATGCTGGCCATCAAGAAACTATCTAGACTAATCCATTTTCCAGCACTTATTCAATAGCATTGGATATTATGGCATTTCAAATCCTCATCCAAATAATACTTAAATTTTATGCGGCTTCCCCCCTTCACCATCATTTCCAGTGAGTTCCAGGTTTCCAACCTCCCTCTAAATCTTCTGTCCCTTAGCTTAAATCTATGCCCCTGGTTATTGACTCCTCTACTAAAGCAAAATTTCCTTCCACTTTAGCCAATCCATACCCCTCACAATTTTCTACACCTCAATCAGGCTCCCCCACAGCCTTCTCTGCTCTAAGGAAAACAACCCCAACTTAGTCAAAGTTGGTGGAATTATAGATAGTGATGAGAACCATCGGAGGATACAGCAGAATGTAGATCGGTTGGAGACTTGGACGGAGAAGTGGCAGATGGAGTTTAATCTGGACAAATGTGAGGTAATGCACTTTAGAAGGTCTTATATAGATGAGAAATATACAGTAAATGGCAGAACCCTTAAGAGTAGGGATTTGGGTTTACGGTTACACAGGTCACTGAAAGTGGCAGCACAGGTAGTCAAGAAGGCATGCGGAATGCTTGCCTTCATTGGTCAGGGCATTGAGTTTAAAAATTGGCTAGTCATGTTGCAAATTTTTATAAACTTGGTTCGACAGCACTTGGAATATAGTGTTCAATTCTAGTCGCTACACTATGAGAAGGACGCGGAGGCTTTGGAAAGGTTGCAGAAAAGGGTACCAGGATGTTGCCTAGTTATGGAGGAGTCTGAGAAGAGATTGGAAAGACTTGATTTGTTCTCACTGGAACAACAGAGGTTGTGGGGCAACCTGATAGAAGTCTACAAGATTATGAGGGGCATGGACAAGAGTAGATAGTCAGAATTTTTTTCCCAGGGTGGAAGAGTCAATTACAAGATGGCATAGGTTTAAAGTGTCAGTGACAAGGTTTAAAGGAAATGCACAAGATAAGTTTTTTATACAGAGGGTGGTGAGCGCTTGGAACTTGCTACCAAGGAAGGTAGTGGAAGCAGATACAATAGTGACTTTTAAGGTGCATCTGGGTAAATACATGAATAGGATGAGAATAGAGTGATTATGATCCCCAGAAGGTTTTAGTTCAGACAGGCAATATGGTCGGTGCAGGCTTGGGGGACCGAAGGGCCTGTACATTTACTGTAATTTTCTTTGTTCTTTGTTCTTTTTACTAGCCTAACTTTTTTTCACAGCTGAAATTCTCCAGCTCAGGCAACATCCTGGCAAATCTGCTCTGCACCCTTTCTAGCTCTATCACATCATTCTTATAGTGGTGGCCAGGACTGTACCAAATATTCCAGCTGTGCCCTAACCAGTGTTTTATACAGCTCCAACATAACCTCCCTGCTTTTATATTCTATACCTCAGCTAATAAGATATCCCATATGTCTTCTCAACCACCTGGCCTGTTGCCATCAGGGATTTTTGGGCATGTACCCCAAGATCCCACTGATCCTCTGTGTATCCTAGTATTCTACCATTCAATGTCTATTCCCTTGCCTTGTTAGTCCTCCTAAAATCATCACTTACATTTTTCAAAGAACAAAGAACAAAGAACAAAACAGCACGGGAAACAGGCCCTTCGGCCCAACGAGCCTGCACCGCCACCCCGATGTTCCCACCTCTACCTGCGATCCCTGTCCATGTTTATAGATCTATGGATTAAAACCAAATTTGAGACAATTTAGGGAGAATTTGTTTTGCCAATTAGCCTAAGAGCACATCTTTGGGATGTAGGAGGAAACCGGAGCTCCCAGAGAAAACCCACGCAAGCACGGGGAGAATGCGCAAACTCCCACAGACACTGGCCCAAATCCATGTATCTGCACAGCACAGCAATAGTCACTGAGCTGTCGTGTTGCCCATCAAATGGTCCAGGTCAAGCATACACTAACGACGTGAAGCACTAGGATACTCTTGAAAAATATCCAAGAGTAGCCCTCTCACGACCCATTGCGTGCATGTCCCTTGTTAGACAACAAGGTGGACCAAAGCACATGTAGGATAAAAACAAGTACATCAAAATCATCATCTATTTACACACTTCCCAGGGACTCCCAAGACTCATGATCTCTATTTTAAATCAGTTTTCTATACCCCTCCATTCCCATTCTGTTCATGTGCCCATCTAAGTATTTTTTAAATAACTCCAGAGTACCTGCCTCCACCACTTTACTTGGCAGCGCATTCCATACCCCCACCACCCTCTGTGTGAAAAAACTTCCTCTAGCATCCAAATTATACCTTACCCCCCTCACCCTAAGCCCATGACCCCTTGTGCTATTCGAGTCCATCCTAGGAAAAAGCTTAACCCTGTTTACTGTATCTGTACCCCTCATAATCTTGTACACCTCTGTTAGATCTCCTCTAAGTCTACGTCTTTCTAAGGAAAACAGTCCCTATTTGCCTAACCTTTCCTCGTAACTCAGACCTTCCATACTGGGCAGCATCCTGGTAAACCTCCTCTGCACACTCTCTCCAGAGTCTCCACGTCCTTCCGGTAGTAAGGCGACCAGAACTGGATGGAGTATTCCAAATGAGGTCTAACCAACGTTTTATACAACTACAACATTAAAGGCCAGCTCTTGTAGTCTATACCCCTTCCTATAAAGGCTAGCATACCATATGCTTTCTTCACAACAGTTAAATTCCACTTGCCACTGTTCTACCCATCTGATCAACTTATCTATATCATCCTGTAATCTAAGGCTTTCCTCCTCACTATTTACCACATCATCCATTTTCTTGTCATTTACAAACTTACTCATCATACCTTCCACATTCACATCTAGATCATTAACGTACACTGCAAACAGCAAAGGATCTGATGTCAATCCTTGTGGTACATCACTAGATACAGATTTCCAGCCACATAGACAAACTTCAACTATCCTCATTTGCCTCCTGAACTTGGCCAGTTTGTCAATTTTCTCTCAATCCCATGGGTTCTTACTGTTTTGAGCAGTTTCTTATATGGGATCTTGTCAAAAGCCTGACTGAAATCCATGGTATGTACATCAACTGCACTGCCCACATCTACACACCAAGTCACTTTCTTGAAAACTTCAATCAAATTTGTTAGACATGGATGGAATTCTCTCTTGTAAGTGTCAAATTCATGGAAAAACTGGAGTAATCCAAGTTGGTTTACTCAGTGAGACTTCAGATAAGAATCTTCCACACTCTGTGCATTGAGAGGGCATCAGCATGAATATAGAACATAGAACATAGAACATTACAGCACAGAACAGGCCCTTCGGCCTTCGATGTTGCGCCGACCAATATAAAAAGCAATGCCCCTCCAAAACTAAACCATTCCCTTCTCTTCCATATACTTATCAACTAACGTCTTAAACGCCACCAAACTTGGCGCATCTACAACTGCTGCAGGCAGGGCATTCCACTCCCGAACCACCCTTTGGGTAAAGAACCTACCTCTGATATCCGTCCTATAACTATCACCCCTTAATTTAAAGCTGTGTCCCCTCGTGCTAGCTTTCCCCATCCTAGGAAAAAGGCTATCACTGTCCACCCTATCTAAACCTCTAATCATCTTATATGTTTTGATTAGGTCCCCTCTTAGCCGCCTCCTTTCTAACGAAAACAACCTCAAATCCCTCAGCCTCTCTTCATAAGACCTGCCCTCCATACCAGGCAACATCCTGGTAAACCTCCTCTGTACCCTCTCCAATGCCTCCACATCTTTCTTATAATGCGGGGACCAGAACTGCACACAATACTCCAAGTGCGGCCGCACTAGAGTTTTGTACAGTTGCAACATGACGTTGCGGCTCCGAAATTCAATCCCCCTACCAATAAAAGCTAAGACTCCATATGCCTTCTTAACAACCTTCTCGACTTGACTGCCTACTTTCAGGGATCTATGCACATACACACCAAGATCCCTCTGTTCATCAAGACTACTAAGAATCCTACCATTAGCCCTATACTCTACACATTTATTATTTCTGCCATAGTGCATTACCTCACACTTTTCCACATTAAACTCCATTTGCCACCTCTCGGCCCAGCTCTGCAACTTGTCCAAGTCCCTCTGCAAACTATAACACCCCTCTTCACTATCTACCACTCCACCGACTTTAGTGTCATCTGCAAATTTACTAATCCATCCTTCAATACCCTCATCCAGATCATTTATAAAAATTACAAACAGCAGGGGCCCCAAAACAGACCCCTGAGGTACACCACTTGTCACCGAACTCCACGATGAATATCTCCCATCAACCACCACCCTCTGTCTTCTATCTGCTAGCCAATTCCTAACCCAATTAGCTAAATCACCCTCTATCCCATACATCTGCATTTTCTGCAGAAGTCTTCCATGGGCCACCTTATCAAACGTCTTACTAAAGTCCATATATACCACATCAACCGCCTTACCCCCATCCACCTCTTTGGTCACTTTTTCAAAAAACTCAATGAGGTTAGTAAGGCACGACCTACCCTTCACAAAACCATGCTGACTATCTCCAATCAATTCATTACTCTCTAAATAACTATAAATCCTATCCCTAATTATTCTCTCCAATACTTTGCCCACAACAGAAGTAAGACTCACTGGCCTATAATTCCCTGGAAGGTCTCTCTTCCCCTTCTTGAACAATGGGACCACATTCGCTATCCTCCAGTCCTCCGGAACCACACCCGTAACCAACGACGACCTGAAGATCAGAGCCAGAGGCTCTGCAATCTCCTCTCTTGCCTCCCAGAGAATCCTAGGGTAAATCCCGTCCGGCCCAGGGGACTTATCCAACTTCAAACCCTCGAGAATATCTAGCACATCCTCCCTATCTACTTCGATACTTTCCAGTTTGCTACCCTGTACCTCAGTGTTCTCCATAACTACATTTACATCACCCTGCGTGAATACCGAAGAGAAATATTTATTCAGTGCCTCTCCAATCTCTTCAGGCTCCACGCACAACTTCCCACTGCTGTCTATGACTGGCCCTAATCTTGTCCTAACCAATCTTCTATTCTTAACATATCTAAAGAAAGCTTTAGGATTCTCCTTAATCCTATCAGCCAAAGTCTTCTCGTGCCCTCTCTTAGCTCTCCTCAATTCACTCTTTAGCTCCCTCCTGGCTAATCTATAGCTATCCATTGCACTAACCGAGCCTTCAAGCCTCATCGTTAGATTTCAGCAGGCGGGGCCTATTCCTGTCCAGGAGGCTGAAATCAGAGGGACTCTATGAGTGTGCAGCGGCTCCACACTGTCAGCCTGCAGTTTGCTGGCCAGCTCGATCGCTGTCCAGCCCAGGTCACCTGCAGTGTTTGCCCCCCCAAACTGCCCTACCCTCAATCAGAGCCTCCCCCCTCCCACCTCCCAGCCATCCTGGTCTGCCCTGATCTGCAACACCAACCCCCCAAACAGTTCCCCCCCACAACTATGCTGATTTCCTTCCCATCTTCTGGCAGGCACACTCCACACCCGGCTGACACCCCACCCCAATCGCTAGCCTCCCTCCTGCCCCTATGCAGAGTGGCAGCGACTGACTCCTTGGCTCTACCCCAATAGGCCTTGACTCCATGACACTGTCCAATACCCATCTGTTTGTAATAGAATCCAGAGGGATTAGGACCGGAATGTAGCCCAAAGCCGTATCCACGATCTGACCAGCTCCCTATCCCTTGCCATTGAATATAGAATGGCAGGAAACAGCACAGAGACAGAGAAGTCTCCCAAAGAGGAAACAAAATCAGGGAATTTATTAAGAAGAAAGGTTGGCCGCCATGGGCAGAATCTTGTGCCAATACTGAGCCAGGACCGGGATCATAGGGCAGAAGTATTGGGATGATCTAAGGAAAGTTCAGAGAAAACGGGCATACAAATGTCAGAAAGTGACTGCCAGGGTGAGCTGCTTAGGACAACTGCTAGGTACAGAAAAGGAATTAAACATTGTTTGTAAGGAACTGGAGAAATTGAAGTGAGCACAGGAGAAAAAGGAGGAGATTAAGAAACTAAAGGAACAGCAGCAGGTTAACGAAAATGCTGAATGAAGGCTTCTAAGGTATCCCAGATGGTGGAATTCAGCCTATAGCACAGACCAATGCTAGGTACAAGAATCTCTGATGGAAGCACCCGCTAACAAGCAGTTGTATATTGCTAGTAGAATTAACCAGGTTACTTATACAATCTGATACTTGCTCTTTTGCCACGTTTAGAACATAGAACATAGAACATTACAGCACAGAACAGGCCCTTAGGCCTTCGATGTTGTGCCGACCAAAATAAAAAGCAATGCCCCTCCTAACTAAACCATTCCCTTCTCATCCATATACTTATCAACTAACCTCTTAAACGCCACCAAACTTGGCGCATCTACAACAGCTGCAGGCAGGGCATTCCACTCCCTAATCACCCTTTGAGTAAAGAACCCTACCTCTGATATCCGTCCTATAACTATCACCCCTTAATTTAAAGCTGTGTCCCCTCGTGCTAGCTTTCTCTATCCTAGGAAAAAGGCTATCACTGTCCACCCTATCTAAACCTCTAATCATCTTATATGTTTCGATAAGGTCCCCTCTTAGCCGCCTCCTTTCTAACGAAAACAACCTCAAATCCCTCAGCCTCTCCTCATAAGACCTGCCTCCATACCAGGCAACATCCTGGTAAACCTCCTCTGTACCCTCTCCAATGCCTCCACATCTTTCTTATAATGTGGGGACCAGAACTGCACACAATACTCCAAGTGCGGCCGCACTAGAGTTTTGTACAGCTGCAACATGATGCTGCGGCTCCTAAATTCAATCCCCTACCAATAAAAGCTAAGACTCCATATGCCTTCTTAACAACTTTATCCACTTGACTGCCTACTTTCAGGGATCTATTGACACATACACCAAGATCCTTCTGTTCCTCAACACTATTAAGAGCCCTACCATTAGCCCTATACTCTACACATTTATTGTTCCTGCCAAAGTGCATTACCTCACACTTTTCCACATTAAACTCCATTTGCCACCTCTCGGCCCAGCTCTGCAACTTGTCCAAGTCCCTCTGCAAACTATAACACCCCTCTTCACTATCTACAACTCCACCGACTTTAGTGTCATCTGCAAATTTACTAATCCATCCTTCAATACCCTCATCCAGATCATTTATAAAATTACAAACAGCAGGGGCCCCAAAACAGACCCCTGAGGTACACCACTTGTCACCGAACTCCACGATAAATATCTCCCATCAACCACCACCCTCTGTCTTCTATCTGCTAGCCAATTCCTAACCCAATTAGCTAAATCACCCTCTATCCCATACATCTGCATTTTCTGCAGAAGTCTTCCATGGGCCACCTTATCAAACGCCTTACTAAAGTCCAGATATACCACATCAACCGCCTTACCCCCATCCACCTCTTTGGTCACTTTTTCAAAAAACTCAATGAGGTTAGTAAGGCACGACCTACCCTTCACAAAACCATGCTGACTATCCCCAATCAATTCATTTCTCTCTAAAATAACTATAAATCCTATCCCTAATAATTCTCTCCAATACTTTGCCCACAACAGAAGTAAGACTCACTGGCCTATAATTCCCTGGAAGGTCTCTCTCCCCCTTCTTGAACAATGGGACCACATTCGCTATCCTCCAGTCCTCCGGAACCACACCCGTAACCAACGACGACCTGAAGATCAGAGCCAGAGGCTCTGCAATCTCCTCTCTTGCCTCCCAGAGAATCCTAGGGTAAATCCCGTCCGGCCCAGGGGACTTAGCCAACTTCAAACCCTCGAGAATATCTAGCACATCCTCCCTATCTACTACAATACTTTCCAGTTTGCAACCCTGTACCTCAGTGTTCTCCATAACTACATTTACATCACCCTGCGTGAATACCGAAGAGAAATATTTATTGAGTACCTCTCCAATCTCTTCAGGCTCCACGCACAACTTCCCACTGCTGTCTATGACTGGCCCTAATCTTGCCCTAACCCATCTTCTATTCTTAACATATCGAAAGAAAGCTTTAGGATTCTCCTTAATCCTATCAGCCAACATCTTCTCGTGTCCCCTCTTAGCTCTCCTCAATTCATTTTTTAGCTCCTTCCTGGCTAATCTATAGCTATCCATTGCACTAACTGAGCCTTCAAGCCTCATCCTGACATAAGCCTCCTTTTTCTTCTTAACCAGCAAATCAACTTTTTTTCGTACACCAAGGCTCTCTTACTCGACCATTTCCTCCCTGCCTGACAGGGACATACTTATCAAGGACTCGCAGCAGCTGCTCCTTGAATAAGCACCACATTCCAGATGTTCCCAGTCCCTGTAGTTTCCTAGTCCAATCTATGCACCCTAATTCTCTCCTGATGGCTTCATAATTACCCTTCCCCCAGCTATAACTACTGCCCCCAGCTTCATGCCTATCCCTATCCATCACTAGGTGAACGTAACCGAATTGTGGTCACTATCACCAAAATGTTCACCAACTTCCAAGCCTAACACCTGGTCTGGCTCATTGCCCAGCACCAAATCCAATGTAGCCTCACCTCTAGTTGGCCTATCTACATACTGAGTCAAAAAACCTTCCTGCACACTCTGTACGAAAACTGACCCCTCTAACGAGCTAGAGCTATAGCTATTCCAATCAATATTAGCAAAGTTAAAGTCCCCCATCACAATTACCCTACTACTTTCACTCCTAATCAGAATTGACTTCGCAATCCTTTCCTCAACCTCTCTAGAACTATTAGGAGGTCTGTAAAAGACTCCCAACAGGGTGACCTCTCCTCTCCTGTTTCTAATCTCAGCCCATACTACCTCAACAGACAAGTCCTCATCAAACTTCTTTTCTATCACCGTGATACAGTCTTTGACCAATAATGCCACTCCTCCCCCCCTTCTACCTCCTTCTCTACTCCGACTAAAGCACTGGCTCTGATCTTCAGGTCCTCGTTGGTTACGGGTGTGGTTCCGGAGGACTGGAGGATGGCGAATGTGGTCCCATTGTTTAAGAAGGGGAAGAGA